>CAJQZJ010005154.1:34063-35908 GCA_907164525.1 Lophiomys imhausi
ATTTTATTATGAGAAGAGTCGTTTTCTAGCAAATCTGATTTTTTTCCACATATTTGATTTGGTTTATTTGATAATTCCATTTGCTATCCCTCTGACAATGAATGTTTTATAAACTATTGTATTAAATGGCACAAAAGAAAAAGCAACAAAATATTATATGGATATAGACAGGAGGAGGTAAGGGGGAATGAATTATAGCCACTGGTATATCAATATAAACTCATAAAGGAGTTTTATCTGACTAATACTTGAGAGAACTGTCAGATTTTTAAAAATATACACAGGGAATAGGCAAAAGACATCCTAATAGGAAACTTGCAAGATCTGCTGAGAAAATGCTGTACTAATATTTGGCTGGGACAGCGTAGAATTTGGGTGAAGTGTGACTTGCCTGTTGGGTATGGTGGGAATAGGAAGAACCTTGAAAGTTGAGTTGAGATATTTGTACTGTCTTTGGCAGTGAGGAATCACTGAAGGTGTTTATTCTTTGACAGTAGAATAACATGACTAAAAGTCTACAAAAAAGGCTCATTTCCAGGCCTAGAAATTTTTTTTTAAAAGATATTCTATTTATTTTTTTATGTTTATACACTACTTCAAGCCACATCTCCATCACAGTGCCCACTCTCCACCCCTCCCAGTACCACCCTCCCATCCTACTCCTCCAGAGTGGAGTGTTCCCACAAATCAGTCCCCCACCCCAGTTCAGCAGTCACTTGAGGGCCAAGAGCCTCCTCATAAACTTGGGGGCCTGCAGGGCAGCACCACTAGGGCAAAGTGTCTCATTAACAGGTAACAAAGCTTATGTTCCTGTTCCTTTTGACGTGTTGGTTGTATAATAGTTATCCTGTACTATATGGCTAAAATCCAATTATAAGTGAATAGATGCCATGTGAATCTTTCTGAGTCTGGGTTAGTTCACTCAGGATGAGCTTTTCTAGTTCCATCCATTTGGCTGCAAATTGCAAGATTTCATTGTTTCTGATTTTGTTGTTTTTTGATTGTTTTTATTTTATCTGTATGAGTGTTTGGCTGCATGTTTATATGTGCCCCAGCAGGAGAGAATATATTCCAGGGAACAGACATTACAGATGGCTGTTAACTACCATGTGGGTTCTTGGAACGAAACCAGGATCTTTGTTGAGGGTAGGAAGTGCTCTTAATTGTACAGCCATTTCTTCAGACCACCTAAGCATCTTTAGTAGGCTAGGGAAATGGAAATGTGCTTATTGTTCAAGAATGAAGGTCTAATTTCAGATCCACATCTCGCAAGTAAAAAGTCATGTATGGTGGCATATGCTATAAATGCTAGCACTGGGGAGGCAGAGACAGGAGTGTAAAAAAATAAAAAATAATAATTAAATTACATTGGGTTGGGTGCCATTTGTAGAAATAAATAGTTAAATTGTTTAACCATATTTAGATTATATTTAATTAGTTTGGTGGCTAATCCTTAACCCACCATTATAAATGAGCACACAGAGACCACATGGATTTTATCAAGCCTTGGCCTGAGTTGTACAATCCTAGCCCATCTAAGCTAGCTCATAATTCTATACAAAAATATGACCCCATATATACATACATCCCCTTGGACTGCCATTCTCCACGATATGCCGATGTTCCTGGCCATGTGGAATGAGGTTCTTTTTTCTAACCCATGGTGTGTGCCTCCTTCTTCCTGCTGCTGGCTGGCTGGGATGCTTTAATTTTCAGTCTAAAGCGCAGGCTTCCTGTTCTAATGTCAGGAAGTCCCACCTTTCTCTGTCTTTGCCCAATCTCAGGCCTCAACATTTTATTTAACCAATCAGAGTCAATATAAGTAACAGACAGCAAACAGGACCA
>CAJQZJ010005154.1:35918-63424 GCA_907164525.1 Lophiomys imhausi
CCGTTTCAGCTCTACAATCCCGGGACCAGTGTTTACCTTTTCCACAATGGGTACAAAATCCTGGAGACCTTAACCTTCTATTGCCATTAGAAGTCATTCGTTCCCTTCTATGACCATGTTCGCCATTAAAAGCTGTTTGTTCCCTTCTACGACCTTCTGCAGAGTCCAGGAACCTATCATTTCAAGTTCTGGAGGATTCAGCCTTATGATATCTTTGGAAATGACCAAGTTCACCATTTTTAAAGCACTCATTAAGACCCCTAGCAACTGCTTGTGCTATGACATTAGTCTGATGCTCCTGAAAACCAATATCATCTATTTCTTTTACCCATTCATCTACTGGGGCTCCTCGAGCTTTCAATGGCCTAATTGCTCTTTGACATTCAGCATTTGCATTTTCATATGCCAAGGCATTTATCAAGTCCTGTCTTGCATCAGGGTTATCTACATCTCTCTCCACAGCTGAAGTCAACCTCCCTAAAAATCTAAGAAGGTTTCCTGAGGACCTTGTGTTATCTTGGTAAATGAAGTAAACCTTATCCCAGCCTCAGCCACCATATCCCAGGCTCTCAGAGCTGCAACACAACATTGTTCTATCACAACATCTTCAAATTGAGTCTGTAACCGTATGTCAGCATAAGGTCCCTCACCAAGCATTTAGTGGGTTGTGACATTTATTCCCCTTGCCATAGTTTGTTGCTCTAATTTTGTGGTTTCATGTCTCCACCATGACAACCATTGTAATTGCTAGCTACCTTCTAGCACAGTTGATATCAGTCCCTTCCAATCTTGGGAAATGATTCTATTTTGTATAGCCCAATTATTTAGCATCTGTTTAATGAATGATGAGTCCATTCCATAAGAGACAATAGACTCCTTAAATCTTTTTAAATTCAAAATGTCTATTAGACACCATGTTAATTCCTGATGGAGTTGACCGTTATTATTATCAGGCCTAATTTGAAACATAACTGGAAAAGCTGATGGTGATTGTGCAGTACCACGCAGCTCCTCTGGGGGCGCACTTGGTTCCACATTAGTACCATTACCTACCTGGTTTTCTACTGGTACACACGGTGACTGTGGAGACCTAGCTAGAAAATAACTTGGCATTTTCTCAGTTCCAGTCACCTGCCCTGCCAGAATTTTCTTAAGCTCCTTAAACTGCATTTCTATACTTTTTAATTGTGTAACAGATGTCTTCCTTATGACAAACCAATAAAAGAAAAAAAGTAAACAGCATAAAACATTCGGTCTGATTGAAAAATAGTGTAGAGGTCAGCAGTAAATATTGCCATATTGTCAACAACTGGCACCATAGTTTCAAAATCTGCAGTTTTCTCTATAGTTTTGAAAATAAAATTACCCATAATGCCCCACGTTAGGCACCACCTGAAAACTGCAATTTAATTAATTAATGTAGTTATTAGTAAGTATAAACTGTAAGATTAGGCCGGCGGAGTAGCTGGCGGCTTGGCAGAGGAGCAGGCAGCCTGGCCCGAGTGCCTTAACCAGTTGTCTAACTTATCCTGGAGAAAGAGCCCTGGGACCCAGGGTGGCCTACACCACATGTAACCTAAACTCTGTTAATTAATATAAGTTGTTATATTAGGCCGGTAGAATTACCAGCAGCTTGGCGGGAGATTTGCCTGGGCTCAAGGGGAGTCTGAGAGTCTGGAAGTCCAACTGCCTGGGACTGCTTGGACTGAGGGCCTATAAGCCGCCACAGTCTTTTCCCCAATAATTAAACACACCAAGAACTTCTAATGTTTTAACGCTTAGCCCTTAGCTGGGCAGACTCTCAATTAGCTACTCTAAATTAACCCAGATCACCTAATCCCAAACCACCATGTACCTGCAATTGCCTTCCAGCATTCTCCAGACATCTATCTCCTTCTGTGTCTCCTGGCGGGAAGAGAGAGAGTCTCTGTATGTGCCTAGAGTTCCTGCTCTGATCTCAGGAAGTCCTGCCTTCCTATACTCTTTCTGCCCAGCTAATTGTCCATAAGCGACTTTTACTAACCAATCAAGAGAATGCCTCAGAAGGGGTGTTAACCAGGTCTTGGCATTGAATTCAATGTATCAGAAACAATATTAGACCTTCCCTCAACACAGGAGGAATACCAGAATTCTCTGGCCCCTAATCTAGCTTATTTAGTGAGCTCCAGTTCATGAAGAGCTGTCTCAAAAAGTAAAGGGGAAAATGTTTGAGGAGAACACATGATGTGGACCCTTTTTGTGTTGTTGTTGTTCTTTATAGAATGACACAATGAACTATTTATATACAAAAAGTTATAATGTAGAAGAGGTAAGTATGAACAAATCTAGTTTAATATTTCAAATTAATTATGTAATTTAATTGCAAGATTATATGATCAATGAATTTGCTGTATCCACTCATTTGTAGAATATAAGAGAATAAAGTTTTCAAAATAAGGCTAAAAAATTTAAAGTATATTTTCTATGAATATCCCAATAAAAATACAGAATCCATGCAAAATCTAAAATAAAACAAATTTAATCCTATAAAGAAAATACCTGGTCATACATGGTGGCACACACCTTAATCCCAGCACTTGGGAGGCAGAAGCAGAGTTTGAGTTCGAGGCCAGCGTAGTCTACAAAAGGAGTCCAGGACAGCCAGGGCTATTACACAGAGAAACCCTGTCTTGAAAAACAAAAACAAAGAAATAAAGAAAAGAAAATTCCAAACCTTTTTTGGTTCTTTATTTCTCTGAAAAAAATAAAGGTTACACACATTTGTCTACCTAGTCTTACTTATATTTTAAACCAAATACTCAAAGGTAATCCATTCACACCAACTTCAAATTTGTATTGTCACCAAAGTATGATGTTTTCACCTACTATAAGAATGTATTTCTTCACTCTGTTTCTAAAAATCTAAATAATTGTCACCAAATTAATCAAAAGTTGTCGTTTCCAACATAAACACATTAGAAGTAAAGTGGGATGTCTCAGTTACTGCAATTTTGTAAGACTTTTAGAAAGGAGATGGGGCTTTTGAACCATCAGTACCAATGTCTGTGTGTCAGTCTAGGTGTGAACAGCACCACCTTTGGGCACAAAGGCTAGAGGCCTGACATGGATAATCAAAACCATTGGTTACCGAGTAACCAACTAACGAAGCTTAGATGAAGCTGTATCCAATATAATTCCAGGCTGTTTAAATGTTTCTCCCTTAACTGGGCAACCAAAGCTTTTATTCACCTCTCAGTTTTCATTTAAAGAGCTCACAAATGTTGGAGAAAGTAAGTAAAGAGGAAGGGAAGGACTTTAGCTGCCTTTATATAAAGGTGAAATCTATTGGCCATCTAAAGATCAAACCCAGAGGCTAAATCTCTTTGACTTTTCTTAGAATTTATAGTGTGAGCGGTTGTATGTGGTTGACTCATGAGTTAAACCCTTCTCCATCAGAAGACAGTCTGTTCAAACAAAGAGTACAGCTCAGAGCAAATGCCAAGCCCGGTGAAGACGTCACAGTCTCGGTCTCAGCCTAAATCCAGTGGCAGCAGATACATAATGCATGACCAACAGGGTTTCTTTCTGCTCTTCTGTCTTGGCCATTCCACAGGCACAAACCCCAATGGAACCAAGTAATCAAATACAGATTTAGAGTCATTAAATCTTCAAGGGGAAAGTTTTTCAAACATTTGGTTTGAGCAGTCCTCACAAGCTGGAGAAGCAACATGAGAAAAATCAATTACAAGTAGGAAGTTGGCTTGGATAATATGAGAAATTATAATAAATTTTCATTATGACCTTGAATTTTACTCCTGCTATTCTACAAATAGACATTTTAGAAAGGAGATTTTTATGCCTCTTTTAATCCTGTGGTTCTCTCTAAAAGAGCAAGACTGGAAGGAGTCAGTGTGAATTTGGCTTCCTCATTCTCCCTAGTTATGCAACTATAAGGTAGTGTCTTAACTTCTGAGACCATCTGGCTCTTTAATCTGCAAAATGGAAATAATTACTGCAGTGTCTTCTCAAGAATAAGGCTTACAGAGTGGCTGCTTTATACTGGGAAGAAAAGACAAGAAAGCATTAGGTTCTTGATATTACATTTTAAGGAAAAAAGCTTTTAAACTGGGAACTGAGTGTGTTCTTCATTCTCCCATTAGAGGCTCTACAGATAAGACTTTCTGCATTGTTTGTTTTCTGAGAATGAGTCTATGGGTATGGATCTAAAGAAAAGGCACAAAGAAAGAGGAAAGACCAAACAAAACTTGTTTAGGAATACAACTTCCAAAAAAGTAAAAACATAAAAAACAAGTAAATAAGTAAGTAACTAAGTAAGTAAGTAAATAAATAAATAAACAAATAAATGAGGAGAAAAATATTAGAGATGGTTCCTGTGTGTGTTTGTGTGTGTAGTTTAGCCCCTCAGAGTTCATTGTGCAATTGCATTGTGTCTGGTAATTACTGTTTTATTTCATACAACTACTCCCTTCAGCTTTTACAATTTTTGTTGCCCATCTTCTGTGATTATTCCTGAGCCCTGGGGACCAGGGGTTATAATATATTTCCTACATAGAGCAAAACACTCTACAGTCTGTTGTTCACTGTGAGTTGATTTGTTGTAAGTCTCTGTACTAATCATAATCTACTGCAAAAATAAGTTTCTCTGATGAGGATTTTTGGAGAGGAATTAATTTATGGGTATAAATATGGGGGTGGTAGTTTATTGTGTCCATTTATCAGAATAGCACTGAGTTCTTTTCTAGGGCCTAGGACCTAAGTTGCCGCTGCTTTTTGGTTCAGTTAATGGTACTGGAAATAGGTTTCATCTTCTGGAGTGGCCTTTAAATTCAACTAGAAAGTGGTTGGTCGTTGCCATATAATTTGTGCCACTATTCCACCAGTTGACATATCTTGCCAGACCAGTCATTCTCGTAGCTATCAGGTTTCACACTGGTTAAAATTATTGATAACTTCTCTTCACTGATAGTGTGCATAGGACCTTCCAGCACTATGAAAGATAGTCAATGGAATAAAGCTTTCAGGTTAAGTAACAGCTTGATTTTTCCATATACTATGATGCAAGTATGAGATGTCTTGATAGTAAGAATAGAGTCCTACTATCAAGTTCTGGAGAATAAACAAGACCAATGGCAAAAGCCTACACTATTTGGAGCTTCTGTGGCAACCCATTGACCAGTAACTTGAAAGGGGTAACCCATACCTGGCATTAAACTTTTTATTTGATAGTCTATGGTATCTAGGAAAGGCATTGTCCCTTTTTATAGGATAACTACACTTAAAATTTCTTCATATGTATGCGTTTTAGGAAGTTTCTATGGGAATAGGTTTCCATATGCCATTTCCAAAGGTCTTTATTCATGGTCGTTCTCTATATTCCCTTCTCTATTCTGCCCCTCCTAACACCACTTGCTCTGTTATTGCCCTTCCCCTTCATATCACCTGTGTTTTATGACTCCTTTTTTTTAATTCCCACCATCATGGTCCTTTCATACTTTTTCATCTTCCGTGGGTTCTTCAATTCAAATGCACATATCTTAAAAACTGAAAGCTGGAACTCACATTGGCTGTGACTGCATGCACAAAATTTGAAGATCAAGCTAGTCAAAATGTCAGCATGGTGTGGGGAAAGGTCTCAAGAATTCCTATCGCCATCTGAAGAGCTATTGGCAATTGATAGATTCTGAGGAAGGAAACAATAAGTTGTCTTCAGGGATGAGTGTTCTGAGAGGCTCCCGATGTGCCAGTAGATAGAGTCACACCTGTGCACATTAAGGCAGCGTGGAATGGAGTTGGTGTGTATTAAAACTTACAGAACATATGAACTTGGGATAGAAAAGTGGTCAGGGGATATGACAGGTAAGAGAATAGAGGGGTGATTGATCACAATGTATTATATGCATATATGAGTATTAAATAAACTATTTTAAAAATTACAAGAAGGAAAACCATTTTAAAGAAATCAGAAGAAAAGGAATGGTGACAATTTATTCACTAACATAAGAAGTATCATAAATGAATTTGATTGGACTTACAGTTTTAATAACTTTGACTCACACTTTCTTCTCTCTCTCTATCTCTCCCTCTTTTTCCTCTTCCTCTTCTTTCCGGGTCTACTTGTGTGGGGACTGCGTTATGTCTTGTTGAAGGCATGTCTATGTCTTCCCACATTTGAAAGGCTGAGACAACAATGGCCTACACCCTCCAAAAAGACAAGGACACAATCCTACATAATGAACTCTTTAAATTCTTTGGAAAAACCATGATTTCTATGCTTATGACCCATGTTAACCCTCAGTCTGTCATTGGCTATAGGACAATGTGATGCAATAAGCAGCCTCCTTAGCTGAGCCATACACTTCCTTAAATCCTACTAGAGCCATGTAAAATGAGAGAAATATAGTAAGAGAAAAGGATACTGTGAAGGCAAATAAAAGGCTTCTTACCATAGTAGCTTTTAATTGTGTGTGTGTGTGTGTGTGTGGTGTGTATGCATATGTGTATGCACATTCACGTGTGCATGGAGGCACATAAGTCTGCGTTTATGCACATGCATATGTGTGCCTGAACACAATGAGGGTAGAGTTCGTCGTCAAGTCTCTTCTTGTATTGTTTTCCATTTTTGCTACAGTAGCCTTGATCAAGTTGTCAGAGTCCATTCCTACCAATATTTGAACACTAATTCTAAAACCTTTCCCAAATAGCCAGTCTTGTAGAGTGACGAAAAGTCAAGAAAGTTAGTGGACAACATAGAGTTATTACTCTTATTTTGAAGGATGGAGCACAGAAGTTACGGGGGTGAAGCAGCTTGACAAAGAGGAACATGAGGAGTCCAGTCTGACTCTGAAATCTGGTGCTGTGTCCTTTTACACCAGTTGAGCACCTTCTATTGTGATTGGGTAAGTAGAAAGTCACTTGCTAATTTTGAACAACATAGTCCTTGTCAAGAAGGTAACATTGGGGGAGGGGGCAAGATGGCGGCAACCTACACTGACACATTTTGAATGTAGGAGAAAAGAGCCATAAAAAACAGAGTTATTGGACACTGTGCAAAAACTGGAGGGGCTAGACCCTCCGGGAACATTCACAGCTCCCAAGGGACTGTTAAAAGTCGCAGGGTAAGGCTCTCCCCCCATCTCTCTCAGACACAGAAGCCACTAAATCCAGGATTTGGGAACTCCCATTTGGAGAGGCGCCTGGTAAGATCGACCCCAACTCACAGCAGGCAGAATCAGAGGCCACACAGCGATCGCCCACTAGCCTACTGGGATCCCCACACCTCAGGAAGATCTTATAGCTACTTAGGAAACTTTGTGGGATAGTGGAGCTATTAGCAAGAAAGAAGCAGGGTGCTCGGCGGGTGGTCCACAGCCACTTGAGCTGTGGAGGATCCAAGAGAGCAGGAAGCTGGCGGGCAAACTAGTCAGGGTGGGAAGCAGGCACAGGAGGGAGGGAGGGGCTGGGGCTCTGCACACCAACGGCAGAGCAGTTGGGGAGGGAGGCCGGCACAGGCGGCGAGAGGGGACGGGGATCGCATACCCGCAGCTGAGCAGCTAGGGAGGGAGGCCCACACAGGCGGTGGGAGGGGCCGGGACTACGGGCACCCATGGCAGAGCAGCTGGGGAGGGAGACACGAACAGGCGGTGGGAGGGGCCGGGGCCCTGCGCACCCATGGCTGAGCAGACAGGGAGGGAACCCGGCACAGGTGGGTGGGGCTGAGGGGCCAGGCCTGTGGCGAGAAGCCTAGTGAGAAACCAGAAGTCAGGAGAACATAGCTGTATTCTGGAAAATCCAGACATATTAGGTATGGAGCCAGGCCCTGTCAGCCTCCGTGATGACAAACAAAGCCCACAGAATCTGTGCCTGGGCAAACAGGTACATACCATCAGAACCATTACAGGCTGATAACTCAGTGTGCAACATAGAGAAGTCTGAATTGGGGGCAGTGAAACAATCCTGGACCATTACTCACTACCTGGGAATAGGTGGCACCAGCTCACAGTGCTTCCAGCTATTAAAACCACAGTGACCCTGAGATCCCCCTGTAAGCAACGACAGATAGCCAAACAACTCGTCCCCTGCAACAAAGCATCCCCTGTGGATCCAAACACAGAAAACGACAAGAACAGAAAGCTAAATGCATCCATATGGGCAAAGGTCCAAGAAAAAATAGAAATCAAGGAAATATGACTCCAACAAAGCAGAATTATCCTAGCTCATCAATTCGGATAACCTCACACCAACAGAAACACATGAAAACGATGACAATTCTGAATTATGGAAAGTGATAGAGTCCCTTCAAGAAGAACTTAAATCTATGAAGGAATTCAAAGAAGCCACAATTTTACAAGTCAAAACAAGGAGCAACACCATTAAAGAGCTCCAAGCCAAGGTGACCCAGCTTGAACAGGAAAAGGACAAAGCAATGAAAGATTTTCAGACAAAAACAACCAAGCTGGAGAAGGAAATGTACAAAACGAACAATACCATACAAGACATGAAAATAGAAATAAAAACAATAAAGAGAACACAGTCAGAGTTAAAAGAGGAAGTGGAGAACCAAGGGATGAGAACAGGAACTACGGATGTGAGTATCAAAAATAGGATGCAAGAGATGGAAGACAGGATCTCAGGCATGGAAGATTCGATGGAAGAAATCAGTACAACATCCAAAGAAAATGAGAAGGCTAAAAAATCTCTCACCCACAACATCCAAGAAATCAAGGACTCAATGAAAAGACGGAACCTAAGAATTATAGGTATAGAGGAAAGAGAAGACTCCCGACTCCAAGGTCCAGGAAATATCTTCAACAAAATCATAGAGGAAAACTTCCCAAACCTGAAAAAAGAGATGCCAATAAAAATTCAAGAGGCTTACAGAACACCGAACAGATTAGATCAGAAAAGAAACTCCTCTCGCCACGTAATAATTGAAACACCAAATGTACAGAACAAAGAAAGAATATTAAAAGCTGTAAGAGAAAAAGGTCAAGTCACATACAATGGCAGACCCATCAGAATTACACCTGACTTCTCCTCAGAAACTTTGAAAGCTAGAAGGGCCTGGACAGATATCCTACAAGTCCTGAGAGATCATAGGTGCCCAGCCAGACTACTATACCCAGCAAAACTCTCTATCAAAATAGATGGAGAAAACAAGATATTCCATGACAAAATCAAATTTAAACAATATCTACCCACAAACCCAGCCCTACAGAAAATCCTAGAAAGAAAATTCCAACCCAGAGAAGAAAACTACACCCAAGAAAACAAAGGGAATTGAAAACCCCTCAGCAACTAAACCAAAAGAGGCACAGGACCATCACCTATACTAAACTAATGGGAAATAACAACCCCAGGTCACTAATATCCATCAACATCAATGGACTCAACTCCCCAATAAAAAGACACAGGTTTACAGAGTGGATCCACAAGCATTTTCTTTGTTGCATATAAGAAACACATCTCACTACCAAAAATATACACTACCTCAGAGTAAAGGGCTGGGAAAAGGTTTTCCAAGCAAATGGACCCAGGAAGCAAGCTGGAGTAGCCATCCTAATATCAAACAAAACAGACTTCCAACTGAAGTTAATGAAAAAAGACAAAGAAGGGCACTATATACTCATTAAAGGGAATATTCATCAAGAGGAAATCTCAATATTGAACATCTATGCCCCAAATACAAAGGCACCTACTTTCGTAAAAGAAACACTCCTAAAACTTAAATCGCATGTAGATCACAACACATTAGTAGTGGGAGACTTCAACACCCCACTCACAACAATGGACAGATCATCAAGACAGAAGCCAAACAGAGAAATATTCAGTCTAACAGAGATCATGAAACAAATGGACGTAACAGATATCTACAGAACGTTTCACCCAAACACAAAGGAATACACCTTTTTCTCAGCACCCCATCGAACCTTCTCCAAAATCGATCACATAGTTGGACACAAAGATAGTCTCAATAGATAAAAGAAAATTGAAATAACACTATGTGTAGGGGTTAGATAAATTAGATTTAGAAAATATATAGGGGTTTCTGATACTGTCTCTTAATTCGGGGCATGAAGAGCATTATCAGCATGAAGTCAGGAAAAACAGGAAAGACTTAATAGACTGAAAATCAAGGTTGAAGTCAGGAAAAACAGGAAAGACTCAATAGACTTGAAGAAACAAAGTATCTGGCCTGACATTGTTTTCAGCTGCTAAGTGGGCAGAGCCCAAATTAAGCTGAAACAGAGTTCCCCCTATTTAAGGACAGTGCATGGAGCCCAGAGAGGGAAGAGGCCCCTGATGCTAGAGAGCTCCAAGAGTCCTGCTGAAAAAAGTGCTGGCCATCACTTGATGGCCAGATTTCCCTGAAGCAGAAAGAAGCTGGTGAGCAAAGAAAGCCTGAGCAAGACACCAAAAGGCCAAGGACTAAACCCTGTGGCTCAGCTTTTGCCTAGAGGGGTTTGATCTGTCCGAACAGTGGCCTAAAGGAAACTGTGCCTTGCTTTAAGGACTGAGGCAGAGCAGCTGAGTTCCTGATTCAAAAGAAGTAAGTTGGCCTGCAGACGGCTGGGGTCTCCCACAGAGAAGAAAGCATGAAGCCTTATTTAAGGTGAGACTGCAATAACCAACTTACCCTGATGAACCTGCATCTGAGAGATCCAGAAAAAAGACTGCTAAGGGCGTTAAAGAATCTACAACAAAGACTGTGTTCCTGATGACTGAGGACCTGCCCCAGAGACTGTATCATTCTAAAAGGTTAGAAATATAATTATCAATAGGTTTAGTGGATAGGTTAAAGGGGTTGTAGGAATTTATAGGATTAATAGTTAAGAAATTGTTGGTGTTTGTTATAAGTGAATTTAGAAATAAATAAATAAGTGATAAATAATAATTTAAAAGTTCATTTACAACCATGTATCTTATCAGACCACCACGGAATAAAGTTGGTCTTCAACAACAAAAGAATCAACAGAAAGCCTACACACACATGGAAATTGAACAGCTCCTTACTGGATGACCACTGGGTCAGGGAAGAAATAAAGAAGGAAATCAAAGACTTTTTAAAATCCAACGACAATGAAGACAAAACATACCCAAACCTATGGGATACAATGAAAGCTGTGCTATGAGGAAAGTTCATAGCACTAAGTGCTTTCAAAAAGAAAATTGTGACAGCTCATATTAGTGAATTAACAGCTAAGCTGGGTGAACTGGAAAAAAAAGAAGCAAACACGCCCAAGAGGAGCAGAAGGCAGGAAATCATCAAACTTAGGGCTGAAATCAACAACTTAGAATCAAAAAGAACTATACAAAGAATCAATGAAACCAAGAGTTGGTTCTTTGAGAAAATCAACAAAATAGACAGACCCCTAGCCAAATTAACTAAAAGGCAAAGGGAAAGAACCCAAATCAACAAAATCAGAAATGAAAAGGGAGAAATAACAACAGACATTGAGGAGATCCAGAAAATATTCAGGTTCTACTTTAAAAATCTATATTCCACCAAATTTGAAAACCTAAGCGAAATGGACAATTTCCTCAATAAATTCCACCTACCAAAACTAAATAAAAATCAGATTAACAGCTTAAACAGCCCAATAACACCCAAGGAAATAGAAACAGTCATTAATAAACTCCCAACCAAAAAAAGCCCAGGGCCAGATGGCTTTAGCACAGAATTCTACAGGACCTTCAAAGAGGAACTAACACCATTACTCTTCAAACTCTTCCACCACATAGAAACAGAAAGAACACTGCCAAACTCATTCTATGAGGCCACTGTCATTCTGATTCCTAAACCACACAAAGACCCAACAAAGAAAGAGAACTTCAGACCAATCTCCCTCATGAACATAGATACAAAAATACTTAATAAAATACTAGCAAACCGAATTCAAGAACACATCAAAAGTATCATACATCATGATCAAGTAGGCTTCATCCCAGGAATGCAGGGATGGTTCAATATACGAAAGTCTATCAATGTAATTCATCATATAAACAAGATGAAAGAAAAAAAACCACATGATAATCTTGTTAGATGCAGAAAAAGCATTTGACAAAATCCAACACCCCTTCATGCTAAAAGTTCTGGAGAGAACGGGCATACAAGGACCATACCTAGAAATAATAAAGGCAATATACAACAAGACAGTGGCCAACATCAAATTAAATGGAGAGAAGCTTGAAGCATTTCCTCTAAACTCAGGGACAACACAAGGATGTCCACTTTCACCATATCTCTTCAATATAGTACTTGAAGTCCTTGCTAGAGCAATAAGACAACTAAAGGAGATCAAAGGGATGAACATTGGAAATGAAGAAGTCAAATTATCCTTTTTCGCAGATGATATGTTAGTATACATAAGCGACCCCAAAAACTCCACCAAAGAACTCTTACAGCTGATAAACAACTTCAGCAAGGTAGCTGGATACAAAATTAACTCAAAAAAAAATCAGAAGCCCTTTATTATACAACAAACAAATATACCGAGAAAGGAATAAGGGAAACAACCCCCTTCACAATAGCCACAAACAATATAAAACACCTGGGGGTAATTCTAACCAAGCAAGTAAAGGACCTATACAATAAGAACTTCAAGCCCCTGAAGAAAGAAATGGAAGAGGCCTTTAGAAGATGGAAAGATCTCCCATGCTCATGGATAGGTAAGATCAACATAATAAAAATGGCTATCCTACCAAAAGCAATATATAGATTTAATGCAATTCCTATCAAAATACCAACACAATTCTTTATAGACCTGGAAAAAGCTATTCTCAACTTCATATGGAACAACAAAAAGCCCAGAATAGCTAAATCAATCCTGTACAATAAAAAAGCATCTGGAGGTATCACCATCCCAGATTTCAAGCTGTACTACAGAGCAACAGTAATAAAAACAGCATGGTACTGGTATAGAAACAGACCAGTGGATCAATGGAATCAAATTGAAGACCCAAACACGGACCCACACACCTATGGCCAACTAATCTTTGACAAAGAAGCCAAAAAGGCACAATGGAAGAAGGACAGCATCTTCAACAAATGGTGCTGGTCCAACTGGATGTCCACTTGCAAAAGAATGAAATTAGACCCATACCTATCACCTTGTACAAAACTTACATCCAAGTGGAACAAAGACCTTAACATAAGGCTGGCCAAACTAAATTTACTAGAAGAAAAAATTAGAAGAAACCCTCAAACTCATTGGCACAGGTGACAACTTCCTGAACAGAACACCAACAGCTCAGGACCTGAGATCAACAATCAATAAATGGGACCTCATGAAACTGAAAAGCTTCTGTAAGGCAAAGGACACTGTCATTCGAACAAAACGGCAACCAACAGACTGGGAGAAAATCTTCACCAACCCCACATCTGATAGAGGGCTATTATCTAAAATCTACAAAGAGCTCAAGAAACTAAATGCCAAGAAACCAAATAATCCAATCAAAAAAATGGTAGATGGAGCTAAACAGAGAATTCACAAAGGAGGAATTCCTAATGGCCGAGAGACACCTGAAGAAATGCTCAACATCCGTAATCATCAGAGAAGTGCAACTCAAGATGACCCTGAGATTCCATCTCACACCTGTCAGAATGGCTAAGATAAAGAGCTCAAATGACAGCACATGCTGGTGATGGTGTGGAGAAAGGGGAACCCTACTCCATCGCTGGTGGGAGTGCAGGCTTGTGCAACCACTATGGAGGTCTGTCTGGCGATATCTTAGAAATCTAGGAATAACCTTGCCTCTGGACTCAGCCATACCACTTCTGGGTATACACCCAAAGGACCCCTCATGGAGACATAGGGAAGTCTCCTCATCTATGTTCATAGCAGCCTTATTTGTAATAGCTAGAAATTGGAAACAACCCAGATGTCCCTCAACTGAAGAATGGATTAAAAACTGTGTTACATCTGCACAATGGAATATTACTCAGCTATCAGAAACAATGAAATCATGCAATTTGCAACCAAATGGATGGATCTAGAGAAGCTCATCCTGAGTGAGCTAACCCAGACTCAGAAGGATGCACATGGCATCTATTCACTTATATTAGGATTTTAGCTATATTGTACAGGATATCTGTACTACAACCAACACACCAAAAGGAACATGGACATAAACTTTTTTTTCTTTTTCTTTTTCATTTTGCTTTTTTTCTTTTTCTTTTTCCTTTTCCCTTTTCTTTTTCCTCTCTTTTTTGTTGTTATTCTTTGTTTTTGTGGGTTTGTATGTTTGTTGGGTTTTTTTTAGTATTCCCCCAGTAGCAAGGAGAAACCTTTCACTGGCAGGACTGCCTCGTAGGCCCCCAGTGAATGAAGAGGCTCTTGGCCCTCATATGACTCCTGATCTGTGGTGAGAGACTGTTAGGCAGGGGCACTCCACCCCAGAGGAACAAGACGGAAGGGTCAGGGGGTAGAGCATGGGAGGGTGGGGCTGGGAAGTGGGAAAAGAGGACAATATGATAAGGATGTAACCTGAAGCAACAAACAAATAAATTTATTAATTAAAAAAGCAGGTAACATTGGTAAAACACTGTAAATAAAATAATGGTTACAGCCATTCAACCTGGTTTTATAAACCTCCAAGTGTCTAAAAAACGTAGAGCTAAGGTAAAACACATGAGAATTGTGGTGTTAACCCATGCCTTTACCTTCTGCAGAGACGGGAGGAGCACCATAGAGTTAGTGGTCTTATAAATTCTAGAGTTACACGGAACAGGGTGGTGAGGGTACACACCCTTAATCCCATCATTCAAGAAGAGTACACCCTTAATCCCAACACACTAGAGACAGAAACAGGCAGATCTCAGAGCTCAAGTTCACCCTGATACAAAACAAACTCTAAATAGAGAAAAACTTCCATCCAGGAGTGGTGGAACACATCTTTAACCCCTTCAGATGGGAACCACAGGTCTCTGATCCCAATAATTAGAATGCAGAGACACACACATAGGATTTGGAAAGACCTAAGTTTAAAAGCTACTTACAAAAGGCCTACTCAATCCAAACAAATTGTCCTTTGAGATCTCAAAATATATACACTAAAGCTGGTTTAGCTCCAAAATAACAAAATAATTTCTTCTTTAACGCAGATTGAAAGATAACACTTTGTATATTGTCAAAAAACCAAATATGCTTTAGGAGAAATATTACCTAGCCCCCCCTCCAAAAAAAGAGGGTAATTGTCCCAGAGTTAGGATTAGGGCAGGGCTCTATACTTATCTTTCCAGGAGAATCAAAGCATCCATTCAAGGAACCCAGGGACAATTGGACAACGGAAACCTCAGCAGAAAACAGAATCATACACCAAAGAAGAGGAGTGACCTAGTTGATTCAGCCTGACAGACTCCCTCAATAGCTGTCTCCATCAAAAGCCTACAACCACAACAATTCAATATCGCTAAGACTGTTCAGCTCTACACAATGCCCCAGCCAGAACCTCAGTAAAGCTTGCAAGATCAGCTTCTGCCTACAAACTACTTAGGAAATCTAAACAGCTGAGAACAGAAGGACTGAACATAAAAGGATTGTACTAATATTTTTAACCATTTTTCCATTTTGGTTCGGGCCCGAAACAGGTTTACTATGACCCAAATCAGCAGGAAGTAATCTTAATAGAGTGACGTCCCATGCCCAGAGGGTGTGGAGGGTGTTTCTCCGCCCCCCCCCCTTTTTGGTTATTTGAAGGATAACTGAATACTCTGTTATTTAGGGGAAGAGATTACAAGCTGTTAAATGGTCCTGTTTAATGGGTTTTGGAGGTTAGACCCAGGGACTTCCTACTTTTCCTTTTCTCTATCCTTCTTTCTCTCCTATGTAGGAGTGCATAGACTTGAGAAAAATTAGACATAGACATAGCACAAGAAGGACCAAGAAAAAGGGACAGATTATTGAATATGCCCTTATACCTTTGTATATTGATACAAAATTAGTAGTATATTTGGCTAAAGTGGTATTGACCATTGTTTATTGTGCAAAAATAAGATCGTATTGGACATCGGTATTGATCTTTGTATATTGATACAAAATTAAGATTATAGTTGGCCACAATGGTATTGACCCTTGTATATGGACGTAATATTAAGATTGTATTGGGCTACATAAGCATTGATCTTTGTATATTGATACAAAATTAAGAGTATATTCAGCCACAATTGAATAGATCTTTGTATATTGATACAAAATTAAAGGTAACGCTTCCTAATGGTATCATACCTAGAGATACTTAAAAATAAAATGTGAAGCTCTGGCATCTTGATACCAATCATCTAAAACTGTTTAGTTAAGAAAAACAAACTCCTAGTAATGCAAACATGTCACTTTGTTAGCTATTATGACAGTCTATCACAGATATTCTCTAAACTACTCAGTAATCAAGTTGTTAAGAGACAAGCAACATTTGCTTATCTAAATACAAGAGATGGATAGGGCATCTTCAAAAACCCCAAGAGATCTGCAGAATATGGCATTCAAAGATGTTATCTTAAATTAAGATTTTTTTTGATATCGAGACATATCAGCTCCTGACAGCACCCCCTATTCTACTCCAAGTAGAAGATAAGCATCGAAGAATCTTCAGTGTGAGATGGTTGAATTAGTGGCGAGCCTATCTCTTGGCATGAAAAAACGCCTTGCTTCAACTGCAGACAGACTGCTGTCCAAAAAGGACAAAACTTGGTAGCAGGGAAGTCGACAGCCTAGCTCTGCCAAGACAGGTTAGGTAAGTCCTTCATAATTCCTGCTCTACAATCAATGTCTGTCAGAGAAACAGGGCCCAAAGGCTGAAGACTGATGCTGGAATGTATGGAGAGAAAATGGGAACTGTCCAGGCAGTCACTGGTTTGTCATTTCTTAGTATTGGAAGCTGCAGGCCCTGCACTTCCTATATAATCAGATATATTTATCCCTCTCAGGTCTCTGAGGTGGTTGAAGAATAGACAGCTAGAGTCTCATAGTTAAATTTTGAGTTGTTTAGGAATCAAGAGGGCATTCTAGATCTAAGAAGATGGTTATAATAGTGATGCAAGTTAGTATGAAACTAAGTCAGTTGTAGAACTTTAAATTCATGGAGATGGTTAGATGGTAGAATGTTAAAGTCAGGGTCCAAATATGTATGAACTGTACATTGGGAAGGTATACTGGGCCATTTAACTCTCATAAATGTGGCATATTTATTTCTGTTGTTTTGTATAGTATTTACTGTTATTAGAGAAGGAACCATTTGTTGGACTGAAAGGGGAAGCTGTTGGGGAGAAGAGGGTGAAAGGGTGGGACAGGAAGGGGGAATAGGGAAGGGTTTGTGACTAAGATGTAACTTGAAGAAAAAAAATTAAGTATTTAATAAAAAAAAAAATAGAAGGTAACATTGTTCTCAGAATGTGGGGAAAGCAAGATAAACCCAGAACGTACAATGTGCTCTCTGTTCTCTTTCCTCAAGCTTGTAAGCATTTCCTTGATTTTGAGAGGTTTTTAGTGAACAGTGTTCACACTGTGATGGAGGTTTATTTACCCAGTGATACTTTACTGTTTTCTGTCAGATTTTCAGAGATGATTTTTATTATATTAATTTCTTCTAATATTTTCACTCATTGTGCCATGCTGTCTTTACTTCATCTCTCCCAAACCACAATTATATGAGGGAAGAAATAGGAACAAGCTAGAGAGATCTGCCATAGAGTAAGTGAACCATAAACACCAAGGTCTTGTCTAAGGGAAAATTTCCAGGCATTCACCACAGAAGGTGTGCTGGTGTGGAGAGCTCCTTTACTGCACACTTGCCAGGCTCTGGTAGGACAGTAGAGCCTGTGATGAAAGCAAATGGACAGCTAAGGTGAAAGGTCATTGATTCTAGGTTAATAGCGGAAAGCTCCTACTCTCTAGTGAGAGGACTTTCAAATGTCTCAATATACCACAGCAGATGAACTTGAGGTGGGCCTCTCACAAATATGACAACTTACCTTTGACCCCAACTATTAATCTAAATACCAGGACTTCTTTGTACCCAGATAAATTTCTCTCATTCTATTTTTGAAGTCTTGCATTTTCTAAAGAAGCCTGGAAGGTCTTAAGACTTTTGTGAGTTATTACAATTCGCCAAAGCAGTTGTCATTATCAGCTTCCATTCCTCAGCTGGTAATAGTAATAACAATATTGTCAGATGCCAAAAAAACAGGCATGCAGTGCTTGGATCACTGGCCAGCTAGCAGGGACTTGTTGAAATCCAAGTCTACTCTATGAGCTAAATGAAAACCCACATGCAGCCTCAGTCAGAAGTAGAAGGGCAACTTCTGAGCTATCACCCGAAAGGCACCCTCCTGCCCATTTGATTTAAAACAATCACTACTTATTTGCAATGGACTTTTCTTTCATTATAGTCTAACCCTGATATTTAATCAGTCTCTGCTTTGTTCTGTTTGAACAAGTTTATGCTAAATTACAATAAAAAAGAAGGGTCTAAGAAATGTCATCACAGCCACATTATCCCCTCTCTGTGAACACATTCATAATGCATTATGATTTCAATAGAAAGGTTGTTTGTAATTAAAATTAATACAGAATTAAATCTGCATTTGTAGTGATGGCCTCCTTTAATTTGGCTTTCATCAATTAGACCAGAAAATTGGAAGGTGGGGGATGAGGTATGAACTGTGAATTAGGAATTTATATTACATTCATTAATCATTACATGAGAGACGATTTGAGAGTCAATCTCTCCTTTATCTAGCATCCCAGAATAAGATAGCTTTGTATTTACTAAGAGAGTGTTTTTATGTGCTTTATTAAGAATAGCTAGTAAGATGATGAGGATGACCTCCCGCTGAACAAAAATATCCACTGAGATATTCTATCTTCTGTGTAGTCGGGGGCTTCTGAATTCATTGTGATTTTTGCAAGATGGTATTTTCACCTTTCCCCACTTATGGGTCTCCTCACTTTGGTGTCTCCTCATTTCTAAGGACTCCTTACTCCTCTCTTCAGCTAGTGGCATAGAGATTAAAAAATATGCATGAGATAAAGGGAGAAAAGGGCATCTGTGTGCATGTGTTTATCTGATATGTGATTTTAAGTTATAGGATGGTACATAAGATAGTTGACAATCAGCATATCACACACACACATATACATACACACACACTCTACTCAGAGTGAATACTAGTCAGAAACAATCACTGTACTTGGTCATCTGAATACCATGTCTCACTACAAAATATGAAAAACCTTTGTAAATGCTGTCTCTAAAACTAGTGTGTCCTGAGTAAGAGCAAAGATGCTCCCTGAAAGACATCAACCACTAAATCCAATTTAAAAAGAAACAGCATAAATATACTCAGTGAATGGAGAGACTGACATATTATACATATGTGTATGTATGTGTGTATACATTTAATACATACATAAATTCTTTTTTATGTTTATTTATTACTTCAGGTTACATCTCCATCATAGTGCCCTCTTTCCACCCCTCCCAGTCCCGCCCTCCTACCCTCTACCCTCTCTGCCTTCCATCCCACTCCTCCGGAGTGGAGTGTCCCTACATAACAGTCCCCTACCCCAGTTCAGCAGTCATATGAGGGCCAAGAGCCTCCTCATACACTGGGGGCCTACAAGGCAGCACCATTAGGGAAATGTTATACATACATTCTTGGGTCAGTAAGATTACTCAACATGTAAAACTTCCACTGCTACGCCTGAGTACTTAAGTATAATTCCTGGCACTGACATGGTAAAAGGAAAATTCTACCTCCGTAAGTTATCTTCTGACCTCCACATGTAGGCATGCATGCACATGAGCATAGGTGTGTATGTGTATGCATGCACAGGCATGCACATTTGTGTACACACACACACACACACAAACAAGCAAAAATGAAAGTCAGAATTCATTAATAACCTGTTAGAGTAATGAAAGTGTTCAGCATGACTTTAAGACAAAAGATCCATATGCAAAATCAGTTTTAATTCTACATATGTGCAATAAACAACCTGAAAATGAATTAGGGAAGTAGTAAAATTTACAATAGTATTATCGCGCATAAGATATGTGGGAGTAAATTTATAAAAATGCAAAACATATATGGCAAAAACTATAAAACACTCCCGAAATGTAAACACCCTTGGTTTGCTGGTTAGAAGACATTACTAATATAATGATGTTGCCTAAACTTAGCCACAGATTTCATAAATCCCTATCAGATTCCCAGATTATATCATCTTTGGGGAAATGTGCAAGCTGATAGTAAAATCCATATGGAATGGAAAAAAGCCCAGGAATAAAGCTTCAGAATTCACACTAATTCCAAAAGTCATCATGAAGTGACTGTAGTCAGGATGGAGACAGTGTTGGGCTGACACAGCAGTCACACAGATAAGCAAATTGAGACTTGCAACTGAGAACAAATTAATTGGTTAATATTTCATAAATAAACCTGTATAGTTGTAATTGGTTGATTGTGGTTGAGGCTTCTTCTAATTCCTTCTAATAGAAACACACACACACACACACACACACACACACACACACACACACACACGCAAGAGTCCTTTCAACAAATGATGTGTTATCTGTTTCTGTATAGGTGTCTGACTGTATCATTGGGCAGCTATAGTAGTTGAAGGAAGGTAAAATTTCTTCATATGACATTCCATCTGAAAAATGGGAAAAATGATGCTCGTAGATGAGACCATTTTTATCTATTTACAGATTCAGTATATAGAGTGTATATTGAAAGAGATGTACATTAAACAGCTACATTGCTGAGGTCACATATTTTTCACTTCTTTTGGCTTTTCCAATTATTATAATACAGCTGGATAGAAGTTCCTGAGTTAATCTAGGTGGTAGTTTAAATAAGATGTCTCCCACAGTCTCAGGTATTTGAATACTTGGTCCCTGTTGGTGGTACTGTGGGTAAGCTTAGGAGGTATGGCCTTGATCTCCCTTGGGATGGGTTTTCAGGCTTTCTCAGTGCCACCTTCTCTATTTCAGACTTGTGCCTGAAGTTGTAAACTCCCAGCTTGCTGTTCCAGTCACTGTTTGCCTTATACCACATTTCCCTTCATTGATGGTGATGGACACATATACTTCAGGAACCATGAGCCTAAATAACCTCTGCCTTCTGTAAATTACCTCAGTCATGTTGTTTTATCACAGAAATAGAAAAGTAACTAATAACCTAGTCTCTGGACTCAACTATAGATTTGCAGGAAATATCAAAAGCTGTATAACAGAGCAAACTTCAATGTGCAGAGGCGTTAAGCTAAATTCCACCTACCAAAACTAAATCAAAATCAGATTAACAGCTTAAACAGCCCAATAACACCCAAGGAAATAGAAACAGTCATTAATAATCTTCCAACCAAAAAAATCCCAGGGCCAGATGGCTTTAGCACAGAATTCAATTCCCAGGACCTTTGGAAGAGCACTAGCAAGTGCTCTTAACCACTGAACCATCTCTCTAGCCCCCCCCCAAAAAAAATTCTAAAATTTATAGAGTCTAAAAATTAAATACATTAATTAGGTGTCAAAAGTGTTAAAAGTAGTCAGAATTGATTGCTATAAAGTCAAACCTATAGCACTGCGGCAGTAGAAGGAGAGATAAGGAGGTGGAACCGAACCATGGATGAATCTCCTGCAGTGTCAGAAATATTCGCTTCTTTGTAATTCTTCATTTGTTTGTTTGATTGATTGATTTTTGTGGTGCTTAGCACTGAACTCAATGCTCACTTTTGTTAGGCGAGATTTCTGCTACTGAGCCGTAGCTGTGGCCCTCAAATTTCTATTTCATGAGCTAAGCATGTTGATTAACTGTGGTCAACAAGCATAATACTTTATTTATGTGGTTCTGTGTACTCATGTTTTCTTTTAAAATAAAAACATTTTAAAGGGTGCCAGCTCATACCATAAAAAAGGCTTAGTGCGCCTGGTTCAATTAATTGGATACGTATTTGTTAAATCACAGATAACAATGAAAGTTTTTGAGTAGAGAGTGACACGATCATAATGGGCCATTAGAGAATTAATCAAGCAATGTGTGGACTAGATTAATGGACCAAAGATGAGAAGACATTCAGCAGATTATGAAACAGTTTCGAAAAGAGTTAATTAAAATATGACCGAGGGCAAACATAGATGTGACGGGATTTGCAGATGTGGAGTAAGTCTTGTACACTGATTTGCACATGCCAGGTTTAGGGAAAAGGAACTTTCAAGAACAGCCAAGAATATTTCTATGTATTATTCTTTACATTTAAATTCATGTACTTTATTTTTGATGAAGCAAGGCCTCATCAGCTATGTAGCCCCAGGGCAAGCCTCCTATTTGTGGCTCTTGTCTTCAGTCTCCTGAGTTCTAGGGTTAAAACTATATAACACCAAGACTAGGAAAAGATTTCCATAAATATTTTCATAAGAGATTGGTAGCATAAACAGCAACATAAACCAGGAGAATGGATGTTAATTGTCCACAAACATTATAATGGCAGAAGTAGAGATCACAGTCTTATCCCAGTTTTTGGCTAACCTCTATTCTTTTCACCTACTGGTTTGAGATCTTGAGTAACTAAGTCTTTTAAAAACACAGTAGACTCATCAATAAAGTGGGAGCAGAACCAGAACACATTTCAGAGGTTATTGTAAGGATTCACCATTATCACCATCCAAACAAAAGTGCCTGGCATACAGTCTACTGTAACAACAATGAGGAGGATGAAGATTGTTGCATGAGCTCATCTGGACCTTGAAAGAAAGACCTGGTGTGGCATTAATAACCAACCATGTGAGCCAGCCTTCCCAATACTTAAAAGTGGAATACACTAGATGTCTTGGGGAAGAGAGAGAAAAAATGTAAAGAATTTGCTGAAATTTCTGTGTACCTATCTAATAGTGGAGGGGGATTATAGAGATGTGTCTGATACATCTTACTAAAAATATCTTTGTTTCCCTTGATTTTTATAAGTACTGTTGTTCTAATATTTGATTAGCGGTATCTAATCCTTCTAGAACTTTTCTTTATTCATTAGGAATAATTGAGAGCTGTAAAGGGCCATGTGGACTGACTCTCGTCTGCCTGCCATTAGCACATAAAGGAGAGTGAGTTCCATCCTCCTGTCAGCTGGACTGTCGTCATTCTTACACAAAGTCTCAAGTTGCAAGGTTTCTCCATGACTGTGGATTTTGTGGTTCTCCATGGCTTTGTGGTTTTAATGGACATGGTTCCCTGATGTAAGAAGAGCCACGCTGAATCACAGACACCCAGGTTGTGATGATTTTAGCTCCCTTCTTTCTTCCTCTTTGTTTTGTGTGTGGTTTGCCTGCATTTGCCTGTGTGCACTTATACACATGGATACACATGAATGCAAGAAATTGGTGTTGGGTGTTTCCTCTCCACTTTCTAATGATGAGACAGGATCTCTTGCAGAACCCAGAGCTCATGTACTCTCTGGCCCAACTTGCCCTGGGGATGAGGACTCTAACTCTAGAGCTCCTGGGCTTGGAGACTATAAATCAGGAAGCCATACTTGTCAGGTTTTTATGAGGGTGTTGGTGATCTGAACTCATGTGTTCTCATCACTGAACTTCCTTCCCAGCCCCACTGTATTTTGAATGTTCCAAATTAAAGACAAGAACAGACTTCTTTAGCCCAAAGTGAATTTTAAAGAATATGACTCTAGTGCTCAATTGGAAGGTGTTTCACAGACTTTAACCTGAGACCTAACTTAACATAATGTCTGGCCTGCCACTCAGCAGTCAGGTCCAAGTTGTTAGCACCTGACAGGAACAGGACACAGAAACAGTCTTCAGTTGTACACTTATTGTCAGTGGCACCTAGAGCATTAAATATTTGATTAAAAAAACACTCTATTGTAACACTTGCTTCCTCTAAACCTTATTAAATGATACCAAGTCTCTTTTGGTCAAACAGAAGGTTCCAATGCCTCTTCCAGAATGCTGGCTATTTATGGAGAAAAATAAGAAAGAAGATGTTTATGGAGTTGTTTCTTCTCTTACTACATTCAGGTGTCCCTGTGAACTTTGTTTCACATTACCCATTGACTCTCAGTATCATAGTTCAGGCTCAAGTTGATTCATTTTATCAATGGTTCTCATGCCTCTGTTAACATGGGAACCATTATTTTAAAAAATATATATGAGATCCCAGCCTTTTCCAACATAGCTTGCAAGAGGCCACATTTCCAGTGAAATAAATTTTATTTATTTGTTTGTTTGTTTATTTATATATATATTTATTTATTATTTCTTCAAGTTACATCTCAATTGCAATCCCCTCCCTACTTCCCCCTCTGGTTCCACCCTCCCATCCTCTTCCCCCTCAATGCCCCATCCATATACTTTTTTTTTTTAAGTTTAAAGTACATCTTTTTCTCCCCAATAGCTCCCCCTTTCAGTCCAACAAATGGCTCTTTCTCTTATAACAACAAATACAATACAAAACAACATAAATAATTAAGCCACAAGTATGAGCGTTATAAAGCTTAGCATACATTCCCAGCATCCAGTCCATACATAATGGAACGATTGCAAACTATGTATACGACAGGTTATGGGCAAGCTTCTGGACTATTTAGAGTTGGAGGAAAAAAGCTTCAGAAAAATGTAGGCACAATGAGGAGGTGAGTCCAGCACTCCATGGGCAATTTGTCCCTTTAGAGTGTTTCCAGGAGTCGTAGGTAGAAAGATGCTGAAGATTTAGAAAAGAGGGTGTGAGTAATAAAAAAAACCAGGACTTGTGTACATGTCTTGCCAATTTCTTGGAATTGGGAACACAAAAGTCAAATTTTAGAATTTCTAATGCATTGAATTTATGAGGGTTGAGTCAAGCTCTATAGACAATTAATGTTGAAACTTTTAACTGTGTTTTCTCTAGATAGTAACCCATACTCCAATGGAGATGCTAACAGAAAACAAGTGAAAAGCTGTACTGAGATCTCAGCAGTTACGGTAGTGAGGAGACAGATTTATTGTTTGGCAATTTGTAAGTTTTCAGGGAAATTATTACATATGTTAATTAGTTTTTCTGAACTTGAGAAAATACCTCCATCAGATTGGCCTATAGGCAAGTCTGAGGAGCATTTCCTGGGTTAATAATTGATGTAAGAGAGACCAGGCCACTGTTGGTGATGCCACCCATAGAATGGTGTTGCAAAATTATATAAGAAAGTCATAATGAACCAGCCAGTCAGTAGTCTTCCTACAAGGTCTCTGCTTCAGTTTCTTCTGTCAGGTTTCTAACTTGAGTTTCTGTTCTGACTTCCATCCTTGATGGACTATAAATTTTAAGCTGAAGCTAAGCCTTTCCTGTTGAAGGTGCTTTTGTTCATGGTATTTAGCACAATGGCAGATGTAAGCTAGGATATTAACTGTCACTGTTAATAGCAAGCTGCATCCCAGGATGGAGAGATATGGGATCAGATGCAACCTTTGAAGTGACTAATGCATTAGAAAATGCAAGTTAAAGATCATAATGAATTGCATACCTACAGATCAGAGTGGCTTAGCCAGAAAAACAAACAAGCAACCCAAAAAACCCAGCGAACAACATAGACAAAACTGAAGTCCTGGAAACGCAGAGCAGTTCCCAATCTCCTCTGATGGAGTGTGAAGTTGCTCGACCACTTTGCAGAATGGTTTGGAAGCAGCCATATGAATGCTGTCCAGTAAATGCATCCCAATTCAGATGCTACACAGTATACATATTCATGCTTCCCAGAAAGACACATAGAAAAGACATAGCTCAGATCTCCCTTGGTAATAGAAAGTATAAATTGTTAGGAATTTATGTGATGGGCATGATACAATAACAAGAGGGCTCCCCAGAAGAACGATAGGGCTCTTGAACAGGAGAGGGAACAGAGGAAACTTCTGTTCTCCTATTTGATCGTTTTCTCTGAAGAATCTGCCCAGGAAGTATACACGCACTAATCTCTGCTTCTAAGACTAACCTAACACTTACTTATCCAGATGCAACTGAACCCAGAGCAGAAGATGTTTATTTTATTTCATCATTTTTAGTCAGTTTTTGTATCTCTTACAATAATGGATTTAAACTGAATTTATGTGAATTGGAAAATTGATAACATAACAATACAAAATCAACTCTAACATGTAGCATGGGATGTAGCCCTGTGTTCTCATCAGCACTGAGAACTATCTTATTAAGCTTCATCCAATTAATTTTTAAAATAACGTCGTACTTTAAATCATGATTGATTGGTTTCTAGTGCATTTGTTGTATAAAATTACATTTGCATTCAGTTTCCCATTATTTGATTTTTGCCTTTCTTTGAGATATCTGTTTTTCCTTAATGTTTTCTAAGTTTCTTCATATAATAATGATATTGTATTTTGCTGTTGATATTGTAACTTTATCCAATTAACAAATAATGTCAGGAGGGACACTGAGTACTGGAAATTGAACCTAGGTCCTTACCAGTCTAGGCAGGCCCCCTATAAACAAGCCATACTACTGAGCCAGAACCACTTAACGTTCAGTTCATTTATGGTGTTTAAGAGAAGAACAATTTCTATGTTAATTAAGCTAAGCAGTTTTCCCCTTAGTTTTCTTTTACTGAATTTGTGCTTAGATAAGTGTATAGCTACTTCAAGCCAGCATACTATACTTTAGAATTAGCTTTTGTGTATTAAAATGACTAGACCACAGGGTACTCAGATATTGGCATAAAGAGTGTGGTATATGTGTGAGAGTGATGGGAGTGGAGAATAAGATTGGAGGAATGCTGGTTGACAGTATTTGAGTCAGTGGACTGAGAAAGGCAGATCAGAATCTCCATTGTGAACAGTGCTCAGGGAATTCACTGAAAATATAAACAGAACAAAAGTAGCAGAAAGGTTTTATTCCTTGCCTGCCTGGCTCTAAGCTGCAGCCTGGTCTCTTGCTTTGGACTCAGAATCAGACTGTTACTTACAAGGCATCTAACTTGTCTGTGGCAGAATTCAGAATTCTTTACCTCCATGACAGTGTGAGCTAATTCTTTATGATAGATGATTGATGATGATGATAGATAGATGGATGGATGGATAGATAAACACACAGAAAGACAGACAGACAGATAGACAGACAGATGGACAGACAGACAGATTATTATACTAGTTCAGTTTCTCTGGAGAATCCTGATTGATACAATGTGCACTTATATTTTCTTCTAAGGTTTCGTTTTCATTCCTTATTAAACCCTTAACTCTACCTGGACGTTTGGACGTTTCAATGCAAAGGCATCTTCTTGTTCCTTGTTGTTGTTTCCCTGAATAACTGACCTTTTCCTTTTGCATCTGAAGGTTAAGACAATTATTCTCTCCTCAGTGGCATCATTACACCCGGTGTCTGTCTCTTCTCCCCAGCTCAGCCCTCCTGTCTCCACCCACAGTTTTGGCTGAGGTCTTTAACCTTCCCCTGGTACTGGATTTTCTTCTGAGCTTCTCTCTCTCTCTCTCTCTCTCTCTCTCTCTCTCTCTCTCTCTCT
>CAJQZJ010005154.1:64274-79998 GCA_907164525.1 Lophiomys imhausi
CACACACACACACACACACACACACACACACACACACAACCACAGTACTACTTTCTTGGAGACATAAAAAGAACCTAAAAGCATTTTATCATTGCAGAAAGTTTTGATAATGCTACAATTGCAATTAAGGTTTTCTGGATCACTTCAGATGGGTTCAGGTCTTAGATACAGTTCTCTTTTGAAAAACAATTCCAAATCAGTCTCAATAACAAAGAAGACACATCAGTACTATTGAATCCTTGCATTATGGTCAGAGACACATAGAGGATGATCCTACTGATGGAGAGTGGTCAAAAGCCTCAAAGTCCAGAGGGAATATAGAGGTATACATAAATACATACATGCATACATACATACATACATACATACACACACACACACACACACACACACACACACACACACACACACACACACACACACAGCAGTGCCTTCCTGAAGATGAAATTAACAGCAAATAGGGCTTTGCAGTTATCTGGAGATGGAGTCTTAAAGCTACCCTTTTTGTAAGATAAGAATAGCATAGAGAAAATTGTCCTAAGACAGTTGTAATTTTATTTGTATTATTTGGCCTTTTCAATAGACAAGCACATGCAGAGGTTCATAGTTCATTATTAAGGAGGGCAGCAAGTATTTTTGGCCCCTGTTTAAGAAGTAAAACAGCAGAACTTTAAGGGAGCAAGTATGAAAGGTAATATTTTTAGGAGGTAGCCAGCCCAAGAGTCAGCTCTGTGTTCAAACGCATGTGGATATGTGTCACTCATAGAGTGCTGGCTTAGAAGAAATACCATTCGTTAGAATTAAGAAAAGATGACTCCAGGAATGGAGGGGCTTACACGCTCAGGAAGGTATTATAAAAGCCGAAAATGTTAGCCCTGCAGGAGACCTTACAGTGATTTCTGGTACCTTTATTGTTTATCCAAAATGAGAACAAGCATTCCGAATTACATCATACTAAGAATGATTCTAGATTCCTCCCTGACATTTGTTTCTATGACTCCTTAAGGGAGGCAATGGGAAGACGCTCATGTTCTGCAAGGGGGATTGTACAGTCCACAAAGCAGCAATCACATTAGAATTCATATTTGGAGAAGCTTTGGCAGAAGAAACTATATCATGGTGTCACCAATTGGCTTCATTAGTGTATTTAAATTAGCCAAGTGGCAACCAATGTATAAATGTGCATATATATAATAGACTGTCAGAAATACATGATACTTCCAAATAACGGGTGGTTGTATATGAATTTTACCTTCATAATAAAAAATGTCTAACATCAGTAAAAAAAAGAAATATGATTCATAAGACACTTTGAGACTTTCTGAACTAATTAAGGGCTCTGTCCTGCTGTGATGAAGTCCTCCTGTGGCTAAGTAATATATGCCACCCCATATTTAGATGAACTATTGGAAAATATTTAATCCCTCATTCAGAGGAGATTAGAAGTGTAGGCTTATAAATTAGTGTAATAATTACAGGCTGAGATCTGAAAAGTGGAACTTCTTAGCCTGGCACTGCTCTTATCAGGTGTGAATAAGCCACCTACTCGCTATAGGTCTCCTTCTTTGCACATAATAAAGACAAACCCAGCTCTATTGTGATTCTAATGAAAACAGACACTCAATAAGCAAAATATCTCCATCAATACTTATCTACAATTCAAAAATTTATCTTCCACTTGCATTCTTCCTCCCAACAGTGATATGCATCACCATGTGGCATCTCTAGACAGTTTTAGTGAAATGGAGCTAGTAATAAATGTATATGTTTAGGCAAAAAACAACAACAATAAGGAAAATGAAAATTTCTGCATGAGGGGATCCAGCTTGGGATTTAACTTCTATTTTAATATCTATTGATATTTAATAGATATTTAATATCTATTGATATTTAAATAGAAGATATCTCATTCCAAATCCACAAATACCATCATTCAACATGTTTTTCCTGAAATCTAAGTATCAGGCACCGGACACAGGCTCTGTTTCCAAAGCCCTTCTCAGAAGGCTTTACAACTCTGTGAGGTTTATGTCTTACAGAAAGCATCAGCACAAAGCAACTTACCATCATAATAGATGGTGCTGAAAGGTAAAGAAGGAAAAAGCCCAGAGACTCTGCCTAGAGAATTCTCTGAAGTGGGGATTATCTTGTCTCATAAAAGAAGTAAAAGTTATGTTGGACTTGTGACCCTGACAATGCAAGGTTTTGATTGCCTAAGTACTACCTATCTACACCATCATCATTACAATAAATATTAATAATGATAATAATAGTAAGAATATAGTGAGTCAGAATTACTAGGCACAAGGCTAGCAAGACGAATCAGTTGGTGAGAATGCATCCTTCCAGATCTAATGACTTGAGTTTCATTCGTAAGACCTTGTGTGAGAGATGGCAGGAACCATCTCACTTAGGTTGTCCTCTGGTCACCACCAAACTCATCGGCCATGCATAAGAAATAAATAATTTGATGATTTTTAAAAATTAGGTGCCACACCTCACACCAAAATACATGCTAAATCCTAACAGCCACTCTTCTCCCAGAGAATAAGCAAATAATACACACTTGCCATGGTTTTCTCCCCTCCCAGAACCCCTGACACTTCTACCTTAGAGGGATTCTTACTATAATCACTCTTCACCTTTTCCATGACAGAAGCTAGAAAATTGAGTTGTCTTGCCTCGTACAAATAAGGCACAGTTGTTGACAGTGTGTGACATAGCAAACTATTACTACATGATGTATTTCTTCAACTCTTCTCTACGGTGAAGTTTTTTGAGTGAAATGTTCAGCAGTGAGCAAATTTTGGCTAGAGAGCCTATATGAGGTGTATTAGACAGTTTTCCTGTTACTATAACTAAAGACCTGAGAGAAATCAATTTTCAGTAAAGAAAGTTTAGTTCAAAACTTTCAGTTCTTGATTCTTGTCTCAGTTGCTTTTAGGCCTTGGCAGGGCAGTTCATTGTGACAGAAACACATGCAGAGTGTAAGATGCTTCTTATAGCATGGAAGCAAAGAGAAAAAGAGATCTTATAATAAAGTCCCCCTAAGCTATGAGTCCAGAAATGGATCAATGCACTGACATGGGTAAGATCTCATGACCCAATGACCACTCAATACCTGCCTCTGAACCCTGCCATGTTGGAGGATCAGGTCATCAACACGCAAGCTTTTGAAGGATAGTTCAGACACAGATTTTCATAAGAGACCAGCCATGTGAAGGAATGAGAACAACTTCCTGGTAAAACTAGAGGCAGAAGTATCAACTTTGTCCTGTCATTGATTGTAAGGGCAGGACCAGAAACCAGCCATGATGAGCCCTGTAGTATTTAGTGTTCAGGAGCTATGAAGTAAGAACCCCATCATCTAGCTACTTGTACAACACAATTGTGAGACTGATTAATTAACTAAATTCTTAGGGACACAGAGAGAAAAGAGGATCACAGGCTAAATGTTGGAGACATGATTCTGACTGTGAAAAACGTGGAAGAATGCAGCTCTACCAGTTTAACAAAAAGCAAAGAACAACCTCCCCTTCTAAAAGAAAAGCCATAGGAGAATATGCACAAATCTGCTATCCATAACCAGCTTCTCTACTTTAAACCACTGAAGATATCTGTTGAGGCAGAAATGTGTGAAGCACAGGGGAGGTTGAAAATGACCAGACAGGTCTATTGCAGTCAAGAAAAGTGGTTTGAAGGTTATTCTAGAATTTCTGGAAACTGCTGAAGATTCAGAAGTAGCTCCAATCTATAGGTCATATAGTTTCCCAGTAGCACATAGCATCTGGATATACACTCAAATAATGCAGATGATTAAGTTCACCTAGGATGGAGCTTTTGCCAAATGGGAACAATGAACAGACAAGGTAGCAAGAGAATTTATTTCCTGATGGTCTGATTTTTGTCTTTTGTTAAGGTTATAAGTAGAAATAGCCTCAATCTTAACGTTACACTAAAAAGAAACATTACAGTTTTAATTGTTCATTCCTTCCAAATTGCATAGATAATAACTGTGAAAGGCATTCATTAGTTGAGAAAAACTGTGTAAATTGTGACTGTTATAGCACATTAAATGAAACTTCAGTCTGCATTTTGAATTCCTGTTATCAGGAACAACAGTTCAAAGAATAATGAAGTAAGTCATTTTCTTATATTCATAGCACATATTTGTTATTCTCCATCTCTTAGAAATAGCAGCCTATACAAATGAATTTGAGTGGTTTTTCATTAGTTTAAATAAAATGTTAAGTAGTGTGAGGAATTGCTGTAAATACTGTAGAATGAAGCACTTTAAGTAATGTTTTTCTTGAACAATGGTAGTATTTAAAAGAACATTTCAGGACTTTTTTTGTGATAATGACAACATAGAGCCAAAGAAGTAAAATCTCTTTTCTTGAGGAGCACATGACTTGCACAGTTGGAAGAGAGACTCATGAAGGATTTCTCACCCTCACTAATGTCCACAGAGTCCATGTATGTTATTTAAAAAGTGTTTTAGCATAGCTTCTCCCCTTCTGTTGCCTAGGCTGCACTTTGGCTGACATTCCTCTAGGACTTTCTTTTCTTCCATGTTTCTGTTTTTCTGTTTTGTTTTGCTGGAGAGTTTTTGCTGTTATTCATCTTTGGTGTGTGTGTGTGTGTGTGTGTGTGTGTGTGTGTGTGTGTGTGTAAAGCCCAGAGGACAACATTAAGCTTAAGCTTTCTCCAAGAGGAAATCATGGCATCTACTGTGTGGAGGTCAGCTCCACACACTCTACAGGTAGAATTTCTGTAATTCTCTTTCTCTTCTTGTTGTCTGAGACTCAATTGCCACTCAGTCGTGGCTATGAGTATAACACTGTCCTCGGGGTTATGGCATGACAAATGGAAAGGAATAAATGGTCATGTGACACATAGAGTTCCATATTAGAACACCTCACATTATTAAGTCAGAAAGAAAAAAACATCTGAATCCAGCTCATTCCATTGATATGCTGAATTTCTTTCCCATAGTGGCTTGGCATTGCTGGAACTCTGTCTCATTTCCTTATACCACTCTTATCAACATGGATATTGTCTTATTTGTTCTGTTTGTGCTTTACCTATTGGAAGTTTCTCTCCTAGAATGTTGGTCCATGGAATGGAAAAACTGGCACCGTTTTCTTGTGTTCTAGCATGGGGAACAGGGCCAGTATGTGGGATAAACTGAGAACATCTAGACTATAAATGACCAGTATGTGAATAAATGACCACTTCCAGGAACTGGAATTATGGATCTGTCTTTTTGGTCCCATTTTTGCCTCCTGCCCCACCCCATGTCACCACAATGTGTACCTATGTGTTTTAAAATAAGGTCTATGTGTAGAGTCTGCCCTTGACTGCAGAGTTTTTCTGAACTGGGGCTCTCAACAGCATGTGGTGTCATCAATGAGCACAGCCCAGCTCTAAAAATCTCAGTGCGGTTCCTTGGCTTTCTAAGGGTGTACACCTCTGTCAGGTGGCTTTACATTATTGGCCATTTCAAAGAAGATACAGCTTGGCAAAGCCAAAGGAATCAAGCCCTGCAAAGAACTCATCTCCGAGATTAAATCTTTGAAGATCCTCAGATAGCCACTTATTGCTCTGGCTCCCTTCCAAGCAAGAGAGTCAGCAGTCTGATCAGTGTCTATCTCCCAGGTTAAGGGTACTCACAGCCATTTCTTTTTGAGTGTATAAAATAAAAAATTTACTGAGTGGTTACTTCCTGCGTTTGACAGTTTGAAAGATACATAGGACGTGTTGAGAACAGAGAGGGGTGGTCAATAGCCAGTTTTCACACACTAAAGACCTTATGGGCTCCTATAAATGGGTGTATGTGCTGTGATATTTTTCTTAGTTGATGGAATTATTGATTTCATATATGTTGTATTGAATCTCGGGGGTTACCCCAAGGTTCTAGTTAATTTAAAAAGCAATATTAGCTAACATGTTAGTGGTATGAAAGACATTCCTGTGCAATTTTACTTTTAGACCAATGACTGATAAGTTCAACTCTTTCAAGACACATCCATACATACATATACATATATATCCAAATTTATTTATTATATTTTTACATTATATTAATCCATGGTGGACATTGGCCTTCTAATGATTTCATTTACTATTCACCATTTATTATTTATACACTGATTATGAGTTCCTTGAAAGTAAATTCAACTGTAGACAGAATTCTGTCTGAAAAGGTCAAAATTTGGAAGCAGGTAAGTCGACAGCCTAGCTCTACCAAGACAGATTAGGCAAGTGCTTCATAATTCCTGCTTCATAATTAATGTCTGTTAGAGATACTGGACCAAAAATCTAAAGATAGATGCTCTAATGTATTAAGAGAAATTGGTGTCTTCCAGGCAGCCAGTTGTCTGTCATTTCTTAGTTTTGGAAGCTCTGGCTCTGCACTTCCTGTATAATCAGATATATTTATCCTTCTCAGGTCTCTGATGTGGTTGAAGACTAGATAGTTATAGTCTCACAGTTAAGTTTTAAGTTGTTTAGGTCTAAGAAGATGTTTTTAAGTTGGTAATGCAAGTTAGGATGGAAACTGAGTTAAGTATAGAACTTTAAACTCATTGAAATAGATAATAGAATATTAATATCAGTTGCCAAATACATATGAACTGAACATTGGGAATTTATGTTATAACCTATAATTTTCATAATTGTGGCCTAATCTTATTGTTTTGTATTGTTTTTATTGTTGTAAGAAAAAGAGCTGTTTATTGGACTAAAAGGGGGAGATGTTGGGGGAAAAGATATACTTTAAATAAAAAATTTTAAAAAGCAGATAGGAGGGTGAGGAGGAAGAGGGTAGGAGGGTGGGACCGGGAAAGGAAGGAGGGAGAGAATTATGATTGAGATGTAACTTGAAGAAAAAAAAGTTTTCTTGTTCAAATCAGAGTTCAGAAAAGTGTTCTTTCCTGTTCTCACAAAGACTTAGGTAAAGAATTAGGGTTAGAAGTTAATCTGCTATTGGAATATATTAAAGCCCCTAATATCCTGCAAGTCCTATATATTTAGATTTCATTAAACCCCAAGTACTTGACACTGATCCACAGACTGGAGACCCAAATTGAGTTAGGCTGTTCTGAAGAAATCACACTGGACATATTCATGTTCAATTTCATCTGAGCTAAGAACTGGAAAGTTTACCAGAAGTTAAAAATCTCTCTTTCCCCACTGCAGCATTCTGTACTTCTAGATGCTGACAAATTCCAGTAACACTATAGGGTTCAAACAGACAAGGTTCTGTTCCTCAGAATTCCTGTCTCTGGACCCTTCCTAGGGGAGGCGTGCAGGAGGTCTTCCTTGAAGATTCTCAATCTCTTTCAGTACTGGAGCCAGACAGTGTCATTGGTGCTTCCACACAAGGTGTCCTGCACACAGTCTAGAACCCAAATGCTCAGATCCCCCTTTCTCCCTTTGGTGCACTGTTTGTCACATTCTTCTGCAGGTAGGACTGACCATGTTACCGTGAATCTTAGGATTCATGTTTAGAGGATTGTTAAGGTTCTATGACTGGAAACTCCTCCAAGATTATGGTTTAGCAAGCGAGCTGGCCACTCTGGCAGATTTTTATTTTACAATATTGCATGCATTTTACACACTGACTTCTGGTGGCACCAGCATTTGCAAGAGGATGAGTTTGAGGATCTGGACCACCAGTTGTTCACATCACACTATTAGTGTTTCATGCATATGAAACTCTCAAAGCAATCTGGCCTATTTGTGTTGTAGGAGCATCACAGCTCCCGTCTGTAAAGCCAGAAGACAGCAAACATGATTTTCCCGGGTTCTCCCACCTCTGGAACCACCCATGCAGCACCTTTTCCATGTGTCTGACAATGAGCCCCCATGATTGTGTCTGTATCCTTCAAAGGATTTCAAGACAAATGGTCTATGGTTTCAGTGAATATTCCCCAACATTGTGCTGTCTTATCTAAAATAAAAACATTTAAGATTCTTCTCCTGGGGCAGTCTTTGCCCCACTAGAAATGTTGTCTAAAGCTATTGTGATAAATTCAGACAAAGTGGTGGCCCAAAACAACAGATGTTAATTTCTTCTAGTTCCTGGTGGTCAGAAATTCAAAATCAGTATCCCTGGAGATGAAATCAAAGTGTCAGTGAGTGAATCCAGGCTGTTTACAATAGGTCTTCAATAGTGTTTGTTCCTTCCTCTCTCCTGTTACCAGTGCCCTTTAGTGTTTCTTTGTGACTACATCATCTGAACCTTGCTCCTATGGCCACAATGCCTCCTCTTCTCTAGCAAATCTCACTTTATGTCTCTTATAATATCAACTGAGATTGCCTTCAGAGCCCAAATTGGCAATCCTAGATTACATCTCTAGAACTATAAATTAAAGTTATATATGAAAATTCTTTTGTACCAGGGACTAGGACCTTGAACTATTTGTGGCCATTATTTAGTCCACTACACGAGATAATAACAGACATTCCATGAGTAGACACATCTCTCTTTTAGTCATGAGTATGTACCAATCTCATTGGTGGTGGTGAGCAGAAAACAGAGGGAGAGAAGCATCAAATTCTAGGAATAGGAAATTACTCAGTTAATAAAGGCTTACAGTATATGCATGAGTACTTGAGTTTGACCCCTACAGCCTCTCTAGGTGTAAAAGCCAAGCATGGTGACTTATAAGCAGTCTCAACACTGGGAGGGTAGAAGCAGGTGGATGCTCCAGGACTTTCTAATTGATGGCATATAGACTATTGAGAGACCCAGTTTCATAAAAATAAGGAGAATGAATCTAGGGAATGATACCATACCTGAGGTTGACTTTGGGCCTCTACACAAAGATGCAAACACAAAAATCATTGCATGCTAGCAGTGCAATGGATATTTTATCAAAGAGGGAATGTTTTAAAGATACATTTTATGTTATATTGTGAAAAATAAATTTAAAAAGAATGAATGTCCTCATTTTTTTTTCTCTTCAATGGTGGAAAAGGTTTGCTTTTTAAGGTACTATCAGTGATGAGGTGTTGGAAGCCATTGTACCCAGAGGGCACAATGGTTGGATAATGTAGCATCAAGAATAACTGGGTGTAGCCGGGCAGTGGTGGCGCACGCCTTTAATCCCAGCACTTGGGAGGCAGAGGCAGGTGGATCTTTGTGAGTTCGAGGCCAGCCTGGTCTACAAATTGAGTCCAGGACAGCCAGGGCTACACAGAGAAACCCTGTCTCAAAAAACCAAACAAAAAAAAAAAGAATAACTGGGTGACTAGCACTAAGTAAATGGCATTGCAGGTGGGGGCGGGGTCATACAGGTCAGAAGACATTTTATTTTAATAAAAGCAACTTTTTTATTGAAAAATTTTTATTATGTGAACTTTACATCATGTACCCTGTTCCCTCTCATCTCCTATCTCCCCTCAGACCCACCCTTCACCCTTGGAATCCTTCCCAGCATAAAAAAATAAAATCTCATTGTGGAAGCTTCAGTGTTTCTCAGTGTGCCCCACAGTATTTCCTTTTGTTCACACATTTTGCTTGCAAATGTTCATTAAAATGACTCCTTGGTCCAGTAAGAGGCCTCTGGTTTCTGCTACATTGGCAATACTGGAACCTCACTGGAACTCCTCTGAGATATGCTGTAACTGTCCTGTGTCATGGAGATCCTGTAGTTTTGGGTTGTGGAACTGGCTTCTTGCACTCCAGCAGTTCATCCATGGGATAGATGTAGGGGTAGGCCAACTCAAAGCTCTGGTTCTGGACCTGTAACCCCCACTTGCAGGGCTAGTTCTACTATGGAAAAGTGCAGGACCTGCTCTCCCAAGTGCCACAGCCTGTGAGAACAGGGACGGCTCTCCTGCTCTTGTGACCCCTTCTGGGCCAGATCTCCTGTTGGCCAATGATGGATATCCAGAACAAGCTGTAGTGTGCTACCCAGGCCAGGTTAGAGCCTGCTTTCCTGAGTGCTGCAGCATGTGAAGGACAGGGACAGCTCTCCTGGTCTTGTGACTCCATCTGGGCCAGATCTCACCCCAGGGCTGGGTCTCCATCACCCCCACATCCAGGGCCAGGCAGATTTCTTCTAGTTTTTGGTTTGTTTCCTGTCCTGGGAGCCCAATTGGTGCTTGCTTGGTACTGGTCTGGTAGTCATCACAGGCTTCCCTATGGCGCCAATGTTGTGTTGGTATCCAGCTTGTTTTTTTTTTTTTCCATGAATTTAGGCTACTATTAATTTAGATGTTCATAGGTCAGAACACTGAATGCAGATATAACCTCTCTCCTCTCTACCACCTACTGATGCACATATGACATAGCAGCCACATCTGCAATGCCTCTAGTGGTAGTAATAAGAGCAACTTTTAAGTATTCATTATCTTCTATCTTTTGTTATGAAGGGAGCTGAAATTCCTCAGAAGCATCATATTGGAAAAAAAAGAGAGAGGCTCCTTAGAGATGAATAGTAAGATACAGTGCCTAAATTATATAAAACTATTTTCTTGTTCACTGATTAGAACATTAAATATTTTATTATTTTCTGTTTACTATATAAAATTATTAATAATAACTATCATACAATAGGATGATTTTAAGTTAAATTATTATATATAGGTGCCTCAGAAAAGCATTAAAAGTGAGGCTACACACTTCGTAAAAATAGCTCTGAGCTTTCCCATGTGTTCTGTGCAAATGTAGGGGGCAGATTCATTGGTGAAATTTAGGCAGAAAACTTTTAGTCACTTCACTGGTTACTTCACAAGTTTAGTAACCATTGGTTTTAAACTCGTATTAAAGTTTAAATGAGTTTGTAAGAATAAGCATTTTTTTAAAAATCTTTTGTCTGTACAGTATCTCTCCAGGTGAGTTGGACACTCTGAGAGTCTGTCAGTCATCTACAGCATCACAGAGCAGCATCTATACAAAATGTAGTAAGTCTCTGTGTTCTTCCTTGAAAGTCCGTAAAACAGCAACATCCACATTCTGCCTTGGAAATATGTTCACACACATTATATCCTGAAAAACTTGAAATGTCTAACTGGTCAGTGAGCTGGTTTCCTGTTCATCACTTCCAGACCCAGACACATTGTTTGCTTCAATCTTGGAAATAGCAGTGTATTTGGCTCCACTATTGCAAAACATTGAGTCATTGGTCAAAATCTCCAGAATAGAGTTCTCTTCTTTACAAGGGTCTACATACAGTGGTTTTAAGCATCTCCAGAAGTGGCCAAGTGCTAGGGAGAGCTGCTGCACTTAGAAGGTGGTATAGAAACATGTAGGTTGTCACAACTATTACAGAGAATGATTGACATTTGGAGAACATGAGCCTGAAGCTTGTGACACAATGAAAGATAGTGTGACACCCTAAATGACATTCTTACAGGTGAAAAGAATCCACTGTAACTGGTTTAAGATTGAGACCTGAATACATCATCCATGCAACATGCACAATACTGTCATTTTATGATAATATTACTTTAGTCTACATTGAGGTTTGTAGGCCTGTAACTTTCATGCTAACTGAAGGAAGTTCTTTATTTTGTCTAAAATGTTCATAATCTGGCAAACATTTTGGAAAATTACATCATGGATGGAAAATATTTAGTCCTCAATGTACTCCACATGCAACAGTTTATCTGTAGTTACCATATCATCCATAAATCTAAAGAGAGAGGCAAGCATCTAGAGCCTCAACCACAACTACTATCTCATTCCTTTCTATATTGAAACTCATAGCACATCTTATGTGTTTCTGCTATCATCATACTAGTATTTGAGAAGGATGTTGTTTTTATAAAACATGTTTGTAAATAAATAGTTTATATTACCTATCACAGGTAAAGATGGTGCTTTTGGAGAGATTTGGGGGAAGCATTAGTAAAGAAATCTACAATATAAGCCTCCGTTTATTGAACCAGAGCCTAGATTGGAGCCTTTCTGGAGTACCAGGAAGAGCTGGTTTCCTTTGGAGGAAAGAAGACACGCTCAAGAATTCAGTCTCCTTTGGTGATCATTTTCCCCCGATGTCCTTATTGCTGACAGATATCCAATAGGAAGAGCAGAGGGAATAGTCTGGAGCCACAGAGAGTAGACAGAAGGAACTACAGGACTTCATAGCCTTTATACACTTGAGTCTATTCAGAGGTAAGCAGGTGACACAGCTGTCACCAAAGAAACGATCAATTTCATTTCAGATAATCTGTACCCACTTCAATGAAGATCACACAAATTAGGTTATGTTGAGGGGAGAGTTCTGAGACAAATAAACAGATCTATTTCACCAACATTGGAATGTCACTTCTGTGATGGAGAAGACTGCACACTTCTGTAAACATTGTCTCCCTGGTTCCTGGAAGAGTGTATTGGTACAGAAGCCACTAAACACTGCTTGCTAATGTATGTCTGAGAACAATCTTGGATCTCAGTTTTCTGAATACTTTTGTACAGTTATTACTAATCTTTATAGGAAGTAATCCTGAGTGCAATATTGAACAGAACGTGTTTTGATGGTGGCAACATCTCAAAATGTATTTTTGATAATTAAGTGCAATTATAAAAAGCACAGTAATGTTTTTATGCATAAAAGCACTAATAACTCACCTGAATATATGAATTGACAGGCGTGAAGGCCAGGAGGAAATCTTCAGGGTGCTCTCCATAGTACTGAGTCCTTGCAAGAAACTCCACTGGCCAGAGTCTGCCTCAATGGTTTCCATCAGAAGTTTATTTTGAGTCTATTTATTATTCAAATAGAAGGAGAATTCAGCCAAATCATGAATCACTATCATTAATTATTCCCCAGGATTAAGGAATCAGTTATAACCATGTCTCCCTTTAATCCAGTTTTATTAATTTATATTCTTGGCAAACTCTTCTACTAAATGGATTCCAGCTTACCACAGGGACCCAAAGGAGAATGGAGGTCCCTTGGGTCAGAGAGCAGCATTTGCTTTAATTTGATAAAATAAATTAGCATGGGATTATGGGTGCTATTAGCATAAAATCCCCGCCATGGCTGCTCTGGTCTTCAGGAAAATGCTGAGTGATTGTGTTGACTCTTGTCTGAATTTCTATCAAAGACAGATTTCCAGAACAGCTGTCCTAAAATGATCAGGAGGATGGGAAACTCTGGTGTGGGGGGGGAATGCATATGCTTATAAAATGGTGTGCACTGGCAAGTAGAGAAGTTATGGTTGATCCTAAGTTTGGAGAACTCCCCTCCTTGGGTCACTGGTAGGGCACTTGGCAAGGTGTTCCATTCCGGTGATGGAATGTGGAGGAAGAGAGTTCCCAGAATTCCCAGAGATAAGCCCTCCAAAGATTGCACTGAGCAGACATGTCTTCATAGTTCATTGCAATTTAGCTTTAGATTTCTCTCAGCAAAAACCAAATTCTCTCTCTCTCTCTCTCTCTCTCTCTCTCTCTCTCTCACACACACACACACACACACACACACACATTCAAAATCAAACCAAGTCTTTAACACATACAAGTAGAAGTTTTTCAGTTCTTCTTTATATGTTTACAATGAGTTCATCCATCCTTTACTAACTCAGGGCTTCCTCCACTTCCCACAGCATAAGAAACTGAAAAAATAAGGTCCAAACCAATTTACTATCCTACAAAAATGGGGTAAACTTGAGCAATGTGGTAATTAAGCTCCTTGAAGAGCCCATGTCTGCAGTAGCATAAATATCAAGCAAGTGTCATATAGTTGATGGAGATTGCCTTAACTGCAGTATGTAAGCTTCCCGGCATGGGACAGGATGCATGACAAACATATCAGAGAGAGTCTTTATCTTCAGCCCCATCATCATTTCCCTGACCAGCCAGTTGTTCCTGGGGAAAACTGAGCTTGAGATGTGTGGCTGTGATTGTCATGCCATTTACACAATATAAACACTAGTAAGCCTTTGCATATGGAAGGAACAGGTGACTCTAAGAAAATGACCCATTTTCTGACTTCCTTTGTCTCTCTGATGGCAACTGGGAGCTGCGGCGACATGAAAGTCAGCATGTCAACCCCAGGAACTATAGGAAGCTATGATTTAGAGTGTTAGATAATGTCATGTGGATGTTTGAGGATTGTAGTTTTCTCTACCAGTGTCTTTAAAACACATATCCAATCAAGGAAATGAAGTCATTAGAATTTCACATATTGCTCAGAATAAATATTATCTGGGACATTGCTAAAGACTATTTTATATCTTAAAATGTATTTTACATATATATCAGAAATTAAAAGGTCTTAATAATGTAAGAGGAAATCCCACTAAAAAGAGAAATAATGATTATTCTTTTAATTTGAGACATAACTCAGCCATTTGTTTTTTTTTAATCAGTGTGTAAACAAAACTACATTTATGTATTGTTTGAGGCAACAGCTGTACAAATATGTGCTGTGTGTGTGTGTGTGTGTGTGTGTGTGTGTGTGTGTGTGTGTGTGTGTCCAGCATGAGTCCTGGGGACCCACACTCTGGTCCTGAGGCCTATGCAGCAGGTGCATTATACATGGAGCTCCCTAACCCCCAAAGATAAAACAGTGGTTTTTCTTCTCTTCTTCCTTGTTTTTCTGTATGTGCCATTTTTCTTCTATCCCAGTGTACATGAGTATAAGTCTTTGAACTTTCTGATACTTAGAATAGCATAGAGATGGGCTCCCCTTTTTTCACCAACACCCTGAGAGCGATCCTAGGCATAGAGTGAGGCTCTCCCAAACTCCTTGCTACTCTGGAGCTGCTGCTTTCAGTTAGCAAATGAAAATTCCAAGATTGTCCTGCAAAAGTGAATTATTTCGTTTCATGAAATTTGTATATGGGCTGTTCAAAGTTATTTGATATTAAAAATGCGAGAGGAAAACTCCATTGGGAGTCACAGTACAGCAATAACATTTAAATAAATCACTGAATCTGACATCCAAATCGTTTATTTTTCAATACCCCACAACTCTTCATGATAATTTCTAGTCATAACCATGATGTGTTAGGTACCAGCCTGTTTATCACATGTGGGCACACTACCTGCTTTGCCTTCAATCCAATTCCAAGTGCTCTATCTTAGGAACTTGAGAATGGAGGACCAGGAAATACTTCTTCACAGCTCTGCTCCTAGCCTGGCTCTGGCTCCTAGTGCTGCTGCTGGAATGTTAGAATGTTAGTGACCTTCCCCAAGCCAGATGTGCTTCCAGCTGTCAGTCCCATAGCGAGGAAAACAAAATAACTAGAGTTCTTCCTTCTTCCCTATCTTCCTTCTTTCTTTCCTTCCTTTCTCCTTCCCTCCCTTTATTTCTTCCTCCTTTTCTTACTTCTTTCCATCCATCTCTTTCTTTCAAACAGGTTCTTGCTATGTAGCCTGACTATTCTCAAACTCACAATCCTTCTGCCTTGGCCTTTCAAATGTGGAGATTACAGGCATTCACCACTGGTAGCCACAGGTATAGAGGATTTTTAGGGGAAAGAGCAGTGAATATGATCATATTTCATTGCATTCATGTATGAGATTCTCAAAATAAAGACAACTATTTTCAAAAGATGAGACGAGGTCATGTTTTTGCAATGAGGTGAGCACTAATACCAGCTGAACAAGAATGGTTCTTATGGGATGAAAAAATAGTTTCAAGCTATTATACTAAGTTGTGACCTCCTGAAGTTCATCTTCCACTAACAAAAGCCATCACACTCTTTAAGAGTAACTTTACTTTCAGGGTGTGTGCATGTGTATGTGTGTGTGTGTGTGTGTGTG
>CAJQZJ010005154.1:125054-153501 GCA_907164525.1 Lophiomys imhausi
TCAAGTGTCTCTCAGCCCTTAGGGATTCCTCCTTTGTGAATTCTCTATTTAGCTCCATCTCCCATTTTTTGATTGGATTATTTGGTTTCTTGGCATTTAGTTTCTTGAGTTCTTTGTAGATTTTAGATAATAGCCCTCTATCAGATGTGGGGTTGGTGAAGATTTTCTCCCAGTTTTTTGTTTACCATTTTGTTCGAATGACAGTGTCCTTTGCTTTACAGAAAATTTTCAGTTTCATGAGGTCCCATTTAGTGGTTGTTGATCTCAGGTCCTGAGCTGTTGGTGTTCTGTTCAGGAAGTTGTCACCTGTGCCAATGAGTTCGAGGGTTTCTCCTACTTTTTCTTCTAGTATCTTTAGTGTGGCTGGCCTTATGTTAAGGTCTTTGATCCACTTGGAATTAAGTTTTGTACAAGGTGATAGGTATGGGTCTAATTTCATTCTTTTGCAAGTGGACATCCAGTTGGACCAGCACCATTTTTTGTAGATGCTGTCCTTCTTCCATTGTGCGTTTCTGGCTTCTTTGTCAAAGATTAGTTGGCCATAGGTGTGTGGATCCATGTTTGGGTCTTCAATTCGATTCCATTGATCCACTGGTCTGTTTCTGTACCAGTACCATGCTGTTTTTATTACTGTTGCTCTGTAGTACAGCATGAAATCTGGGATGGTGATACCTCCAGATGTTTTTTCATTGGACAGGATTGATTTAGCTATTCTGGGCTTTTTGTTGTTCCATATGAAGTTGAGAATAGCTTTTTCCAGGTCTATAAAGAATTGTGTTGGTATTTTGATAGGAATTGCATTAAATTTATATATTGCTTTTGGTAGGATAGCCATTTTTATTATGTTGATCTTACCTATCCATGAGCATGGGAGATCTTTCCATCTTCTAAAGGCCTCTTCCATTTCTTTCTTCAGGGGCTTGAAGTTCTTGTTATATAGGTCCTTTACATGCTTGGTTAGAGTTACCCCCAGGTATTTTATGTTGTTTGTGGCTATTGTGAAGGGGGTTGTTTCCCTTATTTCTTTCTCGGTATATTTGTTTGTTGTGTAAAGAAGGGCTTCTGATTTTTTTTGAGTTAATTTTGTATCCAGCCACCTTGCTGAAGTTGTTTATCAGCTTTAAGAGTTCTTTGTTGGAGTTTTTGGGGTCACTTATGTATACTAACATATCATCTGCGAATAGGGATAATTTCACTTCTTCATTTCCAATGTTCATCCCTTTGATCTCCTTTAGTTGTCTTATTGCTCTAGCAAGGACTTCAGGTACTATATTGAAGAGATATGGTGAAAGTGGACATCCTTGTCTTGTCCCTGAGTTTAGAGGAAATGCTTCAAGCTTCTCTCCATTTAATTTGATGTTGGCTACTGGCTTGCTGTATATTGCCTTTATTATTTCTAGGTATGGTCCTTGTATGCCCGTTCTCTCCAGAACTTTTAGCATGAAAGGGTGTTGGATTTTGTCAAATGCTTCTTGTGCTTCTAGTGAGATTTTCATGTGGTTTTTTTCTTTCATCTTGTTTATGTGGTGAATTACATTGATAGACTTTCATATATTGAACCATCCCTGCATTCCAGGGATGAAGCCTACTTGATCATGGTGTATGATACTTTTGATGTGTTCTTGAATTCGGTTTGCTAGTATTTTATTAAGTATTTTTGCATCTATGTTCATGAGGGAGATTGGTCTGAAGTTCTCTTTCTTTGTTGGGTCTTTGTGTGGTTTAGGAATCAGAATGACAGTGGCCTCATAGAATGAGTTTGGCAGTGATCTTTCTGTTTCTATGTGGTGGAAGAGTTTGAAAAGTAATGGTGTTAGTTCCTCTTTGAAGGTCCGGTAGAATTCCGTGCTAAAGCCATCTGGCCCTGGGCTTTTCTTGGTTGGGAGATTATTAATGACTGTTTCTATTTCCTTAGGTGTTATTGGGCTGTTTAAGCTGTTAATCTGATTTTGATTTAGTTTTGGTAGGTGGAATTTATCGAGGAAATTGTCCATTTCGCTTAGGTTTTCAAATTTAGTGGAATATATATTTTTAAAGTAATGCCCGAATATTTTCTGGATCCTCTCAATGTCTGTTGTTATTTCTCCCTTTTCATTTCTGATTTTGTTGATTTGTGTTCTTTCCTTTTGCCTTTTAGTTAATTTGGCTAGGGGTCTGTTTATTTTGTTGATTTTCTCAAAGAACCAACTCTTGGTTTCATTGATTCTTTGTATAGTTCTTTTTGATTCTAAGTTGTTGATTTCAGCTCTAAGTTTGATGATTTCCTGTCTTCTGCTCTTCTTGGGAGTGTTTGTTTCTTTTTTTTCCAATTCACCCAGCTTAGCTGTTAGTTCACTAATATGAGCTGCCACAATTTTCTTTTTGAAAGCACTTAGTGCTATGAACTTTCCTCGAAGCACAGCTTTCAATGTATCCCATAGGTTTGGGTATGTTGTGTCTTCATTGTCGTTGGATTTTAAGAAGTCTTTGATTTCCTTCCTTATTTCTTCCCTGACCCATTGGTCATCCAGTAAGGAGCTGTTCAATTTCCATGTGTGTGTAGGTTTTCTGTTGATTCTTTTACTGTTGAAGACCAGCGTTATTCCGTGGTGGTCTGATAAGATACAAGGTGTTATTTCAATTTTCTTGTATCTACTGAGACTATCTTTGTGACCAATTATGTGGTCGATTTTGGAGAAGGTTCCGTGGGGTGCTGAGAAAAAGGTGTGTTCCTTTGTGTTTGGGTGAAACGTTCTGTAGATATCTGTTAGGTCCATTTGTTTCATGATCTCTGTTAGACTCAATATTTCTCTGTTTGTCTTCTGTCTTGATGATCTGTCCTTTGTTGTGAGTGGGGTGTTGAAGTCTCCCACTACTAATGTGTTGTGATCGACGTGCGCTTTAACTTTTAGAAGTGTTTCTTTTATGAAAGTAGGTGCCTTTGTATTTGGGGCATAGATGTTCAGTATTGAAATTTCCTCTTGATGAATATTCCCTTTAATGAGTATATAGTGCCCTTCTTTGTCTTTCCTCATTAACTTCAGTTGGAAGTCTGTTTTGTTTGATATTAGGATGGCTACTCCAGCTTGCTTCCTGGGTCCATTTGCTTGGAAAACCTTTTCCCAGCCCTTCACTCTGAGGCAGTGTCTATCTTTCGTAGTTAGATGTGTCTCTTGTATACAGCATAAGGAAGGCTCTTGCTTGCGGATCCACTCTGTAAACCTATGTCTTTTTATTGGGGAGTTGAGTCCATTGATGTTGATGGATATTAGTGAGCTGGAGTTGTTATTTCCCATTAGTTTGGTATAGGCGATGGTCCTGCTCCTCTTTTGGTTTAGTTGCTGATGGGTTTTCTATTCCCTTTGTTTTCTTGGGTGGAGTTTTCTTCTCTGGGTTGGGATTTTCCTTCTAGGATTTTCTGTATGGCTGGGTTTGTGAGTAGATATTGTTTAAATTTGATTTTGTCATGGAATATCTTGTTTTCTCCATCTATGTTGATAGAGAGTTTTGCTGGGTAAAGTAGTCTGGCTGGGCATCTATGATCTCTCAGGACTTGTAGTATATCTGACCAGGCCCTTCTAGCTTTTAACGTTTCTGGGGAGCAGTCAGGTGTAATTCTGATGGGTCTGCCATTGTATGTGACTTGACCTTTTTCTCTTACAGCTTTTAATATTCTTTCTTTGTTCTGTACATTTGGGGTTTCAATTATTATGTGGCAAGAGGAGTTTCTTTTCTGGTCTAATCTGTTTGGTGTTCTGTAAGCCTCTTGGATTTTTATTGGCATCTCTTTTTTCAGGTTTGGGAAGTTTTTCTCTATGATTTTGTTGAAGGTATTTCCTGGACCTTGGAGTCGGGAGTCTTCTCTTTCCTCTATACCTATAATTCTTAGGTTCCGTCTTTTCCTTGAGTCCTTGATTTCTTGGATGTTGTGGGTGAGAGATTTTTTAGCCTTCTCATTTTCTTTGGATGTTGTACTGATTTCTTCCACTGAATCTTCCATGCTTGAGATCCTGTCTTCCATCTCTTGCATCCTATTGTTGATACTCACATCCGTAGTTCCTGTTCTCTTCCCTTGGTTCTCCACTTCCTCTTTTAACTCTGACTGTGTTTTCTTTATTGTTTCTATTTCTATTTTCATGTCTTGTATGGTTTTGTTCGTTTTGTACATTTCCTTCTCCAGCTTGCTTGTTTTTGTATGAAAATCTTTCATGGCTTTTTCCTTTTCCTGTTCAAGCTCTGTCACCTTGGCTTGGAGCTCTTTAATGGTGTTGTTCCTTGTTTTGATTTGTAGAATTGTGGCTTCTTTGAATTCCTTCATAGATTTAAGTTCTTCTTGCAGGGACTCTATCACTTTCCATAACGCAGAATTGTCAATGTTTTCATGTGTTTCTGTTGGTGTGTGGTCACCCGAATTGGATGAGCTAGGATGGTTCTGCTTTGTTGGAGTCATAGTTCCTTGATTTCTATTTTTTTTTTTTGACCTTTCGCCATTGGATGCATTTCGCTGTCTGTTTTCTGTGTGGAACCACAGTGGATGATTTGGTGCAGGGGACGAGTTACTTGGCTATCTGTCGTTGCTTACAGGGGAATTTCAAGGTCACTGTGGTTTTAATCGCCAGAGGCACTGTGATCTGGTGCAGCCTATTCCCAGGTTGTGAGTAATGGACCAGGATTGTTTCACTGCTCCCAATTCAGACTTCCCTATGTTGCACTCTGAGTTATCAGCCTGTAATGGTTCTGATGGTATGGGCCTGTTTGCCCAGGCACAGATTCTGTGGGCTTTGTTTGTCGTCACGGAGACTGACAGGGTCTGGCTCCACACCTAATATGTCTGGATTTTCCAGGATACAGCTATGGTTCAGATTTCTGGTTTCTCTCTAGGCTTCTCGCCACATGGCTGGACTCTGTGCCTGATTCCCTTCCTGTCTGCACTCCCACGGGTCCCGTGGGTACCCCAAGCCCCGGATCCTCTGGCTGCCTGAGTGGACCTCTCGTCCCAGCTGCTCAGCCGTGGGTGCACGGATCCCTGGCCCCGCCCACGCCTGTCTCTCTCCCCAGATTACCTGCCGTGGACTCATGGACTCGCGGGGATTGGCCCTTCCAGCCGTGCTCCCTCCCCAGCTGCGCTATCGTGAGTGTGCGGGAATTGGCCGCTCCCGCCTGCCTTTGTGTTCCCGGCTTCCCGCACTCTCTCGGAACCTCCCGCCCTCCGCTTCACGAGCGGCTGCGGACCACCCGTTGAGCCCCCTGTTTGTTCCTTGCTAAGCCTTCCACTATCTCGCAAAGTTTTTTAAGTGGGTGTAAGTTCAACCTGATGTGTGGGGAGCCCAATAGGACAGCGATCTATGGCCAAGGGGACCCTGATTCTGCCTGCTGTAAGTTGGGATCGATCTTACCAGGCGCCTCTCCAAATGGGAGTTCCCGAATCCCGGGTTTAGTGGCCTCCGTGTCTGTGAGAGATGGGTGAGAGCCTTGCCCTGGGACTTTTAACAGTCCCTTGGGAGCTGTGAGTGTTCCCGGGCGGGGGGTCTAGCCCCTCCGGTTTTTGCACAGTGCCCAATAACTCTGTGTTTTTTGTTTTTTTTTTTTTTTTTGGTTTTTTGAGACAGGATTTCTCTGAATATCTCTGGCTGTCCTGGACTCGCTTTGTAGACCAGGCTGGCCTCGAACTCACAAAGATCCGCCTGCCTCTGCCTCCCAAGTGCTGGGATTAAAGGCGTGCGCCACCACCGCCCGGCAACTCTGTGTTTTTTATGGCTCTTTTTTCCCGCATTCAAAATGTGTCAGTGTAGGTCGCCGCCATCTTGGCCCGCCTGTTGTAGATTCTTTAACGCACTTAGCAGTCCTTTTTCTGGATCTCTCAGATGCAGGTTTGGCAGGGTAAGTTGGTTATTGCAGTCTCACCTTAAATAAGACTTCATGCTTTCTTCTCTGTGGGAGACCCCAGCCGTCTGCAGGCCAACTTACTTCTTTTGAATCAGGAACTCAGCTGCTCTGCCTCAGTCCTTAAAGCCAGGCACAGTTTCGATCTTTCCATCTTCTAATGTCTTCTTCACTTTCTTTCTTCAAGGACTTGAAGTTCTTCTTGTACAGGTCTTTAACTTGCTTGGTTAGAATTACCCCAGGTATTTTATGTTGTTTGTGGCCATTGTGAAGGGTATTGTTTCCCTGATTTCTTTCTAGGCCCATTTATTTTATATAAAGAATGGCTACTGATTTTTTTTTTTGTTAATTTTGTATCCAGCCACCTTGCTGAAAGTGTTTTTCAGTTGTAGGAGTTCTCTGGTGGAACTTTTGGGGTCACTTGTGTATACTATCATATCATCTGTGAATAAGGATACTTTGACTTCTTCCTTTCCAATTAGTCTCCCCTTGATTTCCTTTAGTTGTCTTATTGCTCTAGGAAGAATGTCAAGCACTATGTTGAAGAGATATGGGGAGAGTGGGCATCCTTGCCTTGTCCCTGATTTTAGGGGAAATGCTTTAAGTTTCTCTCCATTTAATTTGATGTTGGCTACTGGCTTGCTATATATTGCCTTGCCTTTATTATTTCTAGGTATGGTCCTGGTATGCCTGTTATCTCCAGGACTTTTAGCATGAAGGGGTGTTGGATTTTGTCAAATGCTTTTTCAGCATCAAGCGAGAAGATCATGTGGGTTTTTTTTTTCATTCATCTTGTTTATATGGTGGATTATGTCGATGGATTTTCATATGTTGAACCAACCTTGCATTCCTGGGATGAAACCTACTTGGTCATGATGTATGATACTTTTGATGTATTCCTGGATTTGGTTGGCAAGTATTTTAGTGAGTATTTTCTCATCTTTGTTCATAAGGGAAATTGGTCTGAAATTCTGTTTCTTTGTTGGGTCTTTGTGTGGTTTAGGTATCAGGGTGACTGTGGCCTCATAGAATGAGTTTGGCAGTGTTCCTTATGTTTCAATTTTGTGGAAGAGTTTGAAGAGTTTTGGTATTAGCTCTGCCTTGAAGGTATGGTAGAATTCTGTGCTGAAATTCTCTGGCCCTGGGCTTTTTTTTTTTTTTTCTTCTTGGAGACTTTACTGAGTGCTTCTATTTCCTTAGGGCTTATAGAACTGTTAAATTTGTTAAGCTGATCTTGATTTAACATTGGTAGGTGGAATCTATCAAGAAAATTGCCCATTTCTCTTAGGTTTTCAAATTTTATGGAGTACAGGTTTTTAAAGTAAGACCTAAAGATTCTTTGGATTTCCTCGATGTCTATTGTTATTTCTCCCTTTCCATTTCTAATTTTGTTGATTTGGGTGTTTTTCCCTCTGTCTTTTAATTAGTTTGGCTAAGGGTGTGCCTAATTTGTTGATTTTCTCAAAGAACCAACTCTTACTTTCATTGATTCTTTGTATTGTTCTTTTTGTTTCTAAGTTGTTGATTTCAGCCCTAAGTTTGACGATTTCCTGCTTTCTACTCCTTTTGGGAGTGTTTGCTTCTTTTTTTCTAGTGCTTCCAGTTCTGCTGTTAAGTTGCTAATATGAGCTGTCACAATTTTCTTTTTGAAGCCACTTAGTGCTATGAACTTTCCTCGTAACACTGCTCTCATTGTGTCCCATAGGTTTGTGTATGTTGTGTCTTCATTTTCTTTGGATTTTAGTAAGTCTTTGATTTCCTTCTTTATTTCTTTCTTGACCCATCAGTCATTGAGTAGAGAAATGTTCACTTTGCATGAATGTGCAGGCTTTTTTTCCCCTTTATTTTTTATTTCTTCAAGTTACATCTCAATTGCAGTCCCTTCCCTATTCCCCCTCCAGTCCCACCCTCCCATCCTCAAACCCCCATCCTCTTCCCTTTTTTTTTCTTTTACGTTTAAGGTATATCTTATTTCCCCCTACAGTTTCCCCTTTCAATCCAACAAATGGCTCTTTCTTTTATAATAATAAGTACAATACAGTACAACAGAGGTAATTAGGCCACAGTTATGAGGGTTATATGGCTTAACATACATTCCCAATGACCAGTCCATATGTATTTGGTACCTGACTTTAACATTCTACTATCTAAACATCTCCATGAGTTTAAAGTTCTATATCTGACTCAACATTCATACTAACTTGAAACACAATTTTAAAAGTATCTTCTTAGATCTATAACACTCTCTTGACTCCTAAACAACTCAAAATTTAATTATGAGACTCTAGCTATCTGTTCTTCAACCACCTCAGAGACCTGAGAGGGATAAATATATCTGATTTTATAGGAAGTACAGGCCCTGCAGCTTCCCAAACTAAGAAATGACATACCAGTGGCTGTCTGGAGAGTTCCCATTTTCTCTCCATACATTACAGCATCGATCTTCAGTCATTTGGCCCTGTTTCTTTGACAGACATTGATTGTAGAGCAGGGGTTATGAAGGACTTACCTACCCTGTCTTGGCAGAGCTAGGCTGTCGACTTACCTGAATGTGCAGGCTTTTGTTCCTTCTGTTGTTGTTGTTTAGCTTTAATCCATAGTGATCTGATAAGATACAAGGGGTTATTTCAATTTTCTTGCATCTGTTGATGCTTGCTTTGTGTCTGACTATATAGTCAGTTTTGGAGAAGGTTCCATGCAGTGCTGAAAAGAAAGTATATTCTTTAGTGTTTGGGTGAAATGTTCTGTAGATATCTGTCAGGTCCATTTGGTTCCTGACCACTGTTAATGTCATGATTTCTATATTTCTGTCTTGATGACCTGTCCATTGTGTAAGTGGGGTGTTGACGTCTCCCAATATTAACCTGTGGGGATCAATATGTGGTTTAAGCTTTAGAAGAGTTTCTTTGACAAATGTGGGTGCCCTTTTATTTGGGGAATAGATACTCAATATTGAGATATCAGCTTGATGAATTTTTTCCTTTGACTAATATGTAGTGTCCTTCCCTATTTTTTAAATTAATTTCAGTTAAAAGTCTATTTTATTTGATATTAGGATGGCTACTCCAGCTTGCTTCCTGGAACCTTTGCTTGGAAAACCTTTTCCCAGTTGTTTATTCTGAGGGAGAGTCTAACTTTGTTAGTAGGGTGTGTTTCATGTATGCATGAAAATGATGAGTCTTTTTTATGCATTCACTTTGTAAGTCTGTGTCTTTTTATTGTTGAGTTGAGTCCATTGATATTGAGAGATATTATTGACCTTAGGTTGTTATTTCCTGTTATTTTTATATAGGCGGTGATTGTGTGTTTGTGTATTTCTTTTGGTTTAGCTGCAGTGGAATTTCTTGTTTCCTGTATTTCCTTGGATGTAGTTATCTTCTCTGGGTTGGAATTTTCCTTCTAAGAGCTTCTGTAGAGCTGGATTTGTGGATAGATACTGTTTAAATCTGGGTTTGTCATGGAATATCTTGTTTTCTCTGTCTATGGTGATAGAAAGTTTTGCTGGGTATAGTAGTCTAGGCTTGCATCTGTGTTCCCTTAGGGCTTGTTGGATGTCTGCCCAGGCCCTTCTGGCTTATAAACTTTCTGAGGAGAAGACAGGTGTAATTCTGATGAGTCTGCCATTATTTATTACTTGACCTTTTTCTCTTACAGCTTTTAATATTCTTCTTTCTTCTGCATATTTGAAATTTCAATTAATATGTGGCAAGAGGAATTTCTTTTCTGGTCTAGTCTATTTGGTGTTCTGTGTGCCTCTTGGAGTTTTACCGATATCTCTTTTTTTAGGTTTGGGAAGTTTTCTTCTATGATTTTGTTGAAGATGTTTCCTGAACCTTGGATTCAGGGTCTTCTCTTTCACCTATGCCTATAATTCTTTGGTTCTATCTTTTCATTGAGTCCTTTCATTTCTTGGATGTTGTGGGTGAGGAATTTTTTAGATTTCTCATTTTCATTGGTTGTTGTATTGATTTCTTCAATCAAATCTTCCACATCTGAGATTCTGTCTTCCATCTCTTGTACCCAGTTTGTGATACTCATGTCTGTAGTTCCTGCTCTCTTCCCTCGATTTTCCACTCCCAGGATTGTCTCTGCTTGTGTTTTCTTTATTATTTCCATTTCCAGTTTCAAGTCTTGAACTGTTTCATGCATTTTATATGTCTCCTACTCAAATTTGGCTGTCTTTGTCTGCAAATCTTTTTCAAAGCCTTATCTCTTTTTCATTCATGTTTGGCTGAGTTGAGTTGGAGGTCTCTAATGGAATTCTCCATTGCTTTCATTTGTACAATTGTGAATTCTTTACATTCTTTCAGGAATTTATTTTCTTCTTAAACGGCCTCTATCATTTTCCTAAGTGTAGATTTTTCATCATTTTCATATGTTTCAGTTGTGGTGGGATGGTCAGAGCTTGCTGTACTAGCATACCTAAATTTTTTGGAGTCATATTTCCCTAACTTTTGTCAGTTCTGTTCATTCTTTGGACTTTAGCTATGTGGTTGTCCTTAGCTGTTTATTCCTGGTGCCTTCTGGACTTGGCTCTAAGATGAAGTTTTGGTGTAGAGGCTGTATAATCTTGGTGATCTGTAGCTCTCCACAGGCTGGATGAGGTCTTGTTTTGGGGGCTCATTCTCAGTAGGCCTCCCACAGCTCATGCCTTCCTGTTTTGTCCCATCAGGGTACTCAGGTCAGGGGTTGGGGTGGTATGTGTTATTCCTGCCTGCAGTTTCCTGAGATCCAGTTGGTCTTCTTAGTGATGTAGGTGGTAGTCAACAGGCCACAGACTGTAGGCTAGAGCTGTAGTTTCTCTGCAGCTTATGCATCAGACCATGATCATGGACCTCCCAAACTGCTTCAGGGGTCTCTCAGGTTCAATGTGCATGTGCATTTTACAGCCTAAAGCACTGTGATCTGGTGCATCCCACATCACCCAGGAAGTGAGCAATGGTCTGGGGTTGTTTCACTGCTCCAGGGTCAGAGCCCTCTGTATTGTAGCCTGGATGTTTAGCTGAGGGCCAAAGCATGTGCCAGCAAGGAGTTCTGATGTGGAGTTCACACCTTGTACACAGTGCTTGGATTCAGAGAGGCTCAGCTGCCTTTTTCCAGACAGAATCACTATGCTCCAGTCCAGCCTGCTTGAGTGGGGGTGGGGGTTGGGAGAGTGGGGGGAGGTTCTGGCAGTTTCCCTGTAGCTAGGGCATCAGTACTGTAGTCAGGACCTTGGTCTTTGTTGTTCCTGGCTGCTCTCAGGGAGATCCCAATTTCAACCTGTGCCTCTCAGTCAGAAGCTCTGTGGTCCAATGCCGCCCACTCACTGGGGCAGCACTACAATGATCCAGAACTGCTTTACTGCTCTGGGTCGAGATCTAGATGCTGTAGACTGAGTGCCCTGCCAAAGTGGGTACAGGCAGATGTTCCAATATGGAGTTCACAAGGTATCTATAGCACTCAGCACCCTTTCCCTGCCAGAAGCTCTATGTTCCAGAGCAGCCTGCCTGGGTTGGTGAGGCTTCTAACTTTTTTACTGTATCTAGGTGTCAGGACTGTGGTTATGGTCCTCCCAAGTTACTGTTCGGGGGTGGCAGGTCTCAAGATCGACCTGTGCCTCTCTGTCAGAAGTTCTGTGGTCCAGTGCAGCCCACTGGCTCTGGAAGCACACAATGGTCCAGAACTGCTTTACTGATCTCAGGCGAGATGTAGATGCTGTACCCTGAGTTTCCATCAGAGTACCCAGCTTAGGGGCCAGGTGGGAGGGGACCAGGGAGTTCAAATATGTAGTCTATATCCTGTCCAAAGTACAATTGGGCTCAGGGAAACTCAGCAACTGTTAATTAAATCCCCCAGTTACTGGTCAGCCAGATGCTGCCATGTTGCAAATTCCAGGGAGAATCGCCCTCAGTCTTATCATAGTGGTGCTTCTGGTCTTCTTTTGCATGTTGTAATGCATGCACCGAAGCTGCAGACTCAGAAAACTGAGGAGGGCCTCTGTTTGGAGGTCAAAGCTGCCAGCTGGCATCCTGAAAAGATCCAATATGCTGGTTCTTCCACTGCTGCAGGAAGTGCTCTGTATCCTGTGTCTGGCATCTTTCAGTGTTCTTTCAGTGTCTATATGTCCAGTACAGAGTTCTTTGTTGTCCCTGGTTTTTCTGGACAAGCCCAGATAGGCTTGTACCTCTCAAACTTATGTTCAGTAGGAGTATATCTCTGTGGGGGTCCATTCTTCTTTCTGATGATCAGAATGTGTCCTTGCTTATCACTGCCACCTTGTCCCAACCTGATTTATTGAGTGTTACAACTATTTTAGGTACTTAAAAACAATGCTTAGAATAAAGTAAACATTATGTAAATGGGTTCTTTTAACATTATTACCATCATCACCAACACCATTATCATGTAGTGAGTCCCATTGGAATAACTACACTATCACAATCCCCAACACCATCATTATTACTACCATCATCACCACCATCAGCAACATCATCACTATTATCGTCATCATCACTACTACCATCATCAGCACAATCAGCAACATCACCACCATTGTCATCATCACCACTACCATCATCACCAACACCGCCATCATCCTCATCATCCTGTCAACTGAATAAATGCTTGAGTGACTTGGGATTCAATCTCCAGGACTCCTTTCCAACAGTTCTTGAATAAGTTGATCAGTTTTATGAAAGTTGGCATAAAGAGCTTGGAAATTCCCATTCTTTTTTCTACAGTCTTATTCATTCTGTGATATGTAGATCAGTCTTTAAATTCCTACCAGGCATTCTCACTTCATACCAAAGAGCTATTTCCCTGTAATTTATATATTCTCAGTAAATTCCAACTCTGTCTCATTGGTTAGTCTAAGCCTTGACACCTCTTTAGTGTCCTCTCCATTAACTATTTTGAAATCTATAATTGACTGTAGAATGTTACTTACAATAAGCAAGATAGTACAGATACTTAAACTACATTAAGCTTGACTCTTGAATGTCAGGACAAGTATCCTACTGAAATCTCCATCCCAGAAGAGTTAGCCAACATCACATCAGCCAGGGCCTTACTCCAGAAGTGGCCACTAGAAGCCCTTCTGTTATTCTTGTCTCATCGGACAACCAGCATTTGCTGATTAGCATGCTGGATGTCAAATTTGATTTTTATTGGTGAAACTAGCAACCTATTAATTAGCATGATGGATGTTAGAAATGGGCTGTCTTTTATGAAATTAAAGCATCTAAGATGCAAAGATTGGCTTGAATAGTTTAGAAAGTCTCCTCACCTTTGCATTCAAATATTCCCCTGAGGTCTGTATTCTGCAGTTCTCAGGGATGGGTCCCTTGAGGTTGGACCCCTAATCAGTCTCTGTCCAGCCAGTAATTTAGGACTTCTAGTAGTGTGATTTTTGCAGTTATGCAAAAATCCTTCCTCTTGCCTAGTAAAACTGCTGCACAGGGTTATACGTCATTGTTTTTACACTGTGTTAGAATCTGACTTCCTGAAGGTACCTAGATGAGGATATGGAATGGTATGTCACTAGTAAAACAATGTTCATGCAATAATGATTCTCTGTGTCACATATCTGGCTTGAAAACCTTCTTTATGATCATCAGATATTCTGTTTTGAGGAAATAGCTGTCCTTCATAACTAGAGGCTTTTTTGGTGGATATAATGATTTATTGAGAATAATCTAAATATTGCATGTGATAAAACTGATTTAGATCAGCTTACAATGCTCTTTCTCTTGCTTGCTCTCTCACTCACACACCCCACTCATGCTTCAGGAGACCCCCTCAAATCCCAAAAATCAAGAGCCATTTGGTTAACAACTGTTCTCTTGGCACATAGTAAGTAAATAAAAAATATTTTTTGTTGTTAAATAAATACTTCTTATTCATATGAAATGAAACAGTGTTTCAAGTATAATTTTATTTTTACTAATTTCTAAGTTATCTTGAGTAATTTTTGAGGCCTTTCCTAATATTCTATTCTAGGTGTGTGTCAAACCTTTCTTGACAGTCCCTAGAAACCTTCATTTTGGAGGCATTCACCTAACACCAAAGGTAAAAGAGAAATTAACCTATGACTTGCAAGGCTGTATCTCTTGATGCCATACTGGTGCTTCCTTTTCCCAAGCAAAGCAGCATGGATTTCATTCATCTATACCTTGGCCTCAAACACACTACATCACACCAGGAATCCATACTAAACCACACCAGGACTCCAGACCATACCACACCACACCATACCATGGCCAGGAAGAGGATTTTTACCAAACAGTAAACTACACAATGTTTGTTCTAGATAATGATAACCTAGTGAAGGTACAAAACATAGTTCCTGTAGAGACTTGATTATTTCCTTGGATGAGGACTGTGTGTGGATTTCAGGCAAAAGAGGACTAACTTGATGCAGTGGGATGCTTTCAAAGAGAAGCTGATTGGGTGGAGCTCTCTTCTCCTCTCCTCTCCTCCTCGTGAAGGAAAAGAAAGCAATGAATGAATAAAGCAAGGCTAGGACTTATAACAGCCAGATCTGTGAAACAGACAAGGGGTGGAAACAAAGGAAAGAAAGCCAGGCCTTTCTTTAACACCCCCCTCAAGTGCTGAATGAGGTTCAACAATGCAAAAGCCTGCCATTTTTCTCTCTCTTCTCCCTCATTTTTCTGATTTCTCTGCATTTCTTTTTAATCTTTTTCAAAAATATAAAACAGTGATTATAAAGGAGAGGTGATTAAAAGTAGGGAGGAAGAAAGGCAAGGGTGAGGAGGAGAGAGAGTCTATGTGATTAGGAACAATGCCCTGTGAAGAAGTCAGTTCTGCCTGGCTTGGGGACACATGCCTTTAATCCCAGCACTCAGGAGGCAGAGGCAGGCAGATCTCTGTCCTGGTCTACAAAGTTAGTCCAGGACAGCCAGGTATACACAGAGAAACCCCGTATCAGTAAAACAAAGGAAAAAAAATAAGAAGTCTGTTGTGTGTTATGAGCAGTGATGTTGAGTAAGGGGCATTTTCTTCTATGTTTATCAATATCTGTCCTAGTTTTATATCTGTTGCTGATAATAATAAAATAAGTTAATGGGGAAAGGGTTCAAGACCATCCTCAACATAGTGCCCACTGGACAACATGGTGGAGCTATCACAGTATGCATAGCTAGTTCATATCTAACTCATGTAGAACTCTGACTAGTTTTTCTGTATTTCAGAATTTGGTCCCAAGTTCTAGAAAGAAATGCTCTCAGGACAGAATCTTAGAAGTATAGTCCTGATGCCTGGTTCAGCTCCCTCATACCAACTCTGTGGCTTTAGTGTATACCACTTGCTTTAAGCAATTTATTACTATTATTGCTCCTTTTCCATTGAAATTCTACTACTTACTCTCAATCTACTACTTCAGTTATTCTAACAGAATACTTAGTGCAACATAAAGTGACAAAGTCACACACAAACACACACACGGAGGATAATCTCCTATATGTATTTTAACCAATTTCTATATGAAAAAAATATATATTGATTACTGTGGAAACTATATAAGTGAAGATTAGTTATTCATGCTCCCTTGCCTCTTTTTTGTCCCTTGTCCTTCTTGCATATACATACTCTTTCCTTGTATGAGTTCCTCTCTGGAATGGCTCCTGTAAATGGTAGTTACAGTGTCAGATTTCAGCAGCCAGATCTCCAATGCAGACTTCTTTAACCCAATTGTTATTCAACTGGTAATAATGTTTCTTTCTTGGAAAAAAAAAATCACACGACTGATGCTCCATCAGCAGCAAGAGAGATAATTTTTAAAAAGCAACTGGAAGAGGAGGGGGAAAGATATGCTCTACACATTGATAGCCAGCAAAAGGGAATTGGGTCAACACTAAGGCCGGCTTTAGCCGATTGACTGCCTCTGGAAGGACTGTGTGCAGGAAAGAAACCACAGGACAAACAATCGTTTCCTGGGGAGTACCTATTGAATAAGTGACTTTATTGCCTAAGAAGGTGACTAGTCCAATCAAATTATGAAATGAGCTGTTAAATCTACGATAATATGACAGTGATAGAACCTGGATTTCAGAGAACTTACAGTCTCATTGGGAATACACTCAAGTCAGGACCTATTAGAAAATGCTCAGTAATTTTTTTTTGGGGGGGGGTTCGGTTTTTTGTTTTTGAGACAGGTTTTCTCCATGTAGAATTGGCTGTCCTGGCTCACTTTGTAAATCAGGCTGGTCTCAAACTCACAGGGATCCACCTGCCTCTGCCTCCTGAGTGCTAGGATTAAAGGGATGTGCCACTATACCCGGTTCTGTTCAGTAATTTTTTAGGATGGTATCCTAAAATTTAGCCTGAGATCTAAATTTGTACTATTCAAGACACAGCTGTGTTACCTGTTGACCTAATCCATTGAGTGAGTGAACCCTATATAGTACCGGTTACCAACTCCATGTTTGGTAATAAAATACTGAGTATTAGTTTGAAGGTACTAGTGTACATCTGGATAGAATCCACTGAGCTAAGAATGGAATTAATAAATAGTCCCTCCTTTGTTATTTGTTAATCACCCTTAAGTCTTTCTTGGTGTATACTGTCTGATAGTTGTTGCTGTTCTATTCCACTATTCAAACCACAGATGCAAACAGAACAGATCCTCAGTGTTTCTGGAGCCTTCCTTCTCACAGTCAGGAAATGTTCACACATGACAAAAGCCAGCTCATAATTACTAAGTACAAAATAGCTAGAAGGGTGGCAGGGATCAGTGCTGTTTGGAAACAGAACTTAAGCCACATATGGATTTTTAATTGTTATGGTAGTCCCTTAAAAATGTTTAAAATTGAAGTCAATTTTAATGATATGTGTATGTGAGATGTTGTGTTTCCATGTTGCCCTTGAAGTGTCATGTGTGTTTTATAATTATATCTGCAGGTCATTTGAATTTAGGGCTATCGTATTTCCAGTGGCTGGTACCTGATATCTGCATTGGGTAGCGCAGATAGAGAATAACTGGGAAGTTTCTAGAATGAGATGGTATTTGGTGTAACATTTAAATTTCAAGAAAAATGTGAAGTAGAAGAGTCAGCCAACACAGGAGGATTAAGGCCAAATTAGGAGACTTAAGGAAGCAGGGTGGCTATATCATGGGAATAAGAGGGAAACAAAAGACAAAGAGGTAGCCAATAACTTACAGATTAGGCTTTGTGTATCTCCAAGGATCTTTAATTTAATTCTGTATGAATTAGGAACCCACTGGAAGGCTTTCAACCAATGAATAGTACAATCACATTATTCTTTAAATAAAATTACTGTAATTGGTGCATCAACTCACAGAATACAGTGGAACAAGAGCAGAAGCCAGATATGAGGCTGCTTCAATGGTGGAGAATCTAGGAAAACAGAATTTGATATTTATGTAGCATTTTATGGATCTGCCCATACTATATAAAATCATATATAAAGTATCTGACACAGTGCCTGGAAGATACTAAGCATTCAGAAAATCTTGTGCATGGTTTTATTAAGACATTTAAATCTGGAAGTTTCTTGTGTCTAAGGAAAGCATAATTTTAGAAACCAGACAAAAACACAGCTAGGTAACTTCAGGTTTCTTTATTTATGCCAAGAGTACAGAGTCCCTGAATACTAATTTCTTCCCTTTTGCTGTGATTTGCTGTGAGGTTAGGTTACTCATTCCTAGTTAGGAAAGGCAAACATGTTAGGAAACCACAGAAACTTTTGTCATCCAAATTGCCCTCAATACTTGAGCATTGATGTTCCTGGGAGCCAGGTGCATGTAATCCTCTCCCATTACCCTGACTCTCCTCCATTGATTAGTTGCCATCAATTTCTAGAAGAAAGACTCCACACTGGTGTGGTAACCACATTGCAGTCCTCACTAGATTAGAGCTTTCTCTTACCTTGTATTTTTTTCTAATGCAATTTTATTGATTTTATTTTACTCTTTTATTTATGTGTGTGAGTTCTGCCTGCCTGCATGTCTGTGCACCTTAGAGATCAGAAGAGAACACTGATCCCTTGGACCCACAGTTATAGACAAATTGCCACATGGATGCTGAGAACTGAACCTAAGTCATCTGCAGGAGCAGTAAGTGTTCTTAGCCACTCACCCACCTCACCAGGAGCCTTGAATCATGGGCTGGCCCTTGATTCAATCAACTGTGGTCCAAGTTTATAAAGGTGAAACTAGGTATGTGGTAAGCATCATGGACAGGTCTATCCATAGCTGCATGAGAAACAAATGTATGTCAGTAAAGACTGTATGTAACACGCTTTTTTCCCATTAAAAGAGGACAGTGCATATAATAGATATTTGGTTAATCTCACGATTGTCTTGTGTTCATTTTTTAAAATGAAGTTTATGGCACTATGTCAAGCTAGCATCAGATATAAAGAGTGATTGTGTGCAATGAGTCGAGCTGATTTCTATGAATAGAAGAGTAACATAAAAATAATTTTGCCACGGGAAAAACAGAAGAAACAAAAGCAGAAGCCAGGAACTCAATTCATAGGTCTCTGCAATATTCAGCAAGGTGTGCTGGTGGCCTGGAAGGAGTGAGAAGACTTTGATCCATCAGGGAGAGTTCCACACTAGAAAGGGCTTGGTCAGCACCCCTGGGAGTTCTTAGCTGGATAAAGTTGGCCTACCCACCTCATTTGTTTACCTGTAATTGCCCATCTGGACAGACTCTGGCATTATAAACCTCCACCACCTAAGGAGAATTTGGTAGCACTCCAGATAGCTGACTCAATACGGCATCGTGGTTCTTGATGAGTTATTTCTCAAGCTGGACATGGAATTGAAGTGAGAGAATCAGAGAGAGAAGCCAGGCCCTTAGGCAGTGATCACGACAGTAACCTACAAACAGAGGGACCAGCTATCTCAGGGTCAACAACATCCTCGAAGCTGGAGGTCAATGTTGGCACTGGAGCCATGACGATTTGTGTTTCCTGCCTTCACCTCAGTGAGCCACCCGTTTGGCTTCTGGTTGCAGCCACCCTGACAGAGGGCACCTGCCCACCCATAGTGAGTGCAACCAGGTGGAAGGTGTAGCCCCCACCCAGCTGCCCAAGGCCCATAGCAACCATCTGGAGTCACTAGAGCATGACTGTTCCAGCTGGGGTGGGTGAGCAAGCACTCTGCAGTGGAGCTGTAGATTTAAGGAATCCAAGCAGCTCAAAAATGAGAAGTGGGATCCACTTTTAACCAGGAGGTCTGAAGTCTGTTTCCTACTCTTCTGCAGGAAATATGAGAGTCCACACGCATATTTCAATGAATGCATATTTCCCATGTGTCAGGAGCAGACTAGAGCCACAAGGATAAATAACACAAATCCCCCAATTTAAATAACTCATTCCTTTCAAGGAAATGAACACATCAGTGCAGATCCTCAAATGATATGGCAAGTTTTATAAAAATGTGCATGCAAATGTTAGGGGATACAGATTTAGGTGAGAGTGATTATGACCAAAGGAAGTAAAAAAAAAATGGATTATGTTTTGAAAAGGAAAAGTTTGTCAGTGAGTATGAGAAAGAAAACTATTCCAGGCTGACTGTGCAGCTGTGAGACCACATAGGAAAAGATGAGATGCCTGGTATATCTGCAAATGATGAATAAAGGGATTTTTAAGCAGAACACTGAATGCAGGCAGAGACTAGAGAGGCAAGTAGTTAACAGGTTGTAAATGGTTAGTTTATTGGGTAGAAAATATAAACCATAAAACATGTCTTGTTTTTCCTTTTTTTATCAAGAGACTAACAAGATGATTTTATAACAGGAGACATAAATGTCTTCATAAACTGAACTCAAACCTTCTACTCTGACTCGGGGATCTGTCCTTTATAGTTTTGATTTCATTTCCAACTGTATGCTCTGCTCACATTGTTCCCTTTAACACCACTCTCCACATTTTCTTGCATATTCTTCCACCAAGATAAAAATAATGAGACAATGAACATCAGGGAAACTAATAAAATACTTAAAAAAAAAGAAAGAAAAGGCCCTTTTAGACATCCAATAAATACATAAGAGTTAGGTTTTCACAAACACACAGTGACACTAAATTTTTTTCCAACTTTAGATACAACCATAAATCACGACATGTTTTCATTTTCAGCCCAGTCACATGAAAATATCAGTTAATTTGCTTGAAAATTAAAGGCTGTGGAGCTATGCCTCACCCTTCACAGAGACACAATCTACATGCATGTATTGCTTTTTGAATGGTTTTGTTCTGAGGCAGTTCTACGTGTGAAGAAATCCTTTTCCCTATGTTTGCTTATTATTTCAATTTCTACTAGCCAAAGACTATGCGCATGTAAACCAGAAAGAAAAATCAGTAATTTTTTTGATGATAGGAAAAACAGCAACAAGCCTACCCAGGGACCTCCGAGTCTGGTCAATAAGAGTACCTTCTTTTGGACTTACCCTCTCACCGTCCTAGGGACAGATTGTCAGGGCATCTAGGCTAGAAGCGACTGGCTCTGGGATGTTCAGTAAAGTGATTTGGCCTTCTGCACACTTCATCATCCATGAAAGCCAGAGAGCCATATGTAGATCCCCCTGTTTCTGCGCAATCATTGACCCACCAGAAACCTCAGTGGTGCACTCTTTGCAGAAACTACCCACAGTGGGTACTTTGTGGAGACTGTCAGTAAGCCAGAGGCTCACCTACCCACTACACTTCCGAAGCTCCCTGTTATTCACCAGTCTCTCCATGTTAACAGACCTCAGTAATTTCTGGATCATTCATCAGCTTACATAAGCAAACTCTATAAATCACCATGCATGAATTTCCATTCCTTGAGATTATGGTTTTGAAAAGCTAATGAAGGAAGAGAGGAAAGTAGAAAAGATAAGTGATAGAGAACTAAAGATTCAAAAAGGAGATAATCTGCACTTCACTACTGAAGTTTGCTTTTTCATAATATTCCCTAATGGTTTATCCAAGCTTTGAAAAAGGTCAGAGATTCTTATCTCCCAGCCAAGTGACACATCCATTTATCACATTTGGCTAACACAAATGCTTTGAATATAACTTCAAAAGGACTGATAGAGTCATTGTCCTATTCTAGCTTCTTTATTAAAAATATATTTTGGTTATGAAATTTTCTGTTGAACATAGAAGTGAGTGACCATGCCAATCAGGAATTATGGGCAAGCTCAAATGTGATCAGTCTTATAATGCAATATTAGCTAGACTGCTGATTAACAGAGAACCACTCCCTTCTATGTCTTGCTGGAAGGAGATGAACACAGGGCTATTTGCAAGCAGAATGACTCCCTGTATTATATGATTCAGAGGATTTTGGTATGTGGATATTAAGCAATAAACAAATAATAGCCAACCTACAATCTGTAGATCCAGAGAGGTTTGGTATAGAGGACTAGGCAGGACACTTGGATCTCTCTTGGAAGGGGAAATAGAACTGATTTTAGAAGTGGATTAGGGGCAAGTAGGGATAAGAAAGGGAGAATCATGTAGGATGGGGTGGGGAGATAGGGTTGAGAGAGAGAATAAGGGGAGAGACAGCTGTAATTGAGGGGCATTTGAGGGATGATATGGAAACCTAGTGCAGTGAAATTTCCTAAAAAATTTGAAGATAATCTTAACGCATCTCCTAATAATAGGCAATACAGAGTCCCAACTGGCCATCTCTTGTCACCAAAGAAATCTTTCAGTAGCAGTACTAGATTGCATCAAACTGAGTTGTTGGCCAAGGATACTCCCAGGGAAATCCCCAAACAACCCTCGCTGTTGCTAAGACAATCAATTGCTCTCTGCAAACTGACAATGGGGCCCATTTCTTAGGGCAACACCCATACAACTCATGGAACATGGAGAAGTTGAGTTGGTTCCTACCTGGAGCCTTCAGCACTGCATTCCAGTGTTTTTATTGCAGAAAGATACCCTGTGGGCTACCAAATGTAAAACACAAACACAAACTCAGCCAAAAGGAATAAGTCTCTAATTCTTCTGCCTGCTCTTGGGGCTCTATTTCTTTTGTGGATTATCTTGTCCAAACTCAATGTGGTGGTTTTGCTCTATTATATTATACTTTATTTTGTCTTGTTGGTTGTTGTCTCTTAGTGAGAGACAGAAATGGAGTGTATCAAGGGGTAGAGGTGGGGAGGAACTGGAAGGGGTAAAGGGCTGGGAAGCTGTAATCTGGATATATTGTATGAGAAAAGAATCTCTTTTCAATAACAGGAAAACAATGGTAAGGGGAAAGAATGAAAGAAAAGCATGTGGCAAAATTTCCAAATAACCTATTCTGGATATTCCAATGTAATGTGTTTAGCTAGGTCTTAACTTCCCCCTTTGAACTGTGAACTTATATGCCCAAAATGCTTCAAATCTCAGATTACAGTGCTTTTGGAGTACCTATAAGCCCAGTGGTTATTTTAGAAGTCACCTAGAATTTCAATTAAGAGAAATTTCAAAGAACATAGCCATTTTGAAAGAAGTTAAATAAAACATTCTCAACTGGTTATATGCTATCTTTCCTATACTATAACCTCTTTATAAATCATCAATTTACTTCGGGTTTTTCATGTTGTCAAAGCTTCATGAAAAAGAAAGGGAAGCAAGAATATTTCTTTGGGTAGGAGGTGGCTTTTAGCACCATTGGCTGAGTCTGTGGCTGCTTTCACATCTCATGTACTTTGTCTGACCCCGTCTTGGTAGCAGAGACCTGGAACAAGAGTCTACGTCATAATAATTCAATTCCACACCCCTTGTGTGTTTTTCTGAGTGCTTATTCTGGGTACTCGATTTGATTTCTCACTCAACTACTATAATACAGTCTATGGAACAGTAACACTACTTCATCAGCTCCCATGTAGCAGGTGTTTTCTGTGCACCAGAAGAACTGTGCTCAGAACTCCACAGCTGATATAATACCCAGTAGTGAAAACTATTATTTGAAATGGATACTATCATTTTAATTTTATTTGTGAGAAAACTAAGACTCATGAAATTTAAATAATCTGTCCAGATCAGAAAGCCTATCAACAGTAGACTTGGAAACTTAATTCCACTCTTCCTGACTTTCCATGACTCCAAATTCTCTGAGTTTTTTCTCCTCCCAGAGTTTTTTTTTTTAAACACTGAACTGGGGACTTGTTTGTGATTCATAAAATTCTTAGATATAAAATCCAGAAGGTATCTGGATGGTGAAAGTGATAAATATCTTATGTAACTTTTATTTTCTTCTTTGTGTTTTTGAGTGTGTGTGTGTGTGTGTGTGTGTGTGTATGTGTGTGTGTGTGTGTGTGTGTGTGTGTATTCTGTGAGTTAAACTCACAGAGAGATGATTTTGAAAGCCACTCTATTGTGCTTTTTGAATTCCATTTTAAACATTGAGGGTGGAGACTCTGCTTTGTTTATTATCATAACTCATGCACAGAGTCAATGTTCAAAACTCCATGCTGAATATGAATAACAAGGCTATTTTGTAATTAAAACAGCATTCCATTATGAAGTCTGTGGGCAGGGGCTTGTTCCATCTGAACAATGAGGTAGTAATTATGAGATATGTCTTTCCAATCAGGAAGCATGAGTGGAGGGTGACTCTCACACTGTTCACCTTGGATTTCTTTTTGGAGTCAAAACTGTCAAAGAAATTAAAGTTTCCGAGCTAGACCTCAGGAGTAGGGAATTCATTGCCTGCATTCCTCACTTGGAGTCAAGTTGTAACTAGGAAGTATAAAGTCAAGGTTTGGAAATGTAAAGTACATTGACCATATGGGGATAGAGCACGAATATCTCCAAACAATAGTGAACAAGGCTTGACAGCCCTAGGAGCTAAATCCCCATACTTTATTAAGTAGCTTGTATTTCTATTATTTCTATGTTCTTTTCATTTTCTGAGTTCACTGTTATTTTCCCATCAGACTTTATCCACCAGTGGAAATTTCCAGCATGTCAACTCTGCTGTAGGAGGCAAGGGAAGGGAAGGAAGAAATTGTGGTTCCCATTGTTTGTCAGTTTCCAAATTAGAGCCAATTGTTTCTTTTGCCATTTTTAATGAAGTTTTTTTTAATTTAGAAAATGAGAAAAATATAAGGAAAATATTAAAGCTACTAGAAGCTCTATATCTAGGGAACACTGCTGTTGACATGCTGACATTGTATTTTCTGGATGTATTTTTAGCTGCTTTGTGAGAATACTTTGTATGTAGTCATACTTCACATATAATTTTTATCCTTCTCCCCCATTTAACTTTGCATTGCAGTTTCTTTTGATAATTTAATAATTTATTTTTGATAACTGAAATGTGTGATTTAAATTATACATATCATTTTATACAGCTGTATCATATTTTCTCAATAAATTTTCTTTCAGAATACACCACTTTGAGTATCACAGAATACTGTCAGGATTCTGGGCATGCTTACATTTTCTCTACTTTTCCTGATGGAGATTTCGGATTTTCTTCTCTTTTAAAAAGCCACTAACCTGTTTACCTTCCTCATTGTCAATTGATGATTTGGCCTGTGTTTCATCAGAAGTACAGAGACGAGCAAAAAAGACTTCTGAAAGTTTCCTCCATTGTAAGTACGTATCTATGCATTGGCATCTACCTGCCTTTTGCCTGATTATATCAAATATTTTGTGTGCATCTGTGTGTAATCAGTATATGTGTCCATGTGCATGGGTGTGTGCAGGTGCATTTGCCTTTGCAGGTGTATGTGGGAACCAGAGGTCAGTGTCAGGATGTCTCTCAATTACTCTCTACCTTGATTTTTTTCTTTTTTTTATTGTTTTACTTTTATTTTTTATATTTATTTATTACTTCAAGTTACATCTCCATCACAGTACCCTCTTTCTACCCCTCCCAGTCCTGCCCTGCCACCCTCTACCCCTTATCCCTTCCATCACACTCCTCTGGAGTGGAGTGTCCCTACATATCAGTCCCCGCCCCAGTTCAGCAGTCATATGATGGCCAAGAGCCTCCTCATACACTGGGGGCCTACAAGACAGCACCACTAGGGCAAAGTGTCTCATTGACAGGAAACAAAGTCTATGTTCGTGTTCTCTTTAGTGCATTGGTTGTAGTATTGGCTAAAATCCAATTATAAGTGAATAGATGACATGCACATCCTTCTGAGTCTGGGTTAGCTCACTCAGGATAAACTTCTGTAGTTCTATCCATTTGGCTGCAAATTGCATGATTTCGTTGTTTCTGATGGCTAAGTAGTATTCCATTGTGTAGATGTACCACAGTTTTTTTTTTTTAATCCATTCCTCTGCTGAGGGACATCTGGGTTGTTTCCAGTTTCTAGCTATTACAAATAAGGCTACTATAATCACACATGAGGAAACGTCCTTGTGATTTGGTGAGGAACCATTTGGATGTATTTCCAGAAGTGGTATGGCTGGGTCTTGAGGTAGAGCTATTCCAAGTTATCTAAGATATTGCCAGACTGATTCCATAGTGGTTGTACAAGCTTGCACTCCCACCAGCAATGGAGGAGTGTTTCCCTTTCTCCACAACCTAGCCAGCATGTTCTGTCATTTGAGCTTTTGATCTTAGCCATTCTGACAGGTGTGAGATGGAATCTCAGAGTTGTCTTGAGTTGCATTTCTCTGATGATTAAGGATGCTGAGCATTTCTTCAAGTGTCTCTCAGCCATTAGGGAATTCCTGCTTTGTGAATTCTCTATTTAGCTCTGTTCCCCATTTTTTGATTGGATTATTTGGTTTCTTGGTATTTAATTTCTTGAGTTCTTTGTAAATTTTGGATATTAGCCCTCTGTCAGATGTGGGGTTGGTGAAGATTTTTTTCCCAATCTGTAGGTTGTCGTTTTGTTTGAATGATAGTGTCTTTTTCCTTACAGAAGCTTTTCAGTTTCATGAGGTCCCATTTATTGATTGTTGGTCTTAGAATGGGCAAACAATTACCACACCTAGAAATAATAAAGGTGATGTACAGCAAGCCAGTAGCCAACATCAAATTCAATGGAGAGAAACTTGAAGCATTTCCTCTAAACTCAGGGAGAAAACAAGGATGTCCACTTTTGCCATATCTCTTCATCATAGTAGTTGAAGTTCCTGCTAGAGCAATAAGACAACTAAAGGAGATCAAAGGGCTACAAATTGGAAATGAAGAAGTCAAATTATCCCTATTTGTGGATACAAAATTAATTTTAAAAAATCAGAAGCCCTTCTTTATATAAAAAATAAATGGGCTTAGAAAGAAATTAGGGAAAAACACCCTTCACAATAGCCACAAACAATATAAAATACCTGAGGGTAACTCTAACCAAGCAAGTGAAAGACCTGTATAACAAGAACTTCAAGTCCTTAAAGAAAGACATCTACCTTGATTTTTCAGACAAAGACTCTTCAGTGAACCTCGAATTTGCCATTTCTCCTAGAATGGCTGGTTAGAGAGCTCTTGGGTTCCACTTATCCCTGCCCCAAGCACTAGAATTACAGGGACGCACAGCCATGTCTGGTGTTTATGTAGGTGTGTTTGGGGACTTGAACTCATATGCTTACACTTTTATAACAAGCACTCCCTCCACTGACCCATCTCCCTTCCCTGATATTACAGTATTTTGTTTGTACTTTAGACTCTTCTCTCTTTGGTGTGTAAGATCACATATCTTCTTGCCTATAGGAAGATATGATTGTAGCCATTCTCCTTTGAATTTGTTGTTATAAATTTTTAATTTTCCTCAAACCATCTATTTCTTTTTTAATAAATAAGCAAGAGAATGCAATTTCTCATATTCTATAGATATGGAAATGGAAGCTAAATGATTTCTCATTTTAGCCTTATTCTTGCTTTGTTGTTGTCTCTTTCCCTGACTATATTAGCTACCTTTGCTGCATAATAAGCATTTTTACAATCTAGAAGCTAGAAACAATAGAAAAATATTCCTTTATGTGTATCATGACTCAGTTCAATTGACCAGACACACCTTTTAGGTCAGCTCAGCAATTCTGTTTTAGGCTCATTCATGGACCCACTGTTAACATAAATAGAAGCTAATAATTGGATGACACAGGATACCCCCCAATGATAGGCCTGTCTCCCAGGTTGTCTTGTGGTCAGGGAATCCATGATTTTTGTTCGCAAGTCTCTTGAGTTTTGTAGGCTGGATTCTTTAGGCCTCTGTTCATTAACACTGTTAATGTTCCCTAGATCAAAATAAGCTTTGTCACAAAATAAAATTTGCATGCAGAAATATGGCCAACACTAAGACAGGTAGAAGAGAAAGAGATTCCAACAATTGTTAGGCTTCCTGAATTTTAGCTGTCAAAACACTTTGATAGCTTTATTCTCATAAATGTTGTAAAAGGTAGTCTTAAAGATTGTATCTCTTGATGTAGCTACAAACCCACCAGCCTGAAATCCACAACCCTATACCTCAACCTCCTAAGTGCCAGGATTACAGGTGTGTGCCACCAAGCCCAGATACAGTAGTTTAATGTATACTATTTATTTCGCATATTAACTTCTGGCATATCTGAAATATGAGACCAAACACAAGCCAGCAATTAAAGATATATGACTGAACCTAGCAGAAAACAGGTGAGCTGCCTATGGATGGTATGACCTGTTGTCATCAACCAAAGACATTGTCTTTGATAGTGTCACAATGCCCTCTGAGCTGAGAAGGGATGGGCCACAGGCACTGGTAGAAGCTGGTCTCCTAGGACAGAGACTAAGGATTGATTACAAAATCCTTGCAACAAATGTAACTGACCCCATGGAGCCCCAGTGTCAAAGGACACTCGACAGATCTCAAGTCTCCTTCAGATTAGCTTTTTGTCAAGGCTCGTGTACACAAAGTTCTTCATTCTCTTAGACAGCCAATCTCACAAAGCCTTAGTAAGGTCAAAGAATGAGATAAGGATGAAGGTGAAACAAAGAATTGGGGAGAACTGTCACATTTGTCAGCAATCACATTTCACAAAAATGGAAATGGAGAAAAGGGGTGGAGCAGCCCACAGCTGTGGAGATGAGAATGGGAGGGAGTGGATGGTGAGGCCCTCATAATGGTGCTGTGTTTAGAGTCTAGAATTGAGGTCCAGAATAGGACATTAATAGGTGAAGGTGAAATATGTCATGGTCTGAACCATGTGTTCAAACAGAATCAGCATACAGTGGGAATATTGGATATGAAGACAATCAGGATGGAAGGCCACTGCTTGTAAGGCCTCAAGTAGCACAGAAGACTGGAGAAAGCTTGCCTTTCAGAAGAAGGATCAATGCTTGCTTATTTAATCTAGTTTTGTCTTCTCCCCACAATATATCTGACTACCCAGGGCCCTTCATATCACCACGAGAACCTAGTCCAGACTCTGAAGTGAGACTGACCAATAATTAGTGAAAAGTGCTTAAATGGGCTGGAGTCTGATTTTGGTTTCTATAATTTACTATTTATGATAACGTGGGCATTAAATTTTTACTTCTTTATGTTTAGTCTCCTTTTTTATTCAATAGACTTACTTAAAACACACCATGATAGATAATTGTCAAGATTAAATTGAATGTATGTTTGTGTGCCTGTGTGTGCTGTATGTATCTGAACTGTGTGTGTGTGTGTGTGTGTGTGTGTGTGTGTGTGTGTGTGTGTGT
>CAJQZJ010005154.1:153511-234959 GCA_907164525.1 Lophiomys imhausi
GTGTGTGTGTGTGTGTGTGTGTGTGTGTGTGTGTGTGTGTGTGTGTGCTGTATGTGTGTATATATCAATAGTGAAACTGACAGGTCACATGGACCCACTTACTACCTGTTAGCCTATTTTGTAATGGTTAAGTTACTAGTATCATTTGACCTCGGTTTCATTTTCTGTGAAATAAGGCCATTGCCAATTTGCAAGGCTGCAAGAGTTCCCCAAATCCTTTTAATTATCTATAAATATTACAATTAGGGTGTGCAGCACATCTTTCTACTATGCCCTTGAGAAGCTTGGAAATTGGTTATTAATGAACCTGGACTTTCCCTTAGATCATGGTAATAATGCTACTGGAGTATAGTTGGAGCTTTTGAACTGAGGTGAAGAAGGGGAGCTGCGTACAGCTGGAATGTGTTCCTCATGCATGGTACCTGCCCCCCTGTGAATCCACTAGTGAATTTTGCACAGATGTCTCTTTGTTTCCAAAAGGGAAACTAATTGCCTTTCTGGTTTCAGTCTAGGTTTTCCCAAATTGCTCTGCAAAATAACAGGAGACATTTCTCAAATTTGCAAAGCTACTCACCAATGGTGTCTCTAACTAGATGCCTCTCATATAACCCACATCACAAGAGGGGACTTCATCTCTTAAACTGAAAAAAAAATCACCTTAGTTCAGTTATCCTATGATTATTGTTTGCCAATTATTTATGCACATATACATCCTACTGGTGTGTGTGTGTGTGTGTGTGTGTGTGTGGAGAGAAAATGTTTTAGGACTTTGTATTAAACTCATAAATTTTCTTTTCTTTCTTATTGTTTACTTGCAATTGGTGAATCCCAGGATGATGAAATATGCTAAATCAAGAACTAAGGATTCAGAAATGCTCTTCCCAGAGGACCAGAGGAGAAAGTACCTTACAGGCAGCAGCCCCTCATGAAGCTCAGCTTCTTCAGTGCCCCTAGCGACAGTCTCCTTAGCAACCATCACTAGCCTGGAGTATCCCTGAAAGTCCTGCACAGTTGCTGCAGAAACCCCAGAGCTTTCCTAATTAGTGCCAGGTGGAACTCTCGCTGGTCAGGATAGGCAAGCTTCCTTCGAGAAAACCCCATTGAAAGCCTGGCTGTAGCATTCCTGATCCATTCATAGTTTGCCTCCTATCCTTGTAAATTTATGTACACTTGATTTGCCTCATTCTGTGGATGAACAGCATTGGGCCTTAAGGCATTAGCTAAGTCTTAAAAATCCTTAGTGTAACACTGATTCTCATAGCCAGAGAAAATGTAGCTACACAGATGTTCTGGGACAGGACTTATTTCAAATACTCTGTCCTTTGTTTCCATGAGTATGGATATATTTGACAGTTTATTGTGTGACCTGATTTTCATTTTTTATTAGGGTGTTGACAACGTGGAGATTTTTAGAAAGCAACTTGGCTAGTAAAGAAGATGAAATTTGAACAGAAAGTATATGTGAACCATAGCCAGAGGTGAAAACACTCATTCTTCTTCTTTTTTTTTTTTAAAATTTAAGTCAACAACCTCTTTATTAGAAACCCTTATTTCAACACAATAGAGCCTTGGCTTTCAGGACTTACAGTGAAGGTCCTGACAATTTAATCCCTCCCCCTCCATCCTTTCTCACTTTCTAATTTTCAAATGCATTATTCCCCTTTTTTTTTCTTTTGCCCCTCCTATAAAATTACAACCTTTCACACACCACATAATGACTTTACCCCTTAATTTCAAAGATTGCACAACTAGGGAGGCTTGGATGGTGTGGTTCAGTGCCACCCCATCCACACTATTGAACTGACCCCTATCCTTCCCAAGATCTGCTTGGTCAGTCTCCTTTCCCATTTTCTTCAATGGCTATTTCTAATCCTCACATTCATCCTCTGGCTACATGCCCATCATTTACTGTGATATCTCAGTAGAAGAGATCTCACAGGTAGACTTGAGGCCATCTGCAGTGAACACCTTTGACATCTAAGTAGCAACTTAAGAGTTCAGTGCCAACGTCAACTTATTCCACCAGCTTTATCCCATACCTCTCTCCTTCCACTTCACATGAGATCTCACAAACTCTCCTTTCACCTCACATGTGGATCTGTTTCATTTACTGTGTTTCATATGTTCGACTTATTCTTGGATACTGGATGTGGAACCTCGAACTGCTAACATGGTTGCCCGCCAAGAAAAATATCAACAGAAAAACAATCTTACATCTGAAATGTTCTCTCTCTCACTTTATTGCATCAAGAATCATGAAGTACTAATACATCCATTTACACAATATAGACATTAAATACAAACTGCATTTTTTAGACTTTGTGCTACGTAGGTAAATAGAGCAAACGAAAATTTTCACTTTCCTCTGAGGACACATCATGAAAGTCCATTACTTTCATGTCACTGAACAAACAAATAGTGTGTTACAGATGATAAAGACCATGATGGAAAAGTAAAGCAGAAAGACTATCTTAGAAGTGAAAATTTAAAGAAAAAACTGCAACTAGAATAGCTCTAGAAAAGTCAGATGCACAATCATATAAAAATATGTGAGACCACCATAGGGAGTTCTGTGAAATATTATTAATAAAAATAAATAAGTAATGGGGCACACTAAAGTAATCTAGTATCTTACATTTCAACTTAAAATGGAAAAGCCCAAAATCAGCTAAGAAAATTATGAATAACATTTGAGGACTTCAAATTCTTAAAACTGTATATTACATGAGGATAAATGAAATAAATAAAAAGAAAGTACAGATTGCATTGATACATATACAAACATTTGTATATAAGAAATATGATATAGAAGAGCAGTGGAAGTTTGAGTTTTTCAATCTTTTTTGAAAGATCAGTTTGTTTTATGCACTCATGTAAACACAGATATGTGCTATCACATCCAACCAATGTACGTCAAAGAGTCTGAAGTCCCCATGCTTACACAACCAAGGCTCTACACACTGAGAAATCTCCCCAGTCCAGTTTCTAGAGTGTTATTAAACTAAATTTCAAAATCATACAAGAGAAATGAGAGGATATCTCTGTATCTTAAATTACAATAAGTATTTGTTTAAATAAAGTAATTAGTAGTAACAGCAAAAGAATATAGTTTTAATTTTTACATCGTGTGTGTGTGTGTGTGTGTGTGTGTGTGTGCATGCTCTCAAGTGTATGTAGACTACACTCACTCATTCCACAGAGTATGTGTAATAGAGATGAAAAAACAGCTACCTGTGGCATTTGGTTCTCTTCTATGTGTTCCAGGGATTGAACTTAAGTTTATAAGCACTTTTCCCCACAGAGACATATCAGTGGCCCAAAGAAAATATTATAAAATAAGAAAATCTTGGTAGCAGGGAAGTCGACAGCCTAGCTCTGCCAAGACAGGGTAGGTTAGTCCTTCACAATCCCTGCTCTACAATAAATGTCTGTCAGAGAAACAGGACCAAAAGGCTGAAGACTGATGCTGGAATGTATGGAGAGAAAATGGGAACTGTCCAGGTAGTCACTGGTTTGTCATTTCTTAGTATTGGAATCTGCAGGCCCTGCACTTCCTATACAATCAGATATATTTATCCTTATCAGCTCTCTGAGGTGGTTGAAGAATAGACAGCTTGAGTCTCATAGCTAAATTTTGAGTTGTGTAGGAATCAAGAGGGCATTCTAGATCTAAGAAGATGGTTATAATAGTGATGCAAGTTAGTATGAAAACTAAGTCAGTTATAGAACTTTAAATTCATGGAGATGGTTAGAAGGTAGAAGGTTAAAGTCAGGGGCCAAATATGTATGAACTGGACATTGGGAAGGCATACTGGGCCATTTAACTCTCATAAATGTGGCATATTTAATTCTGCTGTTTTGTATAGAATTTACTGTTATAAGAGAAAGAACCATTTGTTGGAATGAAAAGAGAAGCTGTTGGGGGGAAGGAGGGTGGAAGGGTGGGACAGGAAGGGGGAATAGGGAAGGGTTTGCGACTGAGATGTAACTTGAAAACAAAATAAAGTACTTATAAAAAAAAAGAATATACCAAAATTACAAAAATCTATAAATTTAAAAATAAGAGAGTAATTTTTATGTTAACTTAAAATTATTTAAAATATTTTAAAATCCCAAAAGAGTACTAAGAAACAAAATATTCAAGAAGTTGTCACCAACACCAATAGCTCAGGACCTAAGACCAATAATCAATAAATGGGACCTCATGAAACTGAAAAGCTTCTCTAAGGCAAAAGACACTGTCATTCCAACAAAACGACAACCTACAAATTGGGAAAAAGTCTTCACCAACCCCACATCTGACAGAGGGCTAATATCCAAAATCTAAAAAGAACTCAAGAAATTAAATGCCAAGAAACCAAATAATCCAATCAAAAAATGGGGAACAGAGCTAAACAGAGAATTCACAAAGCAGGAATACCTAATGACTGAGAGACACTTGAAGAAATGCTCAGCATCCTTAATCATCAAAGAAATGCAACTCAAGATGACACTGAGATTTCATCTCACACCTGTCAGAATAGCTAAGATCAAAAGCTCAAATGACAGCACATGCTGGTGAGGTTGTGGAGAAAGGGGAACACTCCTCTATTGCTGGTGGGAGTGCAGGCTTATGCAACCACTATGGAAATCAGTCTGGCGATATCTTAGATAACTTGGAATAGCTCTACCTCAAGACCCAGTCATACCACTTCTGGGTATACATCCAAATGATTCCTCACCAAATCACAAGGAAGTTTCCTCATCTGTGTTCATGACAGCCTTATTTGTAATAGCTAGAAACTGGAAACAACCCAGATGTCCCTCAACCGAGGAATGGATAAAAAACAAACAAACAAAAAAAAAAAAAACTGTGGTACATCTACACAATAGAATACTACTCAGCCATCAGAAACAATGAAATCATGCAATTTTCAACCAAATGGATGGAACTAGAGAAGCTCATCCTGAGTGAGCTAACCCAGACTCAGAAGTATGCACAAGGCATCTATTCATTTATAATCAGATTTTAGCCATATAGTACAGGATAACTATAGTACAACCAATGCACCAAAGAGAACAGGAACATAGACTTTTTTTCCTTTCAATGAGACACTTTACCCTAGTGGTGCTGCCTTGTAGGCCCCAGTTTATGAGGAGGCTCTTGGCCCTCATATGACTGTTGAACTGGGATGTGAGACTGTTATATAGGGACATTCCACTCCAGAGGAGTGGGATGGAAGGGATAGTTGGTAGAGGGTTGGAGGGCAAGACTTGTAGGGGTGGAAAGAGGACACTGTGATGGAGATGTAACACGAAGTAATAAATAAATATTTTTTAAAAATATTCCTATTCACACTGTACAAAAATTGCTCTTAATGTGAAAAAGAAAATCAGACACTACAAATTTTTTATTTGAATTTTTGAGGTTATAATGAAATTACAATACTCTCTTCTCTTTCCTTCCTCAAAACCTTTCCATATACCCCTCCCCATGCTCCCTCAAATTCATGGCCTCTTGCTTCATTAATTGTTACTGTTTTATATATATAACAGTATACACACACACACACACACACACACACACACACACACACACACAGTTATATTCCTAAATACAACCTGTTCAGTCTGCATAATGCTGCCTGTATGTTCTTAGGGCTAACCATGCATTCCATTTGGTGTGCTCTTCCTTGGGGAAGACCAACTCTCCCACTCCCAGCTTTCCTCAGGTGCCTGTAGTTCTTTGCATAGGGTTGAGGCCAGGGTGGATTCCTCTGGCATTTGGCATGTGCACTGGTATCACCCTTGTTCAGCTCACATTTGGGCAGTCATGTTGGTGAGACTTTATGGTCATAGCTTCTGATATTACTAGGAGGCACAATCCCCTGTATCAAATCAACAAATTCCCTGATCCTCTGGCTCTTACAATCTTTCCATTCCCACTTCTGCTATGTTTCCTGAACCTTAGACCTGGGAATGTTTTGTAGATATGTTCTTTGATACTGGGCTCCACAACTCTGCATTTTGAATGGGTATGGTATTCTAAACAGCATCTGTCTGTTACAAAGAGTATTTTCCTTTATGAGAGGTGAAGATAACAGTTAACTGTGCGTATAAGGACATATGCTCATAGACCATTGTTAACAACTGTGCTGGTTTAGTAAATTGTCAGTTGTCGATTCGCTTCCAATAACCATGACTTGATTAACACTGAGTAGTTAGCTAGGTTTCCAGTATCAGGTATAATTTTCGTCTAGCTGAACAGGTCTGAAGTCCATTTGAAAAGCTGTTGGCTACCACAAAGTTGTGCGTGCCACTACTGCAACTTTTAAATGATCAAAAGTCTTGAACAGTACTTCATATAATAAGATATCCAGATAACTACACGCAAGTCAAAAAACTACTAGTATAATTAGTTAGCAACTTAAAGCATGCTTAATGAGGTACTTTATCACTTCCACAAGAAAGATTATTCACACCAGATAGTAGTGAGGGCTTGAAATGAATATAATCTTCATGTATGGTAAGAGTGTAAATTCGTACACCTACCACATAAATCTGAAACTATTTAACTTACAACTACATCTACAGCTGAATTTTATCCTGTGAATCCTGACGGCATCTACAAGAATATTACTGTCAGTTTCTTCCTAGCTGCCAAAGCTCGGAAATAATATAAGTATTTATTACTATTGGAAGATATAAACACTACAGTCGTCTCATGCCTTGAAGTCTTCTCATCTAGGATCTGACACAGCCAACACCTTGTGCTGAGAGCTTGTCAGTGCTTTGGGATTTCGATGACAGAGCCATGAGGTGATTTTTGCCCTTGGGATGACATTAGATGCTCTTTTAGTGATAGAATGTCAGTAGGTAAGTTGTGTAAGCCATAGCCTTGCCAAGGCTTGCACAACTCAGCCCGCCACTCTCAGGACCTCTACAGCCTCCCTTCCCATTCTCTTCCCATGCTGCCCCCACTCTCTAGGCCCTTTGCCTCCTTCAGTACTTTCAAATTATGATTAAGATTGCAGTTCTTCATGGGAAGTCTGGAGTGTGTGTTAGACATGAGTCTCTTTATTGTTTACTCCTCAGCCATTTGTTAGTGCTTCTAACATGTTGAGGAACCTATTAAATACTTTTCAGGCTTTTTCTGTCTGCATATCCTCTGTTCTATCTGAATCATTTAGCAAAATGCTCATTTAAAAAACATATTTGCTTTCTATCAATGAGGCTAATCCTTAGAGTTTTCAACTTATCATTAAAACATTCCCCTTTCAAATTCCTGTACTTCCCCTTGAATAAAGGCTCCTTAACAGTGTCACTTGAACTAGGGGCCTGGCTCAGTGAGTAGAGCAGGTGTTTCTCAAGCATGAGGACCTGCACACATCCACCCCAAACAGTATCTCAGACAATAACAATGGTTCTGTTTCTCCTGTGGTTGTAGAGTAGAGGCTCTACTCTACTACCTACACAGGAGGCTTGAGAAGCGCTTTCCCTTAATTTCTTCTAGGATGTATCAAGGTTGGGGCAGGGATAATGGGACAGAAAAGTGGGAACAGAACATGAGAAAGCTGTTGAGAACATTTCTCTTCACGAAGTCTTGGGGGCTCCCTCTGTGCCCTTTGTATGTCTTCTTTAGATTTAGTCTCAGTGTAGTAAAATCAGGGCTACCACACAGACAATATGTTATCTCCTGACGAAAAGGAAACCTGGGCTGGAGAAATGGTTCAGTGTCTACGAATGCTTGCTCCACTCCAAGAGCATCCAGGTTTGGTTCACAGAACCCACGTGGAACCTCACAATCACCATCCAAAACTCTACTTTGAGAGGATCTGATGCTTTCTTCTGACCTGAAGAGCACAGGTATACAGTGTATTTGAAAGCATGTAGGCAAAAAACAAATTATTCTGCAGAGAAGCATCTGGAAACAGTTGATCTCTCACTGTGTAGCCTCTTATATAACAGGTTCATTTCTGCCATGCTTGTAAGTTAGCTGATTTCAGAGAATGGAAAGAACATTGACTTCACATTATAAGAAAAAAAGTATGATATATAAAGTATTAGTGCACTAATTTTTGGACAACACACACACACACACACACACACACACACATCGTTCACTACTTACACTCCCCTACCACCAATACAAATGTCCATGCACAATAAATTTACCCATGCAGAATATCTAGACAATCTTTTAAAGGAAATGTTGTGAACTCAGCTTGGGGATGGCAGAGGTGATTTGGCCAGCCCTCTGCTTACTACTCCTGCAAACCTGGATGTATATATGATGACATAGCTGATCAGCCTCCTTAAGTGACAAGATGAATGCTACATATTCACAGTCACAGAGAACATTCTATCATAAATGGAAGAAGAAATGTCTATAAACCTTGAAAGAATTGATAAAGGAGTATGATGAACAATTTGACACAGATTGATTCAATGTATTATATTTAATGGATGGAATCACAAGTGGTTGAATAAATAGACTGGTGTGGAAAAACAGACAAATTTCCGATCTGGGAGAATTCTAAGTAATAAGTGTAGATGTAACTGCCTCAAGGAGTTAGAATTTCCCTGTGCTGTGATTATTGTACAAAACAGCAAAAACAAAAAGAATACATTATGGAGAAATCTAGAAAATGCCGCCTCTGTCATGAGATCAAGTCTAACATAAGCAGTTAAAATCCATGTTCATAGCATGCACTGCAGGTGTGTCCTCCCTCTAATATGACAGGAATGGAACTCTCCCTCTGTGCTCAGCTGTATAAAACTCATCTAATCCTAAAAAACAAAACAAAACAAAACAAAACAAACAAAAAACAAAATAAAAAAAACTCATCAGGAAAATCCCAACTGGCAGAAAGTTTACAAAATATTCATGGAATATCCTTTGAAAGTATCAAGGTCATCAAGACTAAGGAAAGGTACAGAAATTTACAAAGCCCAGAGAAGCTTAAAAAACACAATTGAATGAAATATGGTATACAAGATAGGATTGGGGGGGGGGGAAGCACAATGAGTGAAAGAATATATAAAGAAATTATGGATATTAGTTTTAAATTGTCTACCTCTCTGGCTCCTTACTTGTGAAAAATGTACCATCTTAATATAATGTTTATCATCACTTATCATCATGGAAATACAAAACAAAACCCTAATAAGATATGACAAAATACCTGTTAAAATATTTCTTAACAAAACATGACAGTCAGAGGGCATTAGTAAAGATGTGAGAAAATTAGAACCCAATGTATTATTTCTATGAACTTATGCAACATAATACAGATGTTATGGAAAACAATGTGTAGATTACTCAAAAAGTCCAAAACAGAACTATGCTATAACTTAAAACTCTAACTACTAGGAATATGTTCAAGGGAAATGGAATTATTGTGTTGAAGAAATATCTATAATTACAAAAGTACAGAATCTACTGAATTGATCACCAGTCAAAGAATGGATAATGAAACATAGCATATATTTACAATGGGTTACTATTGACCTTAAAAAAATAACACCACCGTGGATGAAATATGACATATTACATAATTTACATATGATGTCTAATAATGACAAATTTATAGAAGCAGACAAAAGAGTGGTTGTTGTCCCATCTGGTAGGTCTACTTATTCCTGTCACATAGATGTGTGTAGGCTTCCTGCAGGGTACCCTTCCCCCTAGCTTCCAGCTAGGTCTGATCCTTCTCACCTCGCTGGACTGATGGTCTGCCCAGGACTCCTCTTGCCTTTACCATCAAGTAGGCTTGCTCACTCCCATCCTGTAAGCCCACTTGGCTCCTCTAATAGTTCTCTACCTGATGCCACCCTCTAGATCCACTCTTTCTCACTCAAGGAATGCTCTCAGTTCTTCGGGGATTCATTTTCTCCATGCCTCCAACCATGGCTTCTCCTTCACATTCCCTAGGCTTGTCTCTCTCCCCCAGAATTTCCATTCCCTGTTTTGCCAAGCAGGCTCTGGTCTTCCTTAGCATATAAACCTGCCTCTTAGGAGAACCTCCCTACCCTACCCGACATATAGTCAGTCCATCTCTTTTGCAATCTCTCATCTCCAAGTGTCACTCAGTAGCCAACTCGCAAAAGAAGATGAGGGATAGAAGCTACAGCTCTCAATAATAGTGACATAAAAGAAAATTAGCCTCACTCCTTAAGCCTCACAGATCCTCTGAGATCTTGCCTCCAATTGTTACCAGATTGCCTGTTTCAATATTGTTTACAACTATGTCTCAGAATAAGTCTGGCTCTTCCCATGCTATAAGCTACCTGCTCCTCTATGATTTTCCTTTTCAACACACCTAGGTATGTCACATGTCCTGGAATCCACAATCGTTCTAATTCTTACCCAGATTTACAAAATCTCCAGTCCTCAATCAATGATTAACAGAACTTATTCAAGTTGGAGCAACCAGACTCAGGGTGATGACACCTCTTGTAGCAGAAGAAAGGAGCTACAAGAGGTGTGCTGGCCAGTTAGATAGCAGCTCTTCATTCTCTCAGTAGCCAGCTCTCAAAAGAAGATGAGGGATAGAAGCTACAGCTCTCAATACTAGCCACATAAAAGAAAATAATGTCTCAACACTCAACACTTAAAATTTAATCATTTGCTGAACATTATACACACACTGAAAGAAGACAGTTTGATCAAAAAGAAAGAAAATCTAACTGACAAACTACTTCACATACATGAGTTCCAATGCAGAAACAAAGTGACACAAAAAATAAGACAATATACCCCCCCATTACTAAATCCATAATGGACCCCAAGGATAATGATATGGATTATCTTCTGGACATGAAGCTAAAAAGAATGACTATAACTATTTCCAAACTAAGAAGACACAGCTAAAATCTTTCCATAATAAACACAGATTAAAGGAATTTATGATCACCAAATAAGTTCTATAGAAGACACTTGAAGAACTATTTCAGTCTGGAGAGAAGGATGAATATACTCAAGAAAACACAGGAAATAAATAAATAATGCCAGAACAGTTCATGAAAAGTCCAAGGACAAAAACCACAACATCAGCAAAATGAAAGGAATGAATACACAGTTCTCAACTAACTCTTAATATTAATGTTCTCAATCTCCCAATAAAAAGACATATACTAACATACTGAAGTGAGAAATAGGATCCCTTTTTTTCTACCTCCAAGAAAACCATCTCAACACCAAAGACAGGTATCACCTTAGGACAAAAGGAGAGGCAAAAGTACTCCAAGCAAATAGAACTAGGAAATAAGCAGGCATAGTTATCTACTGTCCAACAAAATAGATGTCCAAAACTAGCCTGAGGAAGTAGGTTTTTTTTCTCCACTTTCTAGTTAATTTTTCTAAAACTTTGTCAATATTATTTTCATTTTCTCTTTAATTAATTTATTCACTGTACATCCTGATTGCAGGCCCTCCCTACTCTCCTTCCAGTTCCACCCTCCCACTCTATGACCCCATTACCCTCTCCCCTTCTTCTCAAAGAAGGGAACTCTTCCCAACCCCTGACCTACCGTGGCACTTCCTGTTGCAGCATGATTAAGGGATCCTGTTCCATTGGAGCTGATCAGGGCATCCCAGCTAGGGGAAAGTTATCCAACAGTAGGCAAAGTGTCCATGTCAGGGACATCCCCCTGCCCGTACTCCAATTCCTAGCAGACCCACATGAAAAACAAGAATTCAAAACAGAAAAATCTCTAATGGCAGAAAAGCACTTAAAGAAATGGTCAACATCCTTCGTCATTAGCAAATCAAAACAACTTTGAGATTCTATATTATATCCACCAGAATGGCTGAATCCAAATGTATTGAAGCATTATGAATTCCTCCATTTTTAATCTAGGTGGTTAATTTTCCTCTCAAGCTCTATTTAGCAGGCTGCCAGTTTTTTTAGTACTTAAGGAGAGCTACACTTTCTACCTTTGCTGCAAGGCAGTAGTTTTTGTTAAGGGAACCATTCCTTTGAAATGTATTCAGGTTTGGCTCCCTGCTCTTTGGTAGGAAATTACCTTTTACCCAGGCCTTCTCAGGCTATAAGCATGGATTCTAATTGTCATACTTGAGCGTCATTTGTAGAAATAATTAAATTGTTTAACAGTATTTGTATTATTGCTAATTGATTGGTGGTTGTTAATCCTTAACCAGCCAATGTAGATGAACACACAGACACCACATGGATTTTAACAACCTTTAATCTGGATTGAGCAATATTGGCACAACTAAGCTAGCTCTTAATTCTATTCCCCAAATATGATCCATATATACATATGTCCCTTCAGACTGCTATTTGACACAATATGCCGATGTACTGGGCCACGTGGAATAATCTTCAATCTACCCCATCATGTGTCTCCTTCCTGCTCCTAGCTTGTTCTCTTGGATATTTCTCTTACCCATCAATCTATCTGCTTCAGAAACCTGCACACCTTAGTCCCACCTACCTCTGTCTTTGCCCAATCTCAAGCCTCAGCATTTACTCAGCCAATCAGAGAATGCCTCAGAAGGGGCGGGAACAAGATCTCAGCATTGAAATCAGCCCTTATTAGACCTCCCCCAACAATGTGCATCTTTCTGAGTCTGGCTTAGCTCACTCAGGATGAGCTTTTCTAGTTCCATCCATATGAGTGCAAATTACATAATTTCCTTATTTCTGATAGCTGGATAGTATTCCATTATGTAAATATACCACCGTTTTTCTTATCCATTCTTCAGTTGAGGGACCTCAGAGTTGTTTCCAGTTTCTAACTATTACAAATAAAGCTGCTATGAACACATATGCCCAGGATGTGTGCCCAGGAGTGGTATGGCTGGGTCTTGAGGCAGAGCTACTCCAAGTTTTCTAAGATATTGCCAGAGTGATTTCCATGGTGGTTGTACAAGCTTGCACTCCCACCAGCAATGGAGGAGTGTTCCCCTTTCTTCACATCCTCTCTAGCATGTGCTGTCAGTTGAGATTTTGATCTTAGCCATTCTGACAGGTGTAAAATGGAATCTCTGAGTCGTCTTGAGTTGCATTTCTCTGATGATTAAGGATGTTGAGCATTTCTTCAAGTGTCTCTCTGCCATTAGAGATTCCTCCTTTGTGAATTCTCCCTTTATTTCTGTCCCCCATTTTCTGATTGGATTATTTGGTTTCTTGGTGTTTAATTTCTTGAGTTCTTTATAAATTATGGATATTAGCCCTCTGACAGATATCAGGTTGGTAAAGATCTTTTCCCAGTCTGTAGGTTGCCATTTTGTTTGAATGGCAGTTTCCTTTGCCTTACAGAAGCTTTTTGGTTTCATGAGGTCCCATTTATTGATTGTTGGTCTTAGAGCCTGAGCGATTGGTGTTCTGTTCAGGAAGTTGTCACCTGTGACAATGAGTTTGTAGTTTTGTCCCACTATCTCTTCTATCAGATTTAATGTGTTGAGTTTTATGTAGAGGTCTTTGATTCACTTGGACTGAAGTTTTGTGCCAGTTGATAAGTATGGGTCTATTTGCATTCTTTTACATGTTGACATCCAGTTAGACCAGCATGATTTTGTTGAAGATGCTGTCCTTTTTCCATTGTATGGCTTTGGCTTCTTTGTCAAGGTTTATTTCTAGGTCTTCAATTCAATTCCATTGATCAACTGGTCTGTCTCTATAACAGTGCATGCTATTTTTATTACTATTGCTCTGTAGTATAGCTTCAAATCAGGGATGGTATACGTCCAGATATTTTCTTATTGTACAGGATTGATTTAGCTACTCTGGGTTTTTTGTTATTCCATATGAAGTTGAAAATTGTTCTTACATGGTCTATAAAGAATGTGTTGGTATTTTGATAAGAATTGCATTGAATCTGCATATTGCTTTTGGTAGGATTGCCATTTTTATTATGCTGATCCTACCTATCCATGAGCATGGGAGACCTTTCCATCTCCTGATGTCCTCTTCAGTTTCTTTCTTCAAGGAGTTGAAGTTCTGGTCATACAGTTCTTTCATTTGCTTGGTTAGTGTTACACCCAGGTATTTTATATTGTTTGTGGCTTTTGTGAAGGGTGTTATTTCCCTAATTTCTTTCTCAGTCCATTTATCTTTTGTATAAAGAATAGTTCTGATTTTTATTAATTAATTTTGTATCCGTCATCTTGCTGAAGATGTTTATCAGTTGTAGTTCTCTGATGAAATTTTTGGGGTCATTTATATATACTTACATATCATCTGTGAATAGGGACACTTTGACTTCTTCCTTTCCAATTTGTATCCCCTTGATTTCCTTTAGTTGTCTTATTGCTTTAGCTAGAACTTCAAGTAATATGTTGAAGCGATATGGGGAGAGTGGGCATCAGTGCCTTGTCGCTGATTTTAGGGGAAATGTTTTAAGTTTCTCTCCATTTAATTTGAAGTTAGCTACTTGCTTGCTGTATATTGCCTTTATTATCTAGGTATGGTCCTTGTATGCCAGTGCTCTCCAGGACTTTTAGCATGAAGGGATGTTGGATTTTTTCAAATGCTTTTTCAACATCCAGCAAGATGATCATGTGTTTTTTTTTCCTTTCAGCTTGTTTATATGATAGATTATGTTGATGGATTTTCATATGTTGAATCATCCCTGCATTCCTGGGATGAAGCCTACTTGATCAAAGTGTATGATAAATTTAATCTGTTCTTAGATTTGGTTTGAAAGTATTTTATTAAGTATTTTTGTATCTATGTTCATGAGGGAAATTGGTCTGAAATTCTCTTTCTTTGTTGAATCTTTGTGTGGTGATGGTGGCCTAACAGAATGAGTTTGGCAGTGTTCCCTCTGTTTCTATTTTGTGAAAGAGTTTGAAGAGTATTGGCATTAGCTCTTCTTTGAAGGTCTGATAGAAGTCTGTTCTGAAATCATCTGGCCCTGTGCTTTTTTAGGTTGGGAGAATTTTAATGACTGCTTCTATTTCCTTAGGGTTTATAGGACTGTTTAATTTGTCAAACTGATCTTGATTTAACATTGGTAGGAGGAATTTATCAAGAAAATTGTCCACTTCAATTAGGTTTTCAAATTTTGTGGAGTACAAGTTTTTAAAAAATATTTATTTATTACTTCAGGTTACATCTCCATCACAGTGTCCTCTTTCCACCCCTCCCAGTCTTGCCATCCCACCCTCTACCCCCATCCCTACCATCACACTCCTCTGGAGTGGAGTGTCCCTACATAACATATCACAGTGACCTTATTTGTAATAGCTAGAAACTGGAAACAACCTAGATATCCCTCAAATGAAGAATAGCTTTAAAAACTGTGGTACATCTACACGATGGAATACTACTCATCTATCAGAAACAACGAAATCATGCAATTTGCAGCCAAATGGATGGAGCTAGAGAAGCTCATCCTGGGTGAGCTAACCCAAGCTCAGAAGGATGCACATGGCATCTATTCACTTTTAGTCGGATTTTAGCCATATAGTACAGGATAACTATACTACAACCAATGCACCAAAGAGAACAGGAACATAGACTTTTTTTTTTTCCTGTCAATGAGACACTTTGCCCTAGTGGTGATGACTTGTAGACCCCCAGTGTATGAGGAGGCTCTTGGCCTTCATATGACTGTTGAAATGGGGCAGGAATACAAGTTTTTGAAGTAGGACCTAAAGATCATTTGGATTTCTCAATGTCTCTTGTTACTTCTCCCTTTTCATTTCTGATTTTGTTGATTTAGGTGTTTTTCCCTCTGCCTTTTAGTTAATTTGGCTCAGGGTTTATCTATTTTGTTGATTTTCTCAAAGAACCAACTCTTGGTTTCATTGATTCTTTGTATTGTTCTTTTTGTTTCTAAGTTGTTGATTTCAGCCCTAAGTTTGGTGATTTCCTGCCTTCTTCTCCTCTTGGGAGTGTTTGCTTCTTTTTTTTTTTTTTAGCACTTCCAATTCTTCTGTTAAGTTGCTAAAATGAGCTGTCACAATTTTCTTTTTGAAGACACTTATTGCTATGAATTTTCCTCATAGCACTGCTTTCACTGTGTCCCATAGTTTTGAGTATGTTGTGCCTTCATTTTCATTGGATTTTTAAGAAGTCTTTGATTCCCTTCTTTATTTGTTCTCTGATGCAGTGGTCATTGCTTATAGAATTGTTCAGTTTTCATGCATGTGTAGGTTTTTTGTTATTTCTGTTGTTACTGAAGTTCAGCTTTAATCCATGGTGGTCTGATAAGACATAAGGGGTTATTTCAATTTTATTTTATCTGTTGAGGCTTGCTTTGTGTCCAACTATATAATCAGTTTTGGAGAAAGAAGGTGTATCCTTTTGTGTTTGGGTGAAATGTTCTGTAGATATCTGTTAGGTCCATTTGGTTCATGACCTCTGTTAGTCTCATTATTTTTCTGTTTGGTTTCTGTTTGGTTTCCTTTGGTGTGAGTGGGGTGTTAAAGTTTCCCACTATTAATGTGTGGAGATCAATGTGTGGTTTAAGTTTAGAAGAATTTATTTTACAAATGTGGGCGCCTTTTTATATTGGGCATAGATATTCAGTATTGAGATGTCATCTTGATGAATTTTTCCTTTTATGAGAATGTAGTGCCCTTCCCTGTCTTTTTTTTAAATTAAATTCAGTTGAAAGTCTATTTTATTTGATATTAGTATGCCTACTCCAACTTGCTTCCTGGGACCATTTGCTTGGAAAACCTCTTCCCAGCCCTTTACTCTGAGGTAGCATCTATCTTTGTTAGTGAGATGTGTTTCTTGTATGCAGCAAATTGATGGGTCTTGTTTATGGATTCATTCTGTAAGCCTGTGTCGTTTTATTGAGCAACTGAGTCCATTAATGTTGATGGATATTAATGACCAAATGTTGTTATTTCCTGTTATTGTGATGTAGGTGGTGGTTGTGTGTTTCTTTTGGTTTAGCTGCAGTGGAATATTTTGCTTCCTCTGTTTTCTCGGGTATAGTTATCTTCTCTGGGTTGGAATTTTCCTTCTAGGATCTTCTGTAGAAGTGAGCTGGATTTGTGGATAGATACTGTTTAAATTTGCTTTTCCCATGGAATATCTTGTTTTCTCCATCTCTGGTGATAGAAAGTTTTGTTGGGTATAGTAGTCTGGGCTGACACCTTTGCTGTCTTAGGGTTTGAAGGATATCTGCCCAAGCCCTTCTGGCTTTTAAAGTTTCTGAGGAAAATTTATGTGTAATTCTGATTGGTCTGCTATTTTATGTTACTTGACCTTTTTCTCTTACAGCTTTTAATATTCTTTCTTTGTTGTGTACATTTGTAGTTTCATTTATTATGTGATGAAAGAAATTTCTTTTCTGGTCTAATCCATTTGATGTTCTGTATGTTTCTTGGAGTTTAATCAGCATCTCTTCCTTTAGGTTTGGAAAATTTTCTTCTATGATTTTGTTGAAATTCTTTCCTGGACCATGGAGTATAGAGTCTTCTCTTTCATCTATGACTATAATTCTTAGGTTCAGTCTTTATATTGAGCCCTTGATTTCTTTGATGTTGTGGGTGACAAATTTTTTAGATTTCTCATTTTCTTTGTTTGTTGTACTGATTTCTTCAATCAAATCCTTCACACCTGAGATTCTGTCTTCCTTCTCTTGTATCCTATTTGTAATACTCATGTCTGTAGTTCCTATTCTCTTCCCTTGACTTTCCACCTCCAAGATTTTTTCTGCAGTCAGTGCTGGTTAAACGGGATAGCTACATGTATAAACATGAAAGTATGTACTTATCTCTCATGCTGCACATACTTCAACTCAAACTAGATCAATAACAGCAACATAAGACCAGAAATCTTAAATCTGATATAAGAAAAAGTAAAAAGTACTCTTAAAGTTGTAGGCTCAGAGAAGGATTTCATGAACAGGAACTTAGTAGTCCAAGTATTAAGATCAACAGTAGATATTTGGGACTTTATAAAACTCAAAATCTTGTGGATAGTAAAGCAGCATCATGCAACTGAAGAGGAACCTAGAAAATGGCAAGAAATGTCTTTACCAGCTCTAAATCTTACAGAGAGGGAAGGATGGAGGGAGGGGAAAATAATTGAGATATAACTTGAACAAATAAATAAATGTTAAAAGAAATCTTACAAAGAATTTGCATCAATAATATAACACACACACACACACACACACACAAACACACGCACACGCACACGCACTCACACACACACACATCCCAAAAAGCTAAACAGGAAAACATTGCCAATAAAATTGAGGTCATAAAACTAACCAGAGAGTTCTCAAAAAAAAAGAAAAGAAAAAAGAAATACTAATGGATGCTATAAATCTTACAAAGGGTTAGTATCAAGAATACTAAAACAAAACAAAAAAACAAAAAGCTAAACATCAAGAAAACAATACAAATAAAATTGGAGGCATAGAACTAACTAGAGGGTTCTCAAAAGAAGAAATACTAATGGCTGGAAAAAATATTATTCAAAATGTTCAAGATCTTTAGCCGTGAGGGAAATACAACTTAAAACTACTTTGAGATTTCATCTTCCCTCAGTCAGAATGGCCAAGATTTTTGAAATGACAACAAGCACTGACACTGATACATGAAAAAGAAACACTTAATGCTGGTAGGAGTACAAACTAGTGTTGCAACTACCAACTGTGGATCTCCTAGTCCTTCCACTGATGAGTTGTTAATGAAGTTGTACATATACACAAGAGGATATCACTCAGCTTTAAAGAAAAATGAAATTCACAGGTAAGTGGAAAGAGTTGGAAGAAGTCACTTTAAGTAACATAATCCAGACCCATAAAGACAGATGTTACATATTATCCTTCATATATGGATACTAGCTTTGAATTTTAGCTAAGTATTTAAATTGAAGTACACACCAAAGTCAGGAAACTAGTAATTTGCTATGGGAAGTGGATTTCAAGGGAAAAGGTATAGAATGCAGGTGGTATAAATACTTAAAATGGAATTATTGAGCATGAAGGGTTAAATGGGGTGGGTAATAGCAGGGCAAGAAATAGGAAAGTGAGTGTATGGAAGGAAAACAGACACTAAAGACCTTTGAAAATGTCATATATAAATCTATTACTATAGAAACTTTCTAAAATATATACATTAGATATACATAGACATACATATACATATGCATCATATATATATTTCTTAAATGCTTACCCTATAATAGTAGGGGTAAAGATAATGTCTTTCCCACATATCTTAATTTAAATTGTTCGTTAGTGAGGATTCACAGATCCCTTGCCCAAATATTATGAGCTATGGTCACTCCTCTTGGTTACCATTCAGAACTTGGTAGTAACACCTTATTTCTGGAGATGTCATACACTTGACTTCTAGGGCATGGACAAATCAAGCTGGTACTAACTTAGAAGCAGCTTCTTTCCTACTGGGTAGCTTTCATAGTTCTGGAATATTTGATTCTTGCTAGCAGATGAGAAATGAAATCAATTTGTGAAATCTGTGAACTACAGTAATTACATGTTTTTGGAGAAACTACCCTGATGCAAAAGTGGTACAGATGTTACAGAAACAACCAACCTATTTCTGATTGAATTTTAAGCTCAACCCTCAAGATGGAGCTTATGCCTTATACCATTACCTAGGCCAAAAAAAGTCTCAAGGAGAACTCAATTCTATTAAATTCATAAATGGGTGTAGTAATAAACCACCTCCTAAATTTTTACTTTTAAAACAATAGATTAGTGCATCTTTCAATCCTCACAGAGAAGACTATTTTATTACAGTATATGGTGATTAATATAGAGTCTCACAACTGTTCAATATGCAGAGAATAAGGGACTGTGGAGTGTTTGCTTAGCTACACGTAAGACATCAGTATCATACCTCCTCCTCCTAGAATCATCAATCATCATGTAAAGTAGAAAGATTATAAAAGCTAGAGGCAGTGGATGCTACAGAAAGAATATTTTCTAAACATAGTAAGGGCATTTTATGTGAACTTCATATGGTTACATGAGCAAGCCAAAACCTATCCAAGATCAAGATACCCAAAATTCCAGAATTAATGGAGGAGAGACTTATAAAGTCCCATCCACAGCTGAGGATTTGGCAGTTGGTTACTGCTGGGTTAGGAAAAGTTAATTTTCTTCAAGAATGTGTTCCCTAAGAAGACAGTCATTTCCTAGTAGATTATACATTATGAACATACAGACATGACTATGTGGGTTTAAAAACAGATCACATGAAGTTGGGAATAAAAAATAGTGGGAGGTAGATAGGGGCGAATGAAGAGGGATTTTATCAAAAAACTTTATATGCACATATGAAAATCTCAAGAAATTATAAAAAGAAGAGAAAATATTCTTATCTTTTTCAAAACATTTAAAGTTTTGAGCAGAGTGGTGTGATGGCATATGCCTGTAATCTCAGAGCTTAGGAGATAGACATAGGCTGATCTCTGTGAGTTCAAGGCCAGCCTGATCTACATAGCAGGTTCCAATTCAACCAGGCTTACGCAGTGAGATCCTGTCTTTAAAAAAGTTTAGAACAATAATGCAGTTTGTCAGTATATGCATGTTATTTATAATAACTTTTACATTTATTTGGAATAATTCCAATTATTTTACTAAGACTGCGAAAATTGTCATAATTAATAAATAGTTATTAATGTATTTTATTTTAAAAATTATTATTCCTGGCTAGAGAAACAATTGTTGAATGCTAGGCTCACAACCAAAGATTTCCTTGTTCCATTTTAAAGCACCTTATGATATATTGCCAGATTTTTACATGTATTCAAAACATTCATGTTTACATTTTAACCATTCATAAAACATTTTTAAATGACACATTTTAAATCAATGAAAACAAGAACTATATAAGTATATCAAGTTTGACCCCATGCAACTTATTATCATGCAGATCAATGAGAGGGAAGTGTAAGATAAACAAGACTTTCCTTATTCTTTATTTGGCTGACTGTTTCTGAAGTTGTTGTATTCAATGTTAACATCTTCAGTTGTGAACCTTTCAGCAGGGTCGTTCAACTAATATTTTATTTAATGTTTCAGTATGTGTACAGCAATAATATTTTATAAAACACGCCAATGGGAAACAAAGTTCTATGCTGCAGGTTAAAAAAATGGTGTTTGCCATGAGGTGGGACACAGGGAGAGGCTTGTCAAGTGCACATCTTAGGTTCAACAAGTTCTGAAAAGTTCATTGTACACCTTGATTAGAGATAACTGTTTCCCTACAGGTTAAGCCTTGCTGTAAAGGCAATTTAATAGTTCTACTACATGTGAAACCCAAGTCCTACATACATAGAATAAAAGTATCCACCTGTACATCTTGATTGGATACTGATTTTTAGAAATATATTAATTCATCAGAAATCAATATTGAAATATGAACTAGTGCAACCTGTGCAATCACTCATGTCTAAAATAAACATCAAGAAAGAAGAAAGGTATCAGCATTGAAAAGTAAAATGAGCTTTTATCTCCAAGATTTCAATATTCCATCTCAGTAATTTTACCAGAAAGAAAAATATATTTGAAGTCCCTTTGTCATAACCAGCGAACGAGTTGCGGAAAATGTGGATATATATATATATATATATATATATGAAAGAAGATGATATATATCTATATATTTATACATATATATTTATCATCTTCTTTCTTCAATACTTAGTGCTGTTAAAGAAACTCAAGGGGTGTTAGTTGACCTAAAATAAATATTTACATAGAGAAGATTTATAAGGTATTTCCAGAAATTACTAACATGATGGGTTGATCTATTCCAGAAGCCTCAGTGTTGAAAGAGAGACATACCAGTATCCTTAAAATAAGCTCTGGAGGCAATATGTATTTTCTAGTATTGGCTACCAATAGTATGACGAGATTGTCTTGTTGTAATTTATTTTGTGTACTTCCAGCTTAGTACCTATTTTTTTCTTTGTGTGAGAAAGGAAAGATTTCCTTAGAGGAAATATGAAAATATCCTGTATATGGCAACAGGAAGGGAAGCTTTCAAAGCATGATATATTGCACATTGTTAAATTTTGGAAGTTTTCTGAGTTCATCATCTCAGAAATTCACCAAGTTATTTCTGTACAATTGCACAATCACCAAGCAGTTTTCCTAGAAGTATGTGCCACAGTGAAGCTGTATGACTGAACTTTATTTTACATTGGATTCTTGTGAAGAGTGGAAGATATAAGCCTATATTCACTTTGAATCACAACTATTTCCACAAAGGAATGAAGTTAAGCAAAAGCAAATCTGAAAGATCTAACATCTACTAAGAACACCATCTCTCCTAGAGAAGCATAAAATAAATCCTTTTGTTACTAATATCATTGGCTTTTATTCTGACTGGCTTTTCCTCTGGCCAGTAAGGCCACCCCAAAGCATTATTTCACACGGGAATTAAATAACTACTGGGCTAGAGAGATGGCCTAGCAGTTCAAAGCACTTATGCAATCATGAAGACCGGTGCTCATATCCCAGCACCAATTTCACAATCTGAACATCTGGCTAACATCTGTAAACTCAAACATCCTGCAAGCTACTCTTACTCTAGCTCTGAAAATCCAAAGCCAACTTCTGGCCTCTCCATGTTCCCTAATGTACACATAACTAAAATAAATCTTTTGGAAAGACTTACATATGCACTAACTACATCTTTTTGATGTATTCCTCACCCACCTAGCCCATCTCTTTTAAACTGTCATATCTCATCACAAAAGACCTGGATATATGTCTCAAACTGTGTATTAAGTACCAATAAAAATGTACAGATTTAATCATTAACACTAGTAGTCTTGCTTTTATTCCCCGATGTATGTAGTTAGACTCTTGTTTTATTCTGGACAATCGCTTTCTATTATGGGTTCAGATTCCATGACTAGATCCTGAGTCCTGATACTCAATGACTAATACTCCATGATACTACAAGACCCTGTCTTGATACATTTTTTTCAGTTTCTTGGTGAATTAAAAACTTTCCTAACTCTTACCGTTTTATGTGCTTGCTACTGCTCATTGCTATATGCTAGATAATAAGCTAAATATCTGAGGTGTACCATCTGCCATAGAAAACAGAACCTTCACTGTGCAAGCTCAGCCTCATCCTCTGAGTTCCTCATTGTCATGGATTGGGTTTTGCTGATTTCTGGTTGTGCTGTTTGACTTCCTTTAGAACAATAATTTCAACGGTATGCCATGTTATATTTCTGTTAAGTCTTTCTTCCAGCTCTAAGCTGGATCTGTTTCCCAGATTCCTCTGCACATCACTTCTAATTACAAAATCTAACCCACCAAAACATATTTAATTCCACTCAAAATGACCTGCCTTTTTGCACTTTTCAATGCATACTGTAGCGTTCATTTTAACGTAATGTTTAAGTTTTGGTGCTTATATATCAATTTATCTCATGGGCCAAAATAAAGATTAATTTTCTCAAAGCTTCTTTTAAGAATAACTCATTTATTTTTAGAATACCTTTCACTCTGAAATATAGATTTGACCCTTTTAATCTTATAATAGTGCTAACCTTATCTGTATAATATTTTTAACTTCTAAGTCAATTTTCTAACTTTATTTCATTTAATCTTCATAAATTCTTCTTAAATTTTTTTGTAAAAGGAATTGTAATCAAAGCTCTCCAAATTCACACACTACACAGTGGAATGAACTATCTTGTAAAAGCTAGAATTTTAAATGAGTCAAAGTCTTCTGCATCTAAGGAGAGTACATTTTTTAAGTAAAATCAAATTCTCACATGCAAAATGGTTAAGCACATGAAATTAAAGATTTTAAAAAATGATTTAACTCTTCATCACTTGGTCAAAAAGAACAAGAGGGCTGTAGACTTGGGTGTGTGGGGTGTGTGTCGTGTTTTATTAAGTGTTGTCGTTCACCTGTGAATACTGTGCACGCAACACCAAAGACTATGAGGATCATTCTTCCTATTCACTGAAAGTCCTTTTCCTTACAGCAAGTTGATAATAAAATCCTCAAAATGTGGTGGAGAATCAGTCGAGAAGCTGTGACACACACCTCCCAAAGAAGGTGTTGAGTGAGTCTGTCCTCTGTGTGTCTAACACAGTTGCTTTTCATATTTACAGTGAAGTCACAATGATGACAGTCTGCCTAGCCAACCATGCCATTGCCAGGTCGTTGCGACTGGGAGCTAGTGTTAGTCATAAGATGTCAGGAAGATAGAGCATTAGTTAGAGAGATGTGTGTTTTAATATTACTGTGACAATAGGAACATCTGTGAAGTATATATTATATATCATGCATTCTGAAAATTGAGGTTAGAGCCATTCAGACTTTCATAGAGAAAATTAAATGTGTCCAAGTTATCTGAAAGAAATCCCAGTCAGACTGCTGTAACAGAATACCAAAGACTAAGCAGTTTAAACAGCAAACATTTACTTCTCACAGATCTGGAGGCCGGGAAGAACAAGGACAAAAAATTGAGGAACCAAGCCAGTGACTAGTGCAAGGCCCAGTCCTGGCTTTCAAGTGGCTGTCTTTTTGTCACATCCTTATAGGTTTAGAGAGTATGAAAAGCACAGAGAATCATTCTCTCTCTCTCTCTCTCTCTCTCTCTCTATATATATATATATATATATATATATATATATATATATATAAAATCACTGTGTTAATCAACCCAAGACTTCACAGAACCTAGATAAGCTCTCTACTGCTCACCTACACCCCCAACCCTGTACCTCTCTTTACAGTTTTCTTTCCTCTTTTTAAATTTTGTTCACAAAAGTTCTACCCTGACAGCATAGCTGGTTTATAAGGGTCCACCTCTCAATGCTATCATACTGAGGGTTTGTTTCAACAAATGCAATTAGGTGGCACATATTTGATCTATAGAAAAACAGTATATCGAAGGAATATGTTCTTTCTTCAGTATTTTGTGACAGAATTTTTAAAATTAATTTTGGACACAAAATCCTGTATTGTAGTTATTTAACACATTCAACAGAAGCCAAATTAGTTACATCTATGATCAGTTTATATGAGAAAAATGTACGTATTATATGTGTTTATACACAAAAACATGGCAATATTTATATGTAATAGAATATATCCATAAGCATAGATACCAGATTTGTAAATGCTGAAGAAGGAGTGCAGAGAAATGATCAGAATTAAACAAGATACAATCAAGGAAATTTCTAAAGAAATGCATATCAAACTGAACGTGAAAATATCAGTAGAGGTCAGAGAAGAGTGACTTGCAGTTGGAATGAATTGAATTAGGAAAGATATACAGAGTTTAAAAATGAGAAATGACAAAGCAGTTAGCTTGGTTCCTGTAAGAGGCTTTACTGACAAAAATGAGAAATATTGGCATATAACATTGGTATTTTAAAATTTAAGAATGATGTCTATCTAAACTAAAAATCATACCATGCCTAAATCAATCTTCTCATAGCAGTGCTTAGATCACATTGATCGCTGGCTCAAAGCATTCGGTCACTCATTAAGGAAAATGGTGACATCACCATAGTGAGGCAGATATGAGCTATGCCCCATAATCCTGGCTGACTTTCTTATGACTTGCTTTCCGACCATCTCCTTCCAGCTTTCCTGTTTGTGTTTTCTAGAGCTGAATTGCCCTTCCTTAGTAACGTCTTACATATTTCATCTCTCTTCTTTTCCTTGGGATATTTTAACTAGCAGTCCCCTTTTATGTATCATTGAGATGTGGTTCATATTACATAAAAGTTGCCCATTTTAATTTATAATCCAGTAGAGTATGCAATGTTATCACAACAATATGTCATTAATATCTAGAACATTCTTATTACTCCCAAGGAAGTTCCAGAACAATATCAGCTTATTCCTATCCCTGTGCTTTCTGCCCTTGATGTCTTTAAATGTAGTTGTAATATCTACAAATTCACCAACCTAAAGGTAGATGAGGGTGGATGGGATATCCCACAAGGACAATGAAAATGCTTTGCATTGGGCAGAACATTTAGGAATGTACAACTCTGTTCACTTATGTTGATAAGATATGGTCAAATGTATAATTATATATTATCATGATATGTAGTATGCTTCACATTTGTTATTTCTTCTTATTGTAGAAGAATGAAATGCTATGCAATCATTAAGGAATGTTTCTACATGGGGAAAAGGCGTCTGTTGGCTTCTATTGCCTATAAACTAGTCAAAGAATGAAAATTATCTTCTATTAGATTTAGTATGTCCAGTTTAATGTTAAAGCCTTTGATCCACTTGGGCTTAAGTTTTATGCAAAATAATAAACATGTATCTATTTGTATTCTTCTACATGCTGACATCCAGTTAGACCAGCACCATTTGTTGAAGATGCTGTCCTTTTCCATTGTACATTTTTTGGCTTCTTTGTCAAAAATTAAGTAAGTATAGGTGTGTGGGTTAATTTCTGGGTCTTCAATTCATTCCATTGATCAACTAGCCTGTTTCTATACTAGTACCATGATGTTTTTAGCATCAATGTTCTGTAGTATAGCTTGAAATCAGGGATGGTGATGCCTCCAGATATTTTTCTATTGTACAGGATTGATTTAGCTATTCCAAGTGTTTCATTTTTCCATACAAAGTTGAGAATTATTCTTTTGAGGTCTGTAAAATATTTTGTTGGTATTTTGATGGAAATTGCATTGAATCATAAAATTGTCCACACTAAATTTAATAGAAAAGAAAGTGGAGAAAAGCCTCTAACTCATTGGCACAGGTGTCACTCTCCTGACAGAACACCAATAGCTCAGGCCATAAGACCAACAATCAATAAATGGGAACTTATGAAAAACTGAAAAGCTTCTGTAAGGCAAAGGACATTGTCATTAGTGGCAGCCTACAGCTTGGGTAAAGATCTTCACCAAACCCAAATCCGACAAAAGGATAATATCTAAAATATATAAAGAACTCAAGAAATTAAACACCAAAAACCAAAATAACCAAATCAAAAATGGGGTGCAGGACTAAACAGAATTCACAAAAGAGGAATCTCTAATGTCCAAGAGACACTTGAAAAAAATGCTCAACATCCTTAATCTTCAGAGAAATGCAACTCAAGATGAATCTGAGATTCTATCTCACACTATCAGAATGGCTAAGACCAAAAACTCAAAAGACGGCAGATGCTGGTGAGGTTGTGGGGAAAGGGGAACACTCCTCCATTATAGGTGGGAGTGCAAACTTGTAAAACCACAATGGAAATCAGTCTGGCAATATCTCAGAAAACTTGGAATAGCTCTACCTCAAGACTCAGCCATACCATTCCTGAGCATATATCCAAAAGATTCTTCACCAAACCACAAAGACATCTCCTCAACTATGTTCATAGTAGCTTTATTTGTAATAGCTAGAAACTGGAAACATACAAGGTCTACTTTAACTGAAGAATGGATTTTTAAAAAACTGGTACATTTACACAATGGAATAATACTCAGTCATTAGAAACAAGGAAATCATGGAATTTGCAACCAAATGAATGGAAATAGAAAAGCTCATCATGAATGAGCTAACTCAGACTCAGAAAGAAACACATGGCATATATTCATTTGTAACTAGATTTTAGCATATAGAACAGGATAACCATCCTACAATCAATACACCCAAAGGAACAGGAACAAGGACTTTGTTACCTGTTAGTGGGACACTCCACCCTAGTGGAAATGTCATGTAGCCCCTCTGTGCAAGAGGAAGCTCTTAGCCCTCATGTGAATAATGAACTGAGGGGAGCTTATACGCAGAAGCACCCCACATGGGAAGAGTAGGATAGGTAGGAGAGGGGATAGAGGGTGGGAGGGTGGAAACGGGAGGGAGTGAAGGGAGGAGGCTATAATGGAGACATAACTTGAATTAATAAATGAATGTTTATAGAAAAATAATGGAAATTCCTGTTGTACAACTTACATCACTGCTGTCACAGTTAGGGCTCTCATGAGCTCATTGAACATGAGTTCATTGAAGAAAGCAGGTATGGCTAGACAAAACAAACAAATGACCTGGTCAAAAGGCCTTAGCAATCAATGGAAGATAATGGCTCATTGATTGTTAATGCCTTCTACATAGTTTCATATTTCTTTCTTCTTTTTGGGGGGGTGAGGAGGGTCTACTTTCAAACTATTTATTTATTTATTTATTTATTTATTCATTTATTTATTTTTATTACGTTTATTTATTACTTCAAGTTACATTTCCATCACAGCCCCTCTCCACCCTTCTTGGTCCCACACTCTCACCCTCTATCCCATTTCCCACCTATCCTACTTCTCTAATGTGGGGTGCCCCCACATCTCAGTCCCTTCAGTTGATCAGTCATATGAGGGCTAAGAATTTTCTCTTATACTGGGAGCCTACATGGTAGCTTCACTAGGGCAAAGTGTCCCACTAACAGGTAACAGAGTTCATGTTCCTGTTCCTTTTAGTTGGTTGTAGGAGAGTTATCCTGTACTATATGACTAAAATCCAGTTATAAGTGAATAGATGCCATGTGCATCTCTCTGGGTCTGGGTTAGTTCACTCAGGATGACCTTTTCTAGTTCCACCCATTTGGCAGCAAAATGCATGATTTCCTTGTTTCTGATGGCTGAGTAGTATTCCGTTGTGTAGATGTACCACAGCTTTTTCATCCATTCTTCGGTTGAGGTACATCTTGGTTATTTCCTGTTTCTAGCTATTACAAATAAATCTGCTACGAACATAGTTGAGGAGATGTCCTTGTGGTTTGGTAACGAATTGTTTGAATGAATTCCCAGGAGTAGTAAGACTGGGTCTTGAGGTAGAGCTATTTCAAGTTTTCTAGGATATCACCAGACTAATTTCATACTGGTTGTACAAGTTTGCACTCCCACCAGCAATAGAGGAATGCTCCCCTTTCTCCATTACCTCACCAGCACGTGCTGTCATTTGAGTTTTGATCTTAGCCATTGTGATGGGTGTGAGATGGAATCTCAGAGTCATCTTGAGTTGCATTTCTCTGATGATTAAGGATGTTGAGCATCTCTTCAAGTGTCTCTTGGCCATTAGAGATTCCTCTTTTGTGAATTCTCAGTTTAACTCTCTACCCCATTTTTTGAGTTTCATATTTCTTGTGCAGGCAAAGTTTTCTCTAGATAATTTTGTATAAATATCCTTATTGGTAAATCTCCAGTATTGTGGTATTTTCAAATTTTCTGATGATCTTGCCAGATCATATGTTATTACACATTTGACCATGTTGCATCAAGAAAAGTGAACAAAGTTATGCATGACCAAACATGGTACTCAATGTTTGGTGCTCATTTACATTGATATTGGTCATCTGGACTTATCAGAAAGGAACTATAATATTACAGTTGCTCATTCCATGAGAATGTCTGTTTATCAGTTTTGACTACCCATTAGCTCTGAGCCTTATCTTCCTATTTACTACTGATCGTGAGCTCAGGGTAGGCAGCAGGGTGAAAAAAAGTAATAGAGAGGGTATGTAATTTATTTTTTCTCCCATGATTTGCTTGTACACAATCCCACATATCCCACTTCCATTTTGTGATGTAGTGCTACTGTAAGGTTTGGGTCAGATAACACCCAGTTCACAGGCACACACTGACTCTCCTACAGGGGTCCCACAACTTAGACAACATTTCCACCTGATGCTCTCCCAGCAGTCCTGGATTTTCTGGCTCCAGCAGCTCCAGAACCACAGAAGCTTCTTCTACAGTGGGTCAGGCCTCAGTTTTCCCTTGTTCTGAACCTCACTCAAAACAGAATTGCACATTTAAATGGTAAATAAATTCCTATCAATCCCTGTGCATTATATGAAACACTGTGCCAGTTTTCTAGTTTAGGAAGTGAAAGGACTTAAAAAGAAACATACCCCTTACTTTAAGGATGATGGACCCCACACAACTGAAACCTTGGAAATGTCAATGAGAATGTGTCTGAATTTGAAATTTATTTCTCTATCATCTTGGACACAAGCATTTCAGGAATACATTCAGAACGGTTGTTACTTCATGCTCTCTATGTCTAATGAGAATAATATCATAACTCTAATAAATCAGTGGGATCTGCTGTAGACAGTAGAGACAGTGAGGGTTCCCGCAAAGTAATTGATGACATTGGTCTAGAGAGCTGATATCTCACTGTGGCAGAAGAGTGGAGGTAAATTGCTGGCTTTCCTACCTGAGAGCAAACTGCTTCTGGTAGGGTTCACAAGCAAGTAGCTGAAAAACAAAGCTCATTTGCCAGACACAATTTCCTGCCAGGTACAATAATATGCATTAAATCGTTCAAAAGATGAAGCCATATCTTGTAGAGAAAACAGCAGTCTAGAATCACTAGCCCTTTAAGCTTCTGAAAACTCACTGTCATTCTCCAAGATCAGCCATTCTTCTGCTGAAGCCAAATAGGGGATTTGAATATGGATATGGAAAAAAGTATGTCTTCATCCTTCACACTGTTAGTGGTGGCACGAATCACTATATTGCCTACAGGGATGGGGCATTAGTGTTTGTTTATTGTTTCCTGGGGCTAGGCAGTACTAATAGCTTCCATTCCTATAATGGCCCTTCTTCCACTGATCAGAGAAAGGTGGAAATTGTGCCAGTTTTGTTCTCTGTTACCTCATATACTCATAAGCAGAAGAAATGTCCTAAGATAGAATAAGTCACCCAAAAGGACCTTTTCAGACAGATTTGAGATTTAAAAATTCTATTGCACACCCATACTGGGAAGGCTCAGACTCTCTGTGGGGTAGATGCTGCACACCTACAATGCGAAGAAACTGTTTCATTCCACTCACCAATTCAAACACTAATTGTCTTTTGAAAACTCCTTTGCAGACACACCTAGAAATAATGTTTACCAGATATACATACATCCCTGGCTCAGTCAAGTTGACACACAAAATTAAACAATCCATGTGGTAACTATTTTAAAGTTTTGACAAACTGCCAAAATACTCCCCAATAGCTGAATTATATATTGCCAATAGTAGTCTGTGACAGTATCAATTCCTACCCATCCTTAAGAGTATTAGTGAGTTTGTAGTTTTTGTTTTATATTTGTTTGTTAATAACAACCATCCTAGTATATATGAAATGGTGCTTCACTGGCACCAATGTGGTGTGACTTGCACTTCTCTAATGTGGCACGAATCTTCTTAGGTGCATAAGACATTTGTGTATCTGTTTACATGGTATTAGTCATTTGTGTAACTCTGTAAAAACATCTGCTCTAATCTTTTGTAGACTTTAAATTGGATTGTTTGATATTATTATTGAGTTCTGTGAATTCTTTATATGTTTCATACAACTGTCAGGGACTTATCAGTATACAATTTGCAAATAAATCTTCCTGTGCTAAGGGTTCTCTCTTCATTTTATCAAGAGTGCAGCTACATAGTACAAAAGTTGTAGTTTTGATGCAATCCAGTGTACCCAGGTTTTCTTTTGATGTTTTCCCTCCCTTTGGTCTAAGAAATAATAGCCCAATTTAAAGCCATAAAGATGTATTCTGTTTGATGAGATCACTCAGTGGGTATAGGTACTTACTGCCAAACTTGACAGCCTGACTTCAATCTCCGGAGCCTACAAGGAGTAAGGACCATAAGTGACTCCTTCGTGTTGCCTTCTGATCTCCATCGATGTGCCATGGTGTTCATACACACACATGCAGCCCACCCCCGCACACACAAAATATAATTACATAGTTTTCTTCTAATACTTTTATGAATGTAACACTGGCATTTAAGCCTATGATCCAGTTGTTTATTAAGTTAACTTTAGTTCCTGGTGTGAGTGAAAATGCAACACTCATCTTAAATTACCAAAACTCTACCTCTAATTTATAGGAGGTAATTATATATAGTGAAAGAATTCACTCATATTATTGTGAAAGAATGAGATGTTTTTTTGTATACAGTCCTCGCCACTCCTACTTTCTGTCAGCTGTTATTATTAGCTTATTGCTAATAATAGTTATAAATAATAAAGTAATAAATGATAAATAACACTAAAGTAATAAATAAATAAAAATAATAATAAATAGTAATAAAGCTGTTTTCAATAAAAGGAAAAAAAGCATGTGGCTCAACCATCCTCCAGTATGCCCTCCAGCACCTAAGAGTATATGTTCAGTGTAAACGCAACTTGGTGAATTATTTAAAGAGAAAAGGACAAAGTTGAGAGGAGTAAAGTATATGGGGAAATACATAAGAAGAGTTTGGTGAAGGACTTTGCAGTGAATATGATCAAAATATACAGTAATAAATTCTCAAAAATTATAAAATATTATATTTAAATCTTCTTATCTCATATCTTTTTGTAATTGTCATCTTAAAATGTGGACTTGTCACATGTTACCTTTATTATGTTGAGATAAAGCTCTTCAATACATGAAAGAGCTAAAACAAGAATGGATTATAACTTTTATCATATGCTTTTCAGATATTCATTGAGGTTATCATATTATTTTATCCTTTATTCAGTAACATGATGTCACAGAGTGATTAATTAGATTATATTAAACCATCTTCACCTATAAAGAATAAAAAGCACCTAATTATGGAATGTGCTCTTCATAATATGATATTACACTTAACTTGCTAGTTTTGCTTAGGATTTTTACACTCGTGTTTATTAAGGACATTGGATGGTAATTTTCATTTCTCTCAGTGTCTTTATCTGGTTTTGGTGTAAAGATAATGCTGGTCTCTTAACAGGAGCCTGGAAAGTTTCCTTTTTCTTGTTCCCATGTAAGATTTTTAAATTATCATTAATTATTCTTTAAATGCTTGGTAGAATTCATCCTCTAGGCCATCTCGTTTAGCGGTTTTCTCTGATAGACTTTTTATGGCTTAGTCTTCTGATTTATTGTTAATCATTCAATCTCTGTAGATTGTATGTGTGTCTAAGAATTTATCCATTTCTTCTAGATATGTGTTTAATAGCATGTAATGATTCATTATAGTGAAGTTGCTCACAGTTTTACCTGGCATCCCTTAAATTTAAATAGTTTCAGATGTAATGCTATTTCATTTCTGCTTCTATTTGCTTCAGCCATGTCTATTTTTTTGGTTATACTGTCTGAAAGCTGTCAATTTTTAAAAATCCGTTATAGATAACACCTCATTTCTTGAGATTTTTCTCATTTCTTTGCTTTTTATTTCATTTATTTCTCCTTTATCCTGTGAAATGTGTGCCTAGACTTCTCTTGTTTTCTTAGTTTCTTGAGTTGTATAATTAGATTGTGTGAGAGCTTTGTTTTTCTCTTCTGCTGTTTGTGTGTGTCTGGGTATGTCTATGCATGCACACATGCATGCACATGGATGAGAAGGCCAGAAGGCAACCTTGGGTCTCATTCCTCAGAAACCATTTGCTTCTTTTTAAAGGCAGGACCTCTCAGTGACCTGGTTTTTGCAGATTACGCTATGCTAGCTGGTCAGTGAAGCCCTGGGAACAACAAGTCTCCAATGACCTGGGATTACAGATAGTCTTGTTTGGTGTTTTTACTTATAACGTGGATTAGGAATCAAACTCAGAACTTGTGATGGAAAACCAAATGCATTACTAAGCCACATGCCTAGCCACCTTTTCTCTTTTTCTTGCTATTGTTATTTCCTATCAAAATCTCATTTGTTGTGTTATTCATGTTTTTGATAGCCTGCAGATGCAATGTGTTCCTTTCTCAATTGTTCTTGATTCAATTCTGATACACTGGCTTAGGGGTATTATTTATCCTCCATCCTTGTGGGTCTTTCAAAATTCTGTTACTGATTTCTAGTCTTACACCACTGCAATTAAAATATTTTATATGATTTTAATTTTATAAATTAAAAAGATTTGTTTTGTAGCCTAACACGTCCTGGATAATGTCAAATGGGTGTTCAGAGAAATGTGTTTTCTATTAGTCCTGGTGGTGTGTTCTACGTATGCCTGTCAGGTCCATTTAGTCTACAGTGTAATACAAGTTCTTGGTTTCTGTATAGATTTTCTGACTAGATAATTGATCAATTACATTATCTTCTATAATTGCCTACATATTTATTTTAATGATAGAGTTTGTCAGGGGATGGATTGAAAGTACTGTCTGATATCATTGACACTCAACCTGAAGAACCCCCTTTTAAGACAAGTCTATAAAGAACAAATTCTCTCAGTTTTTATATATCTTGGAATTTCTTTATTCTGCCTTCATTTTTGACAGGTGACTTTTTTTCTGGAAAAAGTTTTGGTTGACAATTTTCACTTTTACTCTTCTGAATATGTCTTCCCACTGCCTCCGGCTTCCATTGTTTCTGATGAGACATTTGCCGTTAAAATGATCTCACTTGGGCTCCCTTGTCCTTGTCATTTTTATCTTGCTGCATTCTGTATCTTTTTTCTTTGTCTCTTGCTGTCGTTGTTTTTATTGTAGTTCTGATGCACTTATCCTATTTGGATATTTTTAAGTGTTGGATGTACAAATGCATGTTTTTCATCAACTTCAGAAACTTTTCACTTAGTATTTCTTTGAGCAGGCTTTGCCTTTACTCTTTATTCTCTTCATTTCTCCTTCCTTCTTTCTATTCACTCTTACTGAAACCCTCTGTCAGTTGGTAAGCTTTTCAATTCCAGAACTGTTGCCTGGTTCTTTAAAAAATGTTTCTTTAGTGATTCGTTACCTAAGTAAATATTGCCAATATGCCATATTTATCTACACATAGTTCTCTCAACATTTATAAATGTTGGTCATACTTTCTGGTTTAATTGCTTCCAGTAAGTTTTATTTAAAATCCTGCATTTTGGATAATTTGTTATAATATGTCAAGATCCTGATTCCCTCCCTTTACCCCATAGTTGATGATATCATTTTACCTGGTCATTTATTCATTTATTTAATGGATTGATTGACTTAATTCTGAAACATATCTCAGTTTATAGTGTGTAGTTTATAGTATCTCTATTCGGAGTAGAACCTGGGTCAGCATAAATCAAAATTTTGTTTTTGTTGTTTAAAGCTTGTGATTAGTAAGATTGTTTTTTGTTTGTTTGTTTGTTTTAACTAATCTGTGCATGTATGGCTTTAGAACATCTTTCTCACTTTAGGAAACTTATCTTTCCTCCCTTGATTAGCCAGAAATTTATAGCTTGTATTTTTCTACAGATAACACTTCTGATAGAACACAGTTTTCAGCAGGTGCAAGTCTTTAAGACTACATAAGGTGTGTGTGATTTTATTTTTCATTTGACTTGCTAGGAGTGTCCCCTTGACCTTATGAGATTATTGTTCAACCAGAGGATAAATTTAATTTCTTAAGGATTTTAGGGCTTCTGCTCTCTGCTGATTGTTCTGTGTGTGTCTTGGGAAATATTTTTAAATCTTCCTTGGGTCCCACTCTGATTGTTCTTTTTCAGGAGAACACCTTGCATGCTCTGATTGCTCTTCTCCTTTTTACATACCCCTCCCATCCCCCAGTTTACTGGTTCCTTTAAAATCTGTCTTGGCTCTTCCTTTGATTCCTCTGGCTAACTTTTGATTGTTTGATTGTTATGAAGATTTGATTGCTGTTAATTTTATCAAAAGCTCTGAGAACACACATGTTTTGCACCAGTACTTCCATTGTTTTCAATAATGCTTTTTTTGGCAACCTGTGAATTTTTCTACAATTTGTTCCAAAGTTAATTTTTTTTTAAAACATTTATTTATTTATTTATTATGTATACAGTATTTGCTCTACATATATGCCCAGGCAGATCTCAATGTAGATGGCTGTGAGCCACCATGTGGTTGCTGGGAATTGAACTCAGGACCTTGGGAAGAACAGCCAGTGCTCTTAACCTCTGAGCCACCACTCCAGCCCCCAAAGTTAATTTTTTTAAGTGGAGATGTGGAACTATGTTTTGTGACTAAGCAAAGCTGTGATGGGGAAAGAATGCATAGTTCTCTATCTTTGTTAGGATTATCTGCGGTAGAGTATCTTTAACTCAGGGCTGAGATAAATAATAAATATTAATAGCCTACCCTTCCCAGGTAACTCTGTAACCCCATATTTGAACCTGATAAAAGAAAGTGATCCATTTTCTTGCCCATTTACAACAGAAACAGAGTTCTCTTAGTTTCTAAAGGAAATATCTTAGGTCATATCACAGATGCTATAGGCTCTTTCTGTTCTTAGCAAGACTTAGATATTCTTTTTTAAACAGTATTTATAATATATTTATTCTTTATTTCTTCAAGTTACATCTCAATCACAATCCCTTCCCTACTCCCCCCTAGTCCCACCCGCTTCCCCCTCAACCCCCCATCCTCTTCCCCTTTTTTTAAGTTTAAGGTATATCTTTTGCCCCCAACAGCTCCCCCTTTCAGTCCAACAAATGGTTCTTTCTCTTATAACAATAAATACAATACAAAACAACAGAAATAAATAGGCCACAATTATGAGAGTTATATGGCTTAGCATACATTCCCAATGTGACTTAGATATTCTTGAGTGAACTTATCTTTTACTTGTTACTGTTAGTAAAATTTGGAGAGGCTTGAATAATTGGCCATGTGGGGATATATTAAATAATTCTTTCCAGTTGTTATATGTTTAGTTGTTGGGGAAAGGTCTTCCAAATTCTGGAAGACAGCTGAACATTTTCTTTCAAAGTAATCTATCATTCCACTTCGGTGACTCCTAAACTGCTACTCTACTCATGGCACTCTCTGCTATGCCAGTCAATTCAGGGTTACATTAGGAGTCTTTCTTAAATTTCTTTTGGGGTGTCTATTTTCCTGACAAATGTTACATAGCGATTAAGCTTTTTATCCTTGTCATTAGAAGCCATTCCTGAGCCTTTCTTTCTCTGTGATTCATTTTAATTCCATTACTGTACCCTAAAATATAATTTTGATGTAGGAACCAATTCAAAGCTGCAATTTGTCATGGTTATATTGCACCATGGTAGATATTTGTGTAGCAAAGTTGAATAGGATAAGTTCACTACACTTGACAAATGTGTAATCAAGTATAGATAGTAGATATTTCATAAATATTATTTTAATGCATTCACTACCACATGAAAACACAGGAATAATACATGTGAGAATTTATTCATGCACAGGGCCTTTGTTTAAAACACTAACTAAACTCATGCTTCACTCTCACTACTCCCTTTGGATTTCCTTCCATCTTCCATTTAAAGACCTCACATCTATTTTCTTTAAGAATAATTCACATTTGCCAAACTGCATCTCTTACCTTTAAGTCCATCTTCAAACTAAGGCAATGTGACATGCAGCTTCATTGCTCCACAGATAAGGTCTTTGCTACTGCCATCCCCATCGTCACATTGCTCTACACAGAGAATATCTTCCCTTACCACCTCCATAGAAAATTCCACAGCCTGAGACAAAGCAAAGACTGCCTCCCTCTTGAAATGCATTCCCTCTTGGATTCTGTCACACTGCTTGTGTTGGTTCTTCTACTAATTGTGTTTCTCCTTCCCCTCTTGTTGATCTTTCTTCTCTGCTTTTGTTAGAAGTTAGCTGGTTTTCCAATTCTCATCAGTTGATGTCACCACTTCCATATATTCACTGTTTGTACATGAACCAAAAGTCTCGTTTATTACACTTCTCAGTATTTTTAGTTCTAGTTTTATGTCAATGTTTTTCTTAACTATCTGGTAGAACTCAGTACTTTAATGAATACACTGATACAGAGAAGTCACTGTAAAACCACATGTTCTGGCAAAGTCACTGTCCTCTAGTTTTTTTTTGTTTTGCTTTGTTTTGTTTTACCAAAGCTCGAGATAATTTGAAGCTCATGTAGTTAAATTATATACTCCTTAGCTGAAATCACTTACTGATTTTAGCATCTGGCACATCAGATTCTCTGTTACTAATCCAAACTTAAGATTTGATAGCTTCAACAACCTCTTAATTAAAACAGCCCACCCAATCTTTTGGCTTCTCACTTCCTTGAATGTGTTCTCCACCCTTCTCACTTACAAAATTCCACATCGTGACCAGTTGCACTACTTTTGAAACATCAATTTCAATCCTCTTTCTCTCTTCCTCCCTCCTCAGTCTTCTACTTACAGCTTCCTCTAATAACTTCAGAGAAGCAGTTTCTCTCTCATCTGAGGACTTCTTTCTATCCATATGTACATCTTTACTCATCTATCACCTTTCATGTTTATGCTATGACATGATATCATAATCAAACACCTGGAAGCATGATCTATTCTCCTATTTCCCTTTAACCTTTTAGCACTAGCTTAATGAAAGTAGAACCTGAATAAATCTAACCAAAATTTATTTTTTTCTTACTTGTATTCATGCAAAATAATATTTCTCTTTTCTTTCCCCAAATCTTCCCAAATTCATCTCAGCCCATATCCACAGTTGATAATTTATATCTTAATTCCTTTAGAAATAATGATGGCAGTTAGGAGGAAGCAACTTTATAAAATCACTACCAAATTTATCACTCTGTGAGGCATTTTTAACTTAAAAAGAATGATACCATTCTTTTTGGTATCACACTTTCTTATTTCCTTAAACTCAAAATATTTTGCATAGTAGCAAACTGTTCCATTATTTTCTTATTGAAGTGAGCATAAAATTGAAATTGCTTTCTTTCTTTACATTTATTTATTTCTTCAAGTTACACCTCAATCATAGTGGCTTCCTTCCTCCCCCTCCCGGTACCACCTTCCTACACTCTTCCCACTCACCCTCCCATCAGCTTTTTTTTTTTTTTTTAATTTAAGATGTACCTTTTCCCCTGCCAAAAGCTCACCTTTTTAGTACAATAAAGGGCTCTTTTTCTTATAAAAATAAATACAATATAGAACAATAAGAATAATTAGGCCACAAATGTGAAAATTATAAGGTATTACATACATTCCCAATATCCAGTCCATACATATTTGACAACTGATATTAATATTCTATTATCTATCTTTCTCAATGAGTTTAAAGTTTTATATCTAACTCACTCTCTATCCTAACTTGTATTATCGACTTAAAAACATCTTCTTAGACCTAGAATGTCCTTTTAATTCCTAAAGAACTTAAAATTTAACTGTGAGAAGATAACTCGTTTTCAACCACATCAGAGACCTCAGAAGGATAACTATATATGATTATACAGGAAGTTCAGACAGCAGCTTCTAAAACTACGAAATTACAGACAACTGGCTGCCTGGACAGTCCCCAATTTCTCTCAATACATTAGAGCATCTATCTTGAGTTTTTTGGTCCAGTATCTCTGACATATATTAATTGTAATGTAGGAATTATGAAGAACATGCTACCATGTTTTGGCAGAGCTGGGCTGTTGACTTACATGCTTCCAAGTTTTGTCTTTTTTGGACAGCATTCTGTCTACAGTTAAAGCAAAGGATTTCTCTTGCCCAGTTACAAGCTTGCCACTAATACAACCATCTCCAAATGGAGATGCTTCCATGTTCATAATCTACTTGGAGAAGAATAGAGGGTGCTGTCAGGAACTGACATGTCTCAATATCAAAAATCTTGAGTTAAGAACACATCTTTGAATGTCATAGTTTATAGATCTCTCGGGGATTTTGAAGACCATCTATCTATCTCCATATATTTGAATAAGCAAATGTTGCTTGTCTCTTAACAACTTGATTTCTGATTAACTTAGAAAACATCTGTGATAAACTATGCTAGTACCTAACAAAATGACATGTTTGAATGACTATTAGTTTGTATTTCTTAATTGTCCTAAACAGTTTGTGAGAGTTGCTATCAAAAGGCCAAAGTGAAAATTTTGGCCTTCACATTGCATTTTTAGGCATTACATAGGTACAATACCTTAAAAAGAGATAACCTTAATGTTGTATCACTATACAAAGATCAATACCAATATAGCCAATTCTAGAGTGGTGAGGGTGCACATATTTAATCCCATAACTTGAGAGGCATACACCCTTAATTCTGACACACTGGAGACAGAAACATTCTGATCTCTGAGTTCAAGGTCAGTCTGACACAGAGCAAGCTCCAAATAGAGAAAAACCTTAGATCCAGGAGTGCTTGTGCACACCTTTAATCCCAACAAATGGAAGCCACATGGCTTTGGTCCCAATACTTGAAAGGCAGAGGCAGGTACATAAGATTTGCAAAGATTTAAGTTTAAAAGCTGCTCACAAAAGGCAAGATGAAATTCAAAGTGAATTGTCCTTTGTGATCTCAAAATATATATATTTAAAGGTATGTTGAGTTCCAAAATACCAAAAGACCTTTCTTTAATCTCAATTGAAAGATAATACTTTTTATATTGTCAAAAACACAACTTGCTCTAGGAAAGATATTACCTATCCAAAAAAAAAAAAAGTAGTGTGAATCCAAGATGGCCATAGACAGCACAGACACATTTTGAGCACAGGGAAAATAACTACAACATTGCAAAAATATAAACAAGCTGAGCAACAACCAGAGAAGCATGAACCCACAGGGTTTTACCCAGCAAACCCAGAGACTAGTAGGGGTCCCAGGTCAGGACTCCCAGACACTCAGGGAAACAGACCTACCAGCTTTGGAGCAGAGGCCTGGAGTGGAGGACAACAGCACAGGAGAGAGACCTGGGTTCAAAGCGGAGATCAGCAGCACAGGACACAGGATCGGGCACAAAGTGGAGGTTAGCAAATTGGAACAGGAAACATAAAACTGTTCAATACTTGAAATTGGAAGGGGAAGCAATAAAGAAAACACAAACAGAGACGATCCTAGAGGTAGAAAAAATCAAGGGAAGAGAAAAGGAACTACAGACATAAGTATCAAAAATAGGATACAAGAGATAGAAGACAGAAACCCAGGCAGGGAAGATTCAATTGAAGAAATCAGTACAACATCGAAAGAAAATGAGAAAGCTAAAAAAGTTCTCACCCATATCATCCAAGAGATCAAGGACTCAATGAAAAGAAGGAACCTAAGAATTATAGGCATAGAGGAAAAAGAAGACTCCTGACTCCAAGGTCCAGGAAATATCTTCAACAAAATCATAGAAGAAAACTTCCCAAACCTAAAGAAAGAGATGCCAATAAAAATCCAAGAGGCTTACAGAATACCTAACAGATTAGAACAGAAAAGAACTGCTCTCACCACATAATAATTGAAACTACAAATGTACAGAACAAAGAAAGAATATTAGAAGCTGTAAGAGAAAAAGGTCAAGTCACATACAATGACAGACCTATCAGAATTACACCTGACTTCTCCTCAGAAACTTTAAAACTAGAAGGGCCTGGACAGATGTCCTACAAGTCCTGAGAGAACATAGGTGCCCAGCCAGACTACTATACCCAGCAAAACTCTCTATCAACATAGATGGAGAAAACAAGATATTCCATGACAAAATCAAACTTAAACAATATCTACCCTCAAACCCAGCCTTACAGAAGATCCTAGAAGGAAAATTCCAACCCAGAGAAGATAACTACACCCAAGAAAACAGAGGAAATTGAAAACTCCACAGCAACTAAACCAAAAGAAACACAGGATGACCACCTATACCAAAATAATGGGAAATAACAACCCTTGGTCACTAATATCCATCAACATCAACGGATACAACTCGCCAATAAAAAGACACAGACTTACAAATTGGATCCATAAACAAGACCTATCGTTTTGCTGCATACAAGAAACACATCTCACTAAAAAAGATAGACACTATTTCACAGTAAAGGGCTAAGAAAAAGTTTTCCAAGCAAATGGACCCAGGAAGCAACCTGGAGTAGCCAACCTAATATCAAACAAAATAGATTTCCAACTGAAGTTACTAAAAAAAAGACAGAGAAGGGCATTACATACTCGGTAAAGGAAATATTCATCAAGAGGACAACCCAATATTAAACATCTATGCCCCAAATATAAAGGCACCTACATTTGTAAAAGAACCTCTTCTAAAACTTAAATCGCACATTTATCCCCACACATTAGTAGTTGGAGACTTCAAGACCTCACTTACAACAATGGACAGATCATTAAGGCAGAAGCCAAACAGAGAAATAATGAGTCTGACGGACCTCATGAACCAAATTAACTAAAAGACAGAGGGAAAAAGCACAAATCAACAAAATCCGAAATGAAAAGGGAGAAATAACAACAGACATTGAGGAAATTGAGAGACTATTTGGGTCCTACTTTAAAAATCTATACTCCACCAAATTTGAAAACTTAAGCAAAATGGACAATTTTCATGATAGATTCCACCTACTGAAGCTAAATCAAGATCAGGTTAACAGATTAAACAGCCCTATAATCCCTAAGGAAATAGAAACAGTCATTAAAAATCTCCCAACTAAAAAAAAAGCCAAGGGCCAGATGATTTCAGCACAGAATTCTACCAGACCTTCAAAGAAGAGATAACACCAATACTCTTCAAACTCTTTCACCAAACAGAATTAGAAAGAACACTGCCAAACTCATTCTATGAGGTCACAGTCACCCAGATTCCTAAACCACACAAAGAAAGACCAAACAAAGAAAGAGAACTTCAGATCAATCTCCCTCATGAACACAGATACAAAAATACTTAATAAAATACTAGCAAACTGAATTCAAGAACACATCAAAAGTATCATACACCATGATCAAGTAGGCTTCATTTCAGGAATGCAGGGATGGTTCAACATATGAAAGTCGATCAACATAATTTACCATATAAACAAGATGAAAGAAAAAAAAACACTAGATGCAGAAAAAGCATTTGACAAAATCCAACATCGTTTCTTGCTAAAAGTTCTGGAGAGAACAGGCATACAAGGACGGTACCTAGAAATAATAAAGGCAATTTACAGCAAGCCAATGCCAACATCAAATTAAATGGAGAGAAACTTGAAGCATTTCCTCTAAACTCAGGGATAAGACAAGGATGCCTACTTTCACCATATCTCTTCGATATAGTACTTGAAGTTCTTGCTAGAGCAATAAGACAACTAAAGGAGATCAAGTGATACAAATTGGAAAGGAAGAAGTCAAATTATCCCTATTTTCACATGATATGATAGTTGTAACCGAACTTTTAAATTATTATTTAACACTTATTTATTTATTACTAAAGTCACTTATAACAAACACCAACAATTTCTTAACTATTAATCCTATAAATTCCTACAACCCCTTTAACCTATCCACTAAACCTATTGATAATTATAACAACTACTTTCATAACCTTTTAGAATGATACAGTCTCTGGTGAAGGTCCTCAGTCGTCAGGAACACAGTCTTTGTCGTAGATTCTTTAACACACTTAGCAGTCCTTTTTCTGGATCTCTCAGATGCAGGTTCGTCAGGGTAAGTTGGTTATTGCCGTCTCACCTTAAATAAGGCTTCATGCTTTCTTCTCTGTGGGAGACCCCAGCCGTCTGCAGGCCAACTTACTTCTTTTGAATCAGGAACTCAGCTGCTCTGCCTCAGTCCTTAAAGCCAGGCACAGTTTCTTTTAGGCCACTGTTCGGACAGATCAAACCCCTCTAGGCAAAAGCTGAGCCACAGGGTTTAGTCCTTGGCCTTTTGGTGTCTTGCTCAGGCTTTCTTTGCTCACCAGCTTCTTTCTGCTTCAGGGAGAGAGCTGGCCATCAATGGCCAGCCCTTTTTTCGCAGGACTCTTGGAGCTCTCTAGCATCAGGGGCCTCTTCTTCTTCTGGGCTCCATGCACTGTCCTTAAATAGGAGGAACTCTGTTTCAGCTTAATTTGGGCTCCGCCCACTTAGCAGCTGAAAACAATGTCAGGCCAGATACTTTGTTTCTTCAAGTCTATTGAGTCTTTCCTGTTTTTCCTGACTTCAACCTTGTTTTTTAGTCTATTAAGTCTTTCCTGTTTTTGCTGACTTCATGCTGATAATGCTCTTCAGGCCCCAAATTAAGAGACAGTATCAGAAACTCCTATATATTTTCTAAATCTAATTTATCTAACGCCTACACTAGTATACATGAGCTACCCCTAAATTCCACCAGATAACTCTTACAGCTGATAAACACCTTCAGCAAGGTGGCTGGATACAAAATTAATTTAAAAAAAATCAGAAGCCCTTCTTTATACAACAAAAAAATGGGCTGAGAAAAAAAAATCAGGGAAACAACTTATTTCACAATATTCACAAACAATATAAAATACCTGGGGGTAACTCAAACCAAGCAAGTAAAGGAATTGTACAACAAGAACTTCAAGCCCTTGAAGAAAGAAATTGAAGAGGCCTTTAGAAGATGGAAAGATCTTCTATGCTCATGGATAGGTAGGATCAAAATAATAAAAATGGCCATTGTACCAAAAAATGTAGATTCAGTGCAATTCCCATCAAAATACCAACACAATTCTTTATAGACCTGGAAAAAGCTATTCTCAATTTCATATGGAACAACAAAAAACCCAGAATAGCTAAATCAATCTTGTACAATAAAAAGACATCTGGAGGTAACACCATCCCATATTTCAAGCTGTACTACAGAGAAATAGTAGTAAAAACAGCATGGTACTGGTATAGAAACAGACCAGTAGATCAATGCAGTTGAATTGAAGACCCAGAAATTGACCTATGGCCACTTAATTTTTGACAAAGGAGCCAAAACCACACAATGGAAAAAGGACAGCATCTTCAGCAAATGGTGCTGGACCAACTGGATGTCCACTTGTAAAAGAATGAAATTAGAACCATACTTACCACCTTCCACAAAACCTAAGTCCAAGTGGATCAAAGACCTTAACGTAAGGCCGGTCACACTAAATCTACTAGAAGAAAATGTGGGGAAAACCCTCAAACTCATTGGCACAGGTGACAACTTCCTGAACAGAACACCAACAACTCAGGACCTAAGACCAACAATCAATAAATGGGACCTCATGAAACTGAAAAGCTTCTGTAAGGCAAAAGACACTGTCATTCAAACAAAACAGCAGCCTACAAATTGGGAAAAAAATCTTGACTAACCCCACATCTGACAGAGGGATAATATCCAAAATTTACAAAGAACTCAAGAAATTAAATGCTACGAAACCAAATAATCCAATCAAAAATGGGGAACAGAGCTAAACAGAGAATTCAAAAAGGATGAATCCCCAATGGCTGAGAGACACTTGAAGAAATGCTCAACATCCTTAATCATCAGAGAAATGCAACTCAAGACAACTCTGAGATTCCATCTCACACCTGTCAGAATAGCTAAGATGAAAAACTCAAATGACAGCACATGCTGGCGAGGGTGTGGAGAAAGGGGAACCCTACTCCATTGCTGGTGGGAGTGAAGGCTTGTGCAACCACTATGGAGGTCAGTCTGGCGATACCTTAGAAAACTTGGAATAGCTTTACCTCAGGACCCAGCAATACAACTTCTGGGTATACATCCAAATGACTCCTCACCAAATCACAAGGAAGTTTCCTCATCTATGTTCATAGCAGCCTTATTTGTAATAGCTAGAAACTGGAAACACCTGGATGTCCCTCAACCAAAGAAAGGATTAAAAAACTGTGATACATCTACACAATGAAATATTACTCAGCTATCAGAAACAATGAAATTATGCAATTTGAAGCCAAGTGGATAGAACTAGAGAAACTCATTCTGAGTGAGATATCCCAGACTCAGAAGGATGCATATGGTATCTATTCACTCATAGTCGGATTTTAGCTATATACTACAGGATATCTATACTACAACCAACGCACCAAAGGGAACATGGACGTAGACTTTTTGTTTGTTTGTTTGTTTTTTGGTTTTTTTTCCAAAAAACATGTTCTCTCTCCGTGGCAATGAGACACTTTTCATTGGTGGTATGCCTTCAAGGCCCCCAATGTATGAGGAGGCTCTTGGCCCTTATATGACTTCTGAACTGGGGCAGGGTCTGTTACGTAGGGACACTCCAGTCCAGAGGAGTGGGATGGAAGTGTTAGGGGGTAGAGGGTGGGAAGGTGGGGCTGGGAAGAGGGGAAAAAGGACAATATGATGCAGATGTAACCTGAAGCACCAAATAAATAAGTTTATTAAGAAAAAAAAAGAAACAGAACTTCAGATCAATTTCTCTCATGAACATAGATGCAAAAATACTTAATAAAATATGATTCTAAGAACACATTACTGTATCATACACCAAACAATATCAAGTAGGCTTCATCGCAGGAATGTAGGGATGGTTCAACATAATTCACCATATAAACAAGATGAAAAAAAAAGCCACATAATCATCTCACTAGATGCTGAAAAAGCTTTTGACAAAATCTAACACCCCTTCATGCTAAAAGCCCTAGAGAGAACTGGCAAACAAGACCATACCTAGAAATAATAAAGACGTTATACAGAAGGCCAGTAGCCAACATCAAATTAAATGGAGAGACACTTAAATCATTTCCTCTAAACTCAGGGACAAGGCAAGGATGCCCACTTTCACCATATCTCTTCAACACTGTACTTGAAGTTTTAGCTAGAGCACTAAGACAGCTAAATGAGATCAAGTTGATACTAATTGGAAACGAAGAAGTCAAAGTATCCCTATTCACAGATGATATGATAGCATACATAAGTGACCCCAAAAATTCCACCAGAGAACTCCTACAAATGATCAAAACCTTCAGCAAGTTGGCTGGATACAAAATTAATTCAAAAAAATCAGAAGCCCTTCCTTATACAAAAGATAAATGAGCTAAGAAAGAAATTAGGGAAACAACACCCTTTACAATAGCTACAAACATTGTAAAATACCTTCGGGTAACTCAAACCAAACAAGTGAAAGACCTGTATGAGAAGAACTTCAAGTCCTTGAAGAAAGAAAGTGAAGAGGACATCAGAAGATGGAAAGATCTCCCATGCTCATGGATAGGTAGGATCAACATAATAAAAATGGCCATCCTGCCAAAAGCAATATACAGATCCAATGCAACTCCTACCAACATACCAACACAAGTCTTTATAGACCTGGAAAAAACAATACTCAACTTCATATGAAATAACAAAAACACAGAATAGCTAAATCAATCCTGTATAATAAAAAATATCTGGAGGTATAACCATCCCAGATTTCAAGCTATACTACAGAGCAAGAGTAGTAAAATCATCATGGTACTGGTATAGAAACAGATCAGTGGATTAATGAAATCAAACTGAAGACCTAGAAATGAACCCACACACTTACGGCCACTTAATTTTTGACAAAGGAGCCAAAACATACAATGTAAAAAGGACATCATCTTCAACAACAGCTGGTCTATCTGGATGTCAACATATAAAAGAATGAAACTAGACCATTCTTATCACCTTGCAGAAAACTTAAGTCCAAGAGGATAAAAAACGTTAACATAAAGCATGACACACTAAATCTAATAGAAGAGAAATTGGGGAAATAGCTCGAACTCATTGGCACAGGTGACAACTTCCTGAACAGAACACCAATAGCTCAGGCTCTAAGACATACAATCAATAAATGGGACCTCATGAAACTGAAAAGCTTCTGTACAGCAGAGGATCCTGTCATTGGAACAAAACAGCAACCTACAGATTGGGAAAAGATCTTTACCAATCCCACTTCCAACAGAGGGCTAATATCCAAAATTTATAAAGAACTCAAGAAAATAAACACCATGAAACAAATAATCCAATTAAAAAAACGGGAAACAAAGATAAACCAACAATTCACAAAGGAGAAATCTCTAATGATAATGAGACATCTGAAGAAATGTTCAACATCCTTAATCATCAGAGAAATTAAACTCAAGAGGACTCTGAGATTCCATCTCACACCTGTCAGAATGGCTAAGATCAAACACTCAAATGACAGCACATGCTGGCAAGGTTGTGGAGAAAGGGGAACACTCCTCTATTGCTGGTGGGAGTGCAAACTTGTACAACCACTATGGAAATCAGTCTCATGATATCTTAGAAAACTTGGAATAACTCTCCCTCAAGACACAGCTATACCACTTCTAGATATCCACCCAAGTGATTCCTCACCAAACCACAGGACATATCCTCATCTATGTTAATAGCAGCCTTATTTGTAATAGCTAGAAACTGGAAACAATGCAGATGTCCCTCAACTAACAAATGGATAAAAACTTTGTGATACATTTACACAATGGAATAGTACTCAGCCCTCAGAAAAAATGAAATCATTCAATTCACAACCAAATGGATGGAACTAGAAAAGATTATCCTGAGTGAGCTAACCCAGACTCAGAAACATGCACATGGTATCTATTCACTTATAATTGGATTTTAGGCATAAATTATGGGATAACTCTCCTACAACCAACACACCAAAAAGGTCAGGAACATAGACTTGTTACCTATCAATGGGACAATTTGCCCTAGGGGTGTTACCATGTAGGCCCCTAGTGCAAGAGGAAGCTTTTAGTTCTTATATGACTGTTGAACTGAGAGGGGCTGATATGTAGGGACACTCCACATTGGAGGAGTATTATGGGTGGGTAAGGGAGGAGAAGGTTCTAGGGTGGAACCAAGAGGGGTGGAAAGAGGGCACTATGATGGAGATGTAACTTGATGTAATAAATAAACATTATAATTAAAAAAAAAGTAGTGCCCCAGAGTTCGGAATAGGGCAGGGCTCTGTGCATGGTTCTTATCTTTCTAGGAGATTAAAAGCATCCATTTAAGGAGTCCAGGGATAACTGGACAATTGAAACCTCTGAAGAAAAGAGACCAGACACCAAAGAAGACAATTACCCCAGGTGATCCAGCCTCTCAAACTTCCTCAATAGTTGTTTCCTCAAAAACCTGCAGCCAAACAACTCAAAATTGCTAAGATAGTTCAGCCCCTCAGACTGTTCCAGCCAGGAAATCAGTAAAACTCTGAAGTTCAGCCTCTGACTACAAACCTCTTAGGAAATTTAAATAGCTGAGAACAAAATAACTGAACATCAAATGCTACTATTAACTTGCTTAACCATTTCTCCATCCTTATTTAGGCCCCAAACAGGTTTCCTAGCTCCCAAATCAGCAGGAAGTAATTTTAAGAGAGTGATGTCCCATTCCCAGAGTGTGGGGTGGGTGATCTTTCCCTCCCTTTGGTCATTTGATGGGTTTTAGATGTTTGTTGTAATTTAGGGTAATTGGTTACAAATTGTTAAATGGTCTTGTTAAATAGGTTTTGGAAGTTAGACCCAGGAATTTCTCTCTTTTTCTTTTCTCTATCCTTCTTTTTCTCCTATGTAGGGGTGAAAAGACTTGAGAAAAAATGGAATATAGACATAATGTAGAAATGATAAAGAAAAGGGGACAGATTATTGAAGATGCCCTTGTATCTTTGAAATTGCTTTCTTAAACCTCCTCAACTTTGCCCTCTTGCTAACATTCAAATTCTTGCTCACTTTTGTGAGTATGAGGACTTCCATTCCCTCCATATCTGCTCATTCTAACTATTGAGAACATTTGTTTCTGGATCATATGTAGTTTATTCATACCTTAGACCTCCTGACCTAACTATCTCCGTTGCCTGGGATGCAGAGTTCCTAGATATTCATAAGTCTGTGTCCACCTCACTAGTCACTTCCTATAACATATACTTGAGCAGATGTACTGAAATGTGTCACCTCCTCATTTTCTTATCTCTCATCACTGTCTATAACACCCCTATTGTTTCCTTCATGGTAGCTTAATACTTTCCATTTTGGACTAAAGTACATTCCAACTATATAACTACCATGTTTGTACATTCAGCAATTTGTTTTCTTCTACTTCCCCCACTTGCTCTTCACTGTGTCTCAGCGCCAGTGTCAAGAAGGATTCATTAATACTGTTCAGTTTAATTCTGTGACTTAATTTATATCTGGGAGTTTGCTATCTCAAATAATGATCCTAACATGGCATTATCTGCCTGGGTCAGAAGTACTGCATTTGAATATATTGTTAATTTAGTAGATGAAATGAGCATAAAAGGTTAGTCATAGTTTTAAAAATTACTTCTCTTCACATTCATGGAAACTGAACAACACTATACTCAATGACTACTGAGTCAGGGAAGAAATAAAGAAGGAAATCAAAGACTTCTTAAAATGCACTGACAACGAAGGCATGACATACCCCAAACTGGGGACCCAATGAAAGAAATGATACAAGGAAAATTCATAGCATTAAGTGCCTTGGAAAAGAAAATCATGACATCTCTTATTAGCGAATTAAAAACTGAACTGGAAGAACTGGAAAAAAAGAAGCAAACATTCCCGGGGTGGGGTGGGGGGGAAGACGGCAGAAATCAACAAACTCAGGGCTGAAATTAACAACTTAGAAACAGAAAGAACAATACAAATAATCAACAAAACCAAGAGTTGGTTCTTGGAGAAAATCAGAAAAATAGAGAAACCCTTAGCCAAATTAACTAAAAGGCAGAGGGAAAACCCCAAATCAACAAAATCAGAAAGGAAAAGGGAGAAATAACAACAGACATTGAGGAGATCAAGAGAATCTTTAGGTCTTACTTTAAAAATCTGTACTCCACCAAATTTGAAAACCTAAGTTAAATGGACAACTTTCTAGATAGATTCCACCTTCCAAAGTTAAATCAAGATCAAGTTAACAGATTAAACAGCCCTATAACCCCTAAGGAAATAGAAACAGTCATTAAAAGTCTCCCAACCAAAAAAGGGCCAGATGGTTTCAGCACAGAATTCTACCAGACCTTCAAAGAAGAGCTAATACCAATAGTCTTCAAACTCTTCCACAAAATAGAATCAGAAGGAACACTGCCAAACTCACTCTATGAGGCCATAGTCACCCTGATTCCTAAACTACACAAAGTCCCAACAAAGAAAGAGAACTTCAGACCAATTTCCCTCATAAACATATATGCAAAAATACTTAATAAAATACTGGAAAACCAAATCCAAGAACACTTCAAAAGTATCATACACCACGATCAAGTAAGCTTCATCCCAGGAATGCAGGATGGTCAACATATGAAAATCCATCAATGTAATTCACCGTATAAACAAGCTGAAACTAAAAAACCACATGATCATCTCACTAGGTGCTAAAAAAGCGTTTGACAAAATCCAACACCCTTAAATATTGAAAGTCCTGGAGAGAGCTGGCATACAAAGACCATACCTAGAAATAATAAAGGCGATATATACCAAGCCAGTAGCCAACATCAACACCAAATTAAATGGAGAGAAAATTAAAGCATTCCATCTAAACTAATGGACAAGGCAAAGATGCCCATTCTCCCCATATCTCTTCAACATAGTACTTGAAGTCATAGCTAGAGCAATAAGACAACTAAAGGAGATCAAGGGGATACAAACAGGAAAGGAAGAAGTCAAATTATCTCTATTTGAAGATGACATGATAGCATACATAAGTGACCCCAAAAATTCCACCAGAGAACTCCTACAACTGATATACTCCTTAAGTAAGGTGGTTGGATACAAAATTAACTTAAAAAAATTGGAAGCCCTTCATTATACAAAAGATAAATAGTCTGAGAAAGAAACTAGGGAAACAACACTCTTCACAATTGCCACACATAATATAAAATATCTGGGGGTAACTCTAACCAAGCAAGTGAAAGATCTGTATGACAAGAACTTCAAGTCATTGAAGGAAGAAACTGAAGAGGATATCAGAAGATGGAATGATCTCCCATACTCATGGATAGGTAAAATCAACGTAATAAAAATGGCCATCCTGCCAAAAGCAATATTCAGATTCAATGCAATTCCTATCAAAATACCAATACAATTCTTTATAGATCTGGAGAAAAAATTCAACTTCATATGGAATAACAAAAAAAAAACCAGAATAGCTAAGTCAATCCTGTACAATAAAAATAACATCTGGAGGTATCACCATCCCAGATATCAAGCTATACTACAGAGCAATAGTAATAAAAATAGCATGGTACTGGTACAGAAACAGACCAGTTGTTCAAAGGAATCAAATTGAAGACCCAGAAATGAACCCACACACCCACGGTCACTTAATTTTCGACAAAGAAGCCAAAACTGTACAATGGAAAAAGGACAGCATCTTCAACAAATTGTGATGACCTACCTGGATGTCAACATGTAAAAGAATGAAATCAGACCCATACTTACCACCTTTCACAAAACTTAAGTCCAAGTGGATCAAAGACCTTAACATAAAGCCCGACACAGTAAATCTAACAGAAGAAAAAGTGGGGAAAAGCCTCAAACTCATTGGCACAGGTGACAACTTAATGAACAGAACGCCAATAGCTCAGGCTCTAAGACCAACAATCAATAAATGGGACCTCATGAAACTGAAAAGCTTCTGTAAGCCAAAGGACACGGTCATTAGAACAAAACGGCAACCTACAGATTGGGAAAAGATCTTTACCAATCACACATCTGACAGAGGGTTAATATCCAAGGTTTATAATGAACTCAAGAAATTAAACACCAAGAAACCAAATAATCCAATCACAAAATGGGAAACAGAGCTAAACCAGGAATTCACATAGGAGGAATCTTTAATGGCCGTGAGTCACTTGAAGAAATGCTCAACATCCTTAATCATCAGAGAAATGCAATCCAAAATGACTAAGATTCTATCTCACACCTGTCAGAATGGCTAAGATCAAAAATTCTAATGACAGCACATGCTGGCGAGGTTGGTAAGAAAGGGAAACAATCCTCCATTGCTGGTGGGAGTGCAAACTTATACAACCAGTATGGAAATCAGTCAAGTGATATCTTAGAAAACTTGGAATAGCTCTACCTCAAGACCCAGCCATATCACTTCTGGGTATACATCCAAATGATTCCTCACCAAACCACAAGGACATTTTCTCATCTATGTTTATAGCAACCTTATTTGTAATAGCTAGAAACTGGAAACAACCCAGTTGTTTTATCCATCCTCAACCGAGGAATGGATAAAAACAAAAACAAAAAACTATGGTACATCTACACAATGGAATACTACTCAGCCATCAGAAACAACAATATTATGCAATATGCAGTCAAATGGATGGGACTAGAGAAGCTCATCCTTAGTGAGCTAACCCAGACTCAGAAGGATGCACATGGCATCTATTCACTCATAATTGGATTTTAGCTATATAGTATAGGATAACTATTCTACAACCAACACACTAAAAGGAACAGGAAAATGATCTTTGTTATCTGTTAATGAGACACTTTGCCCTAGTGGTGCTATCATGCAGGCTCCCAGTATATAAGGAAGCTCTTAGCCCTCATATGGCTACTGAACTGTGGCAGGGGATTGATATATAGGGACACCCCACTCTGGAGGTGTAGGTTAGGAGGGAGAGGGCGAAAGGGGAGGGTGGGATAGGGAGGGGTGGAAAGAGGGCACTGTGATGAAGATGTAACTTAAGTAATCAATAAACATTAAAACAATAGAGAAAAAAAAGTACTTCTCTTTACCATTTTCAACCCTAACAAAACTGTTAGGCATATATTTAAAACTATCTCTGTACCAAAACCACTAGAAATTTGGGGTAAAGATTCTATGTAGGCACAAGCTTGTCTGCTCTATGTTCAAAGAGATGTGTGTGTGTGTGTGTGTGTGTGTGTGTGTGTGTGTGTGTGTGCTATCTTCAGCTATGGTGAGTTGCTGCCAGTTTGTCAAGAGCAACCTATTGTCTTGGAAACAAATTGAGTTGCTTGAGGATTTACATGTGACTTTTTTGGCCAACCACTCAATAGGATGCATGCCTGTCCTGCTACTGGAAGCTTTGTTTGGTGGAAGAGTTGGCCAGTTGGGACACCATCTCCCTCATTATTTAGAGACTTCATTGGGATCACCTTCATATATTATAGGAAGTTTACACAGCACTGGGTTTCTATATCATCCCTCAAATGCCTCTCAATTCTAGATGTCTCTCCCCACTTTCTGTCCATCAACCCCATCTCCCTGCCCCTTCCCACATGATTTTTCCATTTCCATTTCCTCACCCCCAAACTATCCATAAAATATACTCTACTTCCCACTCACAGAGAGATATATGTTTTCCTCCCCCTAGTCCCTTCCTCCATACTGAAATTTTCTGGGTCTATAGATTATAGTTTGGTCATTTATTCAATGACTAATATCCACATATAAGTGAATACACCCCATATTCATCTTTCTGGGTTTGGATTACCTCACTCAGAATGTTTTAATTCTAGTTTCATCCATTTATCTATAAATTTCATTTTGTCATTTTTAACAGCTGTATAAATGTACCACATTTTCTTTATACATTTTTCTGTTGAGGGATGTCTAGGGTTTTTTTTTTTTTTTTTACAGTTTTTAGCTATTAAAAATAGAGCAGAAATGAACATGGTTGAACAAGTGTGCCTTTAATAGGATGAAACATCCTTTGGGTAAATGCCAAAGAGTGGTATAGCTGAATTTTGAGGTAGATTGACTCTCAACTTTCTGAAGGTACTCTGCAGGCTACTAAAAGAGAAACATAAATACCAACCCAGCCATAAGTTCTTTAATCTACTATCTGAAAATTATGGTAGGGAAATGTGGCACAAACTTTGTGGGAATAACAAATAACCAGTGCCTGATTTGAATTAAAGCTCACTGTTGTGAGTTCCATCATGAGATGGAACCACAACAGATACTGCCTAGGTGAACAAGAACCAGAGAGTAGAAAGCCCCAGACCTGGTAAAATCAAATGATACTAGTATAAAAAATAGCAATAGGCCGGACGTGGTGGCACATGCCTTTAATCCCAGCACTCAGAAGGCAGAGGCAGGTGGATCTCTGTGAGTTCAAGGCCAGCTTGGTCTGTAAAGTGAGTCCATGACAGTCAGGACTTGTGACACAGAAACCCTGTCTCAAAAAACCAAAAAGAAACCCAAATAAAATTCCTAGTGATATTGTTTTATACTCATAGATCAGCTAGCATTCTCATGTAGCAGAGGGAGAAAAATATAGAGACCCACAGCCAGACATTATGAAGAGAGTGAGAAACCTTGGAACAGTCCTAAATGGGATGTCTCCAAATCCCTCCCCTGAGAACTCAGAAAACCCCATAGTAGAAGAGGCAGAAAAAGTTTAGGAGCCAGAGGGGATGAAGGACACCAGGAGAACAAGGTCTTCAAAATCAACTGAGCAAATACGAATTCACAGAGACTGAAGCAGAAAGCACAGAGCCCAAACAAGTCTGCACCAGGTCCTGTGCATATATATTACAGCTTTCAGTTTAATATTTTTATGGGAGTCCTGGATGTGTGAACAAGTGAGTCTCTGATTCCTGTGATCTCTTCTGGGCTCTTTTCCTTCTGTTGGATTTGCCTTGTCCAATTTTGATGGGATGGTTTTTCTTTTCTCTATTATATTTTGTTTTGTCAAAAAAAGGAATTTGATATCATTGATATACGTTTGTACTTGTGCCATAACTGTAGAAAGAACAAATTTCTTTTTAGATGTATGAAACATTATCTCTCTACTTGCCTATATAGTAAGTCTCATCAAATTTGTATTTCAAAGAGGATTGAGCTTTTGTTTTATCTATACAGGAATTGAATAAGCAACTTTACAAGAGAAGGACTGAGTCCAAAAAAATATTTTTCAGAATGACCCCTTTCAGTCATTTACATATTACATTTACCAATCAATGAACATAATATTTGTTAGGGTTTTAATTTCCATAAATGTTAGCTAGTTTCTATATGTAAGTACAACAAACAAATCTTAAGGATAATGCTTTTAAAAATAAAACTATTTTCACTAGAAAAGGCTTTTATAGGTAGATATTAATTGTATAATATCCTGGACTTTATCTTAATCCACTCCATATGTGTGTGTGTAAAATAGTTTTGATCATTCTTATACCATTATTTCCCATGCTTATCTGTCCTTCTCCCTCCCATGGGTCTCCTTCCTATTCAGTAATAGTCCTTCTTAAACTCCTATACATGTTTTGCTCTGGATTTCATATGTGAGAGAAAACAAATTCTTCATAAATAAAATATGTTATTTCCACTATGTAAAAATGAACAGCTCTTAATTATCATTTGGATGAAGGAACTGTCTCAGCATAGCTGACTTGGTTGTCTTGAGGAATTTACCCTTCGTTCTGTTTAGTGACATAGCATAGTCTTTTTTCTTTATGTTTCTCTGTACATGGACATTTATAATGCACTGTTGGCATACAAATAAACATGTATTGGTGACTGCATTAATGTACATGTACAGAAATGGCACAAATATCAATCAGTAATTTTAATGTACTTAAAAAGAAAATGCTATAATTTTTCTTTGTTGATATAAATCCTCACCTTCTAAAAATATCTTTAACTATGACTATAAAACATGCAAAAAGTGTCTATGAGAGCTTGAAACCTCTGCAAAAGCGACAGCTGAAGCCATTATCCTTATGTTGTTCATCTCTCGAACCATTTTAATTTCAGTGACACTGAACTCTTTTATTCCTTCATTTTCTAAGAACAATTGACTCTGCCTGCCTGGCCTGAGGAGGGCTCTTGGGTATCATTGCTCGGGCAGGTGGTTTTCATATGCCTGCCCAGAGATGCTGGCATTCCTGCAAACACAGTTCTCATCTCCTTCACAGCCAGGCCCCCAGCACTGCCTGCATCGGACACAATGGCTTGTTACCTCCTGGAATACAAGGTCTTAACAGCAACACTGTCACACTGTCTTCTTTTCCCTAAACAACTTTCAGAACGAAGATTCTTTTTGAACACTGCAAATTATATTTTTAAGTACAATTAAACACACCACATTAAAAATGCCTCATCTGGAATAATATGTATCGTCCGTTTAACCTCTGACAAAGGAACTGAATTGGAATGGGACCTCATTGTAAAACCCTGACAGCTGCTGCCTAGGTTTAGTTTCCTAAGCAACCTGGAAACTTAATTATATCCCAACAACAAGAATGGGCATTTAGAAGAGGGAGATTTAGTGGAGTAACTACCATCAAGGTCTAAGAACTAAGATTATTGATGGGGAAATGGTAAAAAAAAATGAGAAAGTACAATATGGTGATCAGAAAAATTAGCTCTCAAGAGATTTTAAAGCAGTACACTCAGAGTTTAGGAGTTTAAGTCTTTGTTAGGTTGTTTTCAGTAAGAGGTGAGAAAACAAACATTCAAATGGTCAGTTTCAATCATATTGCCTGGGACAGCATGGCACCTACTACCTGTTAAAAAGCTGGGGAGGCATTTTGAACTAGATATTGAACAATAGGCTGAAATTACATAGGAGGAAGTTATTCTACATTTATGATGTGTCATTTTTTTATATATACATTTCATCTGACTTACCATCACTGTTTACTTGATCCTTCCCTAGCATCATTCTGTGTCTCCACAACATCAATTCACACCAGGTCTGGGTAAGATTAGGGAGTTATGAAGAATAATGAATCTGTGTTTGGTTATAGATTTTTTTTTAAGGCAAGCTCAAACCATTGCCCATTTTATGTTCAGTTAAAAAAAAACTTGGAGATTAGATTCTCAAATGGACTTCCTACTAATTTATTATCCTTGCAGTAGTATGTCATTGGATGATCATGGGCTTCTGTTTCACCACATCCCACGGAGGGACTTTGGCCAGCTCCTTAAGACACTTCTGTATTGGGAAAATGACAATGTTCTTGATGTGGACCAGAAACCACTCTCTGTATATCCAGTTCATTCAGCTCTTTTTCCTAGATATATATTCTTTTGTCCAACTAATCTATTTCTCTTTCTTTTAGAAGTTTTAATGTTTTGAATAGATGTTGTTTTTCACAGTTTTGATCTAATCCCTGGAATTCTCTGTGTTTCTTCCAATTAAATCTTGATTTATATGGAATAAAGTGTTTGAAAATCAGTATTTCCTCCCCTGTCACATTTATGTTTCCTGTGGCTTTTAGTCTTTCCTTCAATTTGCTTCCTATTGTGAACTAAAAATGTACACTGTATTTATTTGATAAGACCCAAAAATGAAAAAGGTCCATTCATCATTACCATCTATTTAGCAGTAATCCCCATGCTTTTGTCATTTTAATCAATGCATTTCACTACTTGGAAAATAATATGACGTTGGGACAAAGTTAACTTGACAACACCTGAGCTCTTTTCTGTCCGGACACAACCTGCACTCACTCACTTTTCAAAGCAAACTGAAGTCTAGAATAGGAAGGCTGTGATGACAACATCAACTTTACTTAAAATAAACCAGGAGAAAATGACTACTTAAATATTCATTCATATACAGCTGTATAACCAAGATAACTGGCTTATTGGGGTCACCAAGCACAACTGGCCAGCTATTCCACATCTTTTCAACTTTCAAGTTTTTGTTTCCAGAATTCATTTTTTTTGGTTCTTTTTCTAGAAATCTTTCTTTCCTCAGTTGAGATTTTTAAGAGATATACATCTCTTATAATGATGGATTTATTACCAAAATACCCTTAATACTTTATGTGGCTCTCCTTAAAATATGCAGGTATTTTATAAAATAATAACATGCTCGTCTATTTCTGATGAAAGTATTCATGTGCTTCATCTTTTATTGCTCTAGAAAGACAAAAGATTTCTCAAAAATATCATTTTCTTTAAGTGTCTAAAGATAGATAATAGAATATTATTATCAGTTCCTAAATACCTATGGATTGGACATTGGGAATATATGATATACCTTATAATTCTCATAATTGTTAACTAATTGTTTTTATTGTTTTGTATTGTATTTACTGTTACAAGAAAATAGCCTTTTATTGGACAAAAAGGGAGAGCTGTTGGGGGGAAAAGATACACCTCAATTTTTTTTTAAAAAATGGCAGATAGGAGGGAGAGGTGGAAGAAGGTAGGAGGGTGGGACCAGGAAGGGGAAGAAGTGATTGAGATGTAACGTTAAGAGTAGCCATCCTAATATCAAATAAAATAGACTTTCAACTGAAGTCCATCAAAAAGATAGGGAAGGGCACTACACATTCATTAAAGGAAAAAATTCATCAAGATGACATCTCAATACTGAATATCTATGCCCCAAATACAAGGGCACCCACATTTGTAAAAGAAACTCTTCTAAAGCTTAAACCACACATCTATCCCCACACCTTAGTAGTGACAGACTTCAACACCCCATTCACAACAAAGGCCAGATCAATGAGACAGAAACCAAACTGAGAAATTATGAGTCTAACAGACATCATGAACCAAATGGACCTAACAGATATCTACAGAACCAGAACATTTCACCTGAATACTAAATAATACACCTTCTTCTCAGCACCACACAGAACCTTTTCCAAAATCCATCATATAGTCTGACACAAAACAAGCCTCAACATATACAAGAAAATTGAAATAACCCCTTGTATCTTATCAGGCCACCATGGGATAAAGATCTACTTCAACAACAACAGAAATAACAGAAAGCCTGCACATTCATGGAAACTGAACAACTCTCTACTGAATGACTATTGGGTCAGGAAAGAAATAAAGAAGGAAGTCAAAGACTTCTTAAAGTCCAAAGACAATGAAGGCACAACATGCCGAAACCTATGGGACACAATGAAAGCAGTGCTACAAGGAAAGTTCATAGCACCAAGTGCCTTCAAAAAGAAAATTGTGACAGCTTGTATTAGCAAATTAACAGCAGAACAGGAAGATCTGGGGGGGGGGGAGCAAACACTCCATGGGATCAGAAGGAAGGAAATCATCAAACTTAGGGATGAAATTAACAACTTAGAAAAAAAAAAGAATACAAATAATCAACAAAACCAAGAGTTGGTTCTTTGAGAAAATCAAGAAAATAGACAAACCCTTAGCCAAATTAACTAAAAGGCAGAGGGAAAAAACCCAAATCAACAAAATCAGAAATGAAAAGGAAGAGATAACAACAGACACCGAGGAAATCCAGAGAATCTTTGGTTCCTACTTTAAAAATCTGTACTCCACCAAATTTGAAACCCTAGTGAAATGGACAACTTTCTTAATAGATTCTAACTACCAAAGTTAAATCAAGATCAGGCTAACAGATTAAACAGTCCTATAATCACTAAGGAAATAGAAACAGTCATTAAAAGTCTCCAAACCAAAAAAGCCCAGGACCAGATGTTTTCAGCACAGAATTCTACCAGACCTTCAAAGAAGAGCTAATACCAATAGTCTCCAAACTCTTCTACAAAATAGATAGAGAAGGAATACTGCCAAACTCATTCTATGAGGTCACAGTCATCATGCTACCTAAACCACACAAAGACCCAACGAAGAAACAGAACTCCAGACCAATTTCTCTCATGAACATACACACAAAAATGCTTAATAAAATACTGGTAAACAGACTCCAAGAACACATCAAAAGTATTATACACCATGATCAAGTAGGCTTCATCTGAGGAATGCAGGGATGGTTCAACACATGAAAATCCATCAACATAATTCACTATATAAACAAACTGAAAGAAAAAACTACATCATCATCTTGCTAGATGCTGAAAAAGCATTTGACAAAATCCAACACCCCTTCATGCTAAAAGTCCTAGAGAAAACAGGCATACAAGGACCATAACTAGAAATAATAAAGGTAATATACAGCAAGCCAGTAGCCAACATCAAATTAAATGGAGAGAAACTTAAAACATTTCCTCTAAACTCAGGGGCAGGGATGTCCACTTTTGCCATATCTCTTCAACATAGTACTTGACGTTCTTGCTAGAACAATAAGACAACTAAAGGTGAACAAATTGGAAAAGAGGAAGTCAAATTACTCCTATTTTCAGATCATATGATAGTATACATAAGCAACCCCAAAAATTCCACCAAAGAACTCCTACAATTGATAAATACCTTCAGCAAGGTGGCTGGATACAAAATTAATTAAAAAAATCAAAAGCCCTTCTATATACAAAAGATAAATATGCTGAGGAAGAAATTAGGGAAACCAAACCCTTCACAATTGCCACAAACAATATAAAATACCTGGGGGTACTCTAACCAAGCAAGTGAAAGACCTGTATGAAAAGATCTTCAAGTCCTTGAAGAAAGAAACTGAAGAGGACATCAGAAGATGGAAAGATCTCCCATGCTCATGGATAGGTAGGATCAACATAATAAAAATGGCCATCCTACCAAAAGCAATATACAGATTCAATGCAATTCCTATCAAAATACCAATACAATTCTTTATAGACCTGGAAAAAAATTCAACTTCATATGGAATAACAAAAAAAAAAAAAAAAAAACCCAGAAGAGCTAAGTCAATCCTGTACAATAAAAATAACATCTGGAGGTATCACCATCCCAGATTTCAAGCTATACTACAGAGAAATAGTAATAAAAATAGCACGGTACTAGTATAGAAACAGACCAGTGGATCAATGGAATTGAATTGAAGACCCAGAAATGAACCCACACACCTATGGTCACTTAATTTTTGACAAAGAAGCCAAAATCGTACAATGGAAAAAGGACAGTATCTTCAACAAATGGTCTAACTGGATGTTGACATGTAAAAGAATGAAATTAGACCCATACTTATCACTTTGCACAAAACTTAAGTTCAAGTGGATCAAAGACCTTAAACTTATAATTGGATTTTAGCCATATAGTACAGGATAACTATCCTACAACCAATACACGAAAAGTATCAGGAACATAGACTTTGTTTCCTATTAGTGGGACAATTTGCCCTAGGGGTGCTGCCATGTATGCCCCCAGTGCAAGAGGAAGCTCTTCTCATATGACTGTTGAACTCTGAGGGGCTGTTATGTAGGGACACTCCACATCGGAGGAGTGAGATGGGTCAGAGAGAGAGGAGAGGGTGGGAGGTTGAAACTGGAAGGGGTGGAAAGAAGGTACTATGATGGATATGTAACTTGAAATAATAAATAAACATTAAAAAGAAAGAAAAATAGCCTTTTATTTGACTAAAAGGGGGAGCTGTTGGGGAGAAAAGACATACATCAAATTAAAAAAGAAAAAAAAGCGATAGGAGGGAGAGGGGGAAGAAAGTAGGAGGATAGGACCAGGAAGGGAAAGGGATGACTGAGATGTAACCTGAGGGCTGGAGAGATGGCTCAGCCGTTAAAGGCTAGGCTCACAACCAAAAATATAAGAGATGTAACCTGAAGAAATAAATAAATGTTGAAAAAATATCATTATCTTCTTTTCTTCTCTAACTTAGAGACTATTGTAGAAATTCTAAATGTAGGCCAGGTGTGACAGCACACGTCTTTAATCCCAGGCAGAGTTAGATGGATCTCTGTGAGTCCAGGACAGCCAGAGATATACAAAGAAACCCTGTCTCGAAAAACCAAAACAAAAAAGAAAGAAAGAAAGAGAGAGAGAGAGAGAGAGAGAGAGAAACCTTAAATGCCTACCATATGTATGAAGAAAGAGCTGAGAACTTTTTTTTTATTTTATATAAGTACTTTTTTTCCTTCAAGTTACATCTCAGTCACAAACCCTTCCCTATTCCCCCTTCCTGTTCCACCCTTCCACCCTCTTCCCCCCCAACAGCTTCCCTTTTCAATCCAACAAATGGTTCTTTCTCTTATAACAGTAAATTCTATACAAAACAGCAGAAATAAATATGCCACATTTATGAGAGTTAAATGGCCCAGTATACCTTCCCAATGTCCAGTTCATACATATTTGGCCCCTGACTTTAACCTTCTACCTTCTAACCATCTCCAAGTATCTAAATCTCATGACTTTTTAAAATAAAATATAAGATAATATCCAAAATTGTATTTACAAGAGAAATATCTTAGGGAGAAAACTATGATAAGCATGTAAAAATAAATATGAGCCTAGATGAAGTGTTACAAATAAATTTTGTATAAAAAAAGCACATTTAGAATGAGAAAGCTGAAAATAGGGGGAATTATATCAGAGTTGTTCTGAGTTTCAGTGACTTCAGAAGGATGAAGACATCAGAAAGATAGTCACACATGGACACTGTTGCATTGGTTTACTCTTTGATTTACTGACTTCCTATTTCTCTTCCCCCCAGTCCCTGGTTTGGTTTTTTCATTTTTGACTGCTCTGTTTCTGCACCTTGGAAAGATTTTATATCAATATCTTTCTAAGAATCAGATGCAGGGCACAAAGCTACTGAGGCATGAGTCCACAAGCCTCACTTCGTTGTCAGGCACAATGATGTTCCAAATCTGATTATTTCTAAGTAAGAGTAATGTCTTCTCTCTGTGTGTTATTGAATTTGGGACCCTCTGATTAAGCCTACCTAGTGATCATGATGCATCCAAGTTCTCGATGTTTGGAAATATCAGAATTTAAGTTCTCATCAGAGCTTTCCTGGTCTAAGTTCTCATTAGTTATTTTGAGGACAAAGAGATCTAGGTGTATCCAGTACACAATATCTCCAGTTTAGATTTTTATTAGTCCTATAGCACATTTGCCTTATTATTATGAATTCCCTCTCTTTTCTTTTCCTGGAACCCCTATTCCCATGCCTCTTCTATGATGATAGACTGTATTCTGTTAACCACAGTTAAAATAAATTATTCTTCCCTTAAATGGCTTGTCAAGAATGTGGTCACATGAAAACAACCAACTTGTTTTCACAACTTCTCTCTAAATTAGGAGCATATAGCTCCTAATGGGTGCCAACACTCTAATGTTAATAGTTATTAGAAGTAGGAATTGAACTTAGAGGCCATATCTTAACCCCCCATGTGCCAGGACAGCAAGAGCATGCTGTTGTGACTTTTCACCTCCTCACATTCTAGTGGAACAGATGGCAGAGAGGGCATAGGAAATGGTTGGTTTATAAACCTTGAGGTCTACTCACTCTCAATCTTCTAGCTATCTTCTATCTGTAGAGGGTCCATAACCTTTCCAAACAGTGCTACCATATGGTGATCAAATGTTCAACCACATGAGTTGATGGGGCACATTTTATACACAAAGCATATGAATAATCATAATACCAATGATCAACATTAAGTCAGATAACTAATATAATAATTTCAGCACAGAACATATCACATAGTATAATAAGTATTCAACAAATTTAAGATATTATTATGATCTCCACAAGCCAAGTTTGCTTACTATGGAAATGTAGGGATGTTGGACAAAGTAAGGTAATGGATTAAGATAGCTAGCAGTAACTCAATTTAAAAATGTCTGCTCTTCGTATTCATGAACACAGGACATTTACATGTCCTTATAAGTTTAAACATATTACTTGTACATTGTAATCTTATGTAATAGAATCATAAGAACAGAGTGGACTCACCTCCAACTTATTTGCATTTATTTACCAACTTGTCAGTTTCTACTACTATCTTCATCTTGAAGGATATAAAAAAGGAATCAAGCTTAAGTATAGTGGCTTTATTATGAGTTTTAAGCTAAAAATCATTCATAGGACACACTAAGGAAAGTAATTGCTCTTTAGTTTGAATTATGCAACTTGCAAGGATATTCGAGCCTTTTATAATTACAGTGTCCCATTTACCTTTCATAGGGAACCTGCATTATAGTTCCATGAATCTTCAGTGTTCTGTAAAGTCTATCTAATCCATAAAAATGCCAGAAATCTGTGCAGTTAACCAAAAGACACACTGAAAAAGGTGTGTGAGTGTGAAGTGGCTGTGTGGTGTAGACAGTAAAAGAACCTTCCCTGAACACATCCTGTGGATTTGGTTCTGTACCACAGGGCTTTGTTTGTTCCTTGTTCCACTTGCTCATTCATTTATATATTTACTTATTCTATCTTTAATAATATTCACCACAGAGCTACTATACCAAAGGAGCCACGAGAAACAGACATCAATAAGATAATGTCATACAATGAAAGTATTCATCTTTAACAAAGGGAGTTAGGTAAAAAGAAAGTTTTATTACATAGTTATAAATAGATAATATCAAGAGTGGATACTATGCAAACTTGAGGATAAGTGACCAGTACTTATCATGGAAGTGGCCAAAGAAGGGTCTTTAGAGGACCTGATGTCCAATGAAAATGAGTCTTACTATGTGAATTGTAGATTCTTATTAGGTTCATATGAATTTGGATACATGTGGGGGTTGCTTCAGTTTCTGCACATACTTGCTGTTAGAATTAATACAAGGGCATGTCTGTGATCAATATTTGAGGAGGATTATCTCCTTTTTATACATTTGACTTTCACTTTATTCTGTGAACACGTATGCTTTTTGTTCTTCCCTCAACCTGCAAGTTCCTTTTGTATGATTATTTATAACTTCAATTTACATCTCCATCACTATACTTTCCCTTCACCCCCCCCCCCTGGACCCACTCTCCCATCCACCTACCCTCTCTCCCTTTTCTCATCTATCCTATTCCTCCAGTTTGGGGTGCCCTACATATCAGTCTGCTTCAGTTCAGCAACCATATAAGGGCTAAGAGCTTCCTTTGGCATTGGGGGCCTACATGGCAACTCTACTACAGCAAAATGTCCCATTAACAAGTAACAAAATCTGTGTTCCTGTTCCTTTCTGTCTGTAGGTTATAGGATAGTTATCCTGTACTATATGGCTAAAATCCAGTTATAAGTGAATAGGTGCCATATGCATCTTTCAGAGTCTGGATTAGCTCACTCAGGATGAGCTGTTCTCCTTCCACTAATTTGACTGCAAATTGCATAATTTCCTTGTTTCTGATGGTTGAGTAGTATTCCATTGTGCATATGTACCACAGCTTTTTCATCCGTTCTTCAGCTAAGGGACACCTGGATTGTTTCCAGTTTCTAGCTATTACAGATAAAGCTGCCATGAACATAGTTGAGGAGATATCCTTATGGCTCGGTAAGGAATAGTTTGGATGTATACCCAGGAGTGGTATGGCTGGGTCTTAGGTAGAGCTATTTATTCCAAGTTTTCTAGGATATTGCTAGACTGATTTCCACAGAGGTTGTACAAGTTTCACTCCCACCAGCAATGGAGGGGTGTTCGTTCCCCTTTCTCCACAACCTCGCCAACATGTGCTGTCATTTTAGTTTTTGATCTTTGCTATTATGATGGGTATGAGATGGAAAATCAGAGTTTTCTTAAGTTGCATTTCTCTGATGATTAAGATGTTGAGCATTTCTTCAAGTGTCTCTCAGTCATTAGAGATTCCTCTTTTGTGAATTCTTAGTTTAGCTCTGTTCCCCACTTTTTGATTGGATTATTTCATTTCTTAGTATTTAATTTCTTGAGTTCTTTATAAATTTTGCATATTAGCCCTCTGTTGGAAGTGGGGTTGGTAAACATCTTTTCCCAATCTGTAGGTTACCATTTTGTTCTAATGACAGTGTCCTTTGTCTTACAGAAACTTTTCATTTTCTTATTTTTCATCAATTTCATTCTTCAAGGACATGAAATTCTTGACATACAGGTCTTTCACTTGCTTGGTTAGAGTTACTCCCAGGTATTTTATATTGTTTGTGGGCACATTTGTCTTTTGTATAAAGAAAGACTACTGATTTTTTAAAATTAATTTTGTATCCAGCCAACATGCTGAAGGTGTTTATCAGTTGTAGGAGTTTTGGGGGTCACTTATGTATACTGTCTTATCATCTGTGAACAGGGGTATTTTGTCTTCTTCCTTTCCAATTTGTTATCCCCTTGATCTCCTATGGTTGTCTTATTGCTCTAGATAGAACATCAACTACTATGGCGAGAGTGGGCATCGGTGGTGCCTTGTTCCTGATTTTAGGGGAAATGCTTTAAGTTTCCCTCTATTTAATTTGATGTTGGCTACTGGCTTACTGTATATTGCCTTTATTATTTCTAGGTTTTGACCTTGTATGCCAGCACTCTCCCGGACTTTTACCATGAAGGGATGTTGGATTTTTTTCAAATGCTTTTTCAACATCTAGTGAGATGATCATGTCATTTTTTTCTTTCACCTTGTTTATATGGTGGATTATGTTGATGGATTTTCATATGTTTAACCACCCCTTAATTCCTGGGATAAAGCCAACTTGATTATGTTGTATGATACTTTTGATGTGTGTTTGAATTTGGTTTGAAAGTATTTTATTAAGTATCTTCACATCTACATTCATGAAGAAAATTGATATGCAATTTTGTTTTTTTGTTGGGTCTTTGTGTGGTTTAGGTATCAGGGTGACTGTGACCTCATATATTGAGTTTGGCCGTGTTCCTTATGTTTTTACTTTGTGCAAGAATTTGAAGAGTATTGGTATTAGTTCTTCTTTGAAGGTCTGGGAGAATTCTGTGCTGTAACCATCTGGCCTTGGGCCTTTTTTAGTTGGGACAAATGACTGTTTCTATTTCCTTGAGGGCTATAGGACTGTTTAATTTGCTAAACTGATCTTGATTTAACATTGGTTGGTGGACTCTATCAAGAAAATTGTCCATTTCTATTATGTTTTCATATTTTGTGGAGAATAGATTTTTGAAGTAGGACCTAAAGATTCTTCGAATTTCCTCCATGTTGTTTTTTTCTCCCTTTTCATCTCTGATTTTGTTGATTTGGGTATTTTCCCTCTGCCTTTTAGTTAGTTTGGCTAAGGGTTTGTCTATTTTGTTGATTTTCTCAAAGAGCCAAGTCTTGGTTTCATTGATTCTTTGTATTATTCCTTTTGTTTCTAAGTTGTTGATTTCAGCCCTGAGTTTGATGATTTCCTGCCATCTGATCCTCTTGGGAGTGTTTGCTTCTTTTATTTTCTAGTGCTTCCAGTTATGCTGTTAAGTTGCTAAAATGAGTTGTCACCATTTTCTTCTTGAAGGCACTTGGTGCTATGAACTTTCCTCATAGCATGGCTTTCATTGTGTCCCATAGTTTTGGGTATGTTGTGCCTTCATTTTCATTGGATTTTAGGAAGTCTTTGATTTTCTTCTTCTTTTCTTCCCTGACTCAATAGTCATTGAGTAGAAAGTTGTTCAGGTTCCATAATGTACAGGCTTTTTGTTATGTCTGTTGTTGTTAAAGTCGATCTTTAATCCATGGTGGTCTGATAAGATACAAGGGGTTATTTCAATTTTCTTGTATCTGTTGAGGCTTGCTTTGTGTCTGAGTATATTGTAAGTTTTGGATACTATTTTATGCACTGTTGAAAAGAAGGTATGTTCTTTTGTGTTTGGGTGAAACATTCTGCAGATTTCTGTTAGATCCATTTGGTTCATGACCTCTGTTAGTCTCATTATTTTTCTGTTTGGTTGTTGTCCTGATGACATGTCCATTAGTGTGAGTGAGATGTTGAAGTCTCCCACTATTAATGTGTGGGTGTCAATGTGTAGTTTGAGTTTAGAAGAGTTTCTTTTAGTAATGTGGGTGCCCTTGCATTTGGGACATAGATATTCAGCAGAACTGAGATGAATTGAGATGTCATCTTGATGAATTTCCTTTGACTAGCATGTAGTGTCCTTCCCTATCTTTTCTGATTAATTTTATTTGAAAGTCTATTTTATTTGATATTAGGGTGGCTTTTCTAGCTTGCTTCCAGGGACCGTTTGCTTGGAAAACTTTTCCCCAGCCCTTTACTCTGAGGTAGAAGCTATCTTTGTTAGTGAGGTGCATTTCTTGTATGCAGCAAAATGATGGGTCTTGTTTATGGATCCATTCTGTCAGCCTGTGTCTTTTTATTGGGCAGGTGGATCCATTGATGTTGAGACATAATAATGACCACTGGTTGTTATTTCCTGTTATTTTTATGTAGGTGGTGGTTCTGTGTTTTTTTGTTTCTTTTGATTTAGCTGCAGTGTAGTTTTTTGTTTCCTGTGTTTCTTTGGGTGTAGTAATCTCTGGGTTGGAATTTTCCTTCTAGGATCTTCTGTAGAGCTGGATTTCTGGATAGATATTGTGTAAATTTGGTTTTGTCATGGAATATCTTGTTTTCTCCATCTATGTTGATAGAGATTTTTGCTGGGTATAGTAGTCTGGGCTGGCATCTTTGTTGCCTTAGGGCTTGTAGGACATCTGTGCGGGCCCTTCTGGTTTTTAGAGTTTCTGAGGAGAAGTCAGGTGTAATTCTGATCAGTCTGTCATTATTTGTTACTTGACATTTTTCTCTTACAGCTTTTAATATTCTTTTTTTTTGTCCTATACATTTGAAGTTTCAATTATTATGTGGCGAGAGGAATTTCTTTTCTGGACTAATTTATTTGGTGTTCTGTAAGCCTCTGGGAATTGTATTGGCATCTCTTTCTTTAAGTTTGGGAAATTTTCGTCTATATTTTTGTTGAAAATGTTTCCTGGACCTTGGAGTTGAGAGTCTTCTCTTTTATCCATGCCTGTAATACTTAGGTTCCATCTTTTCATTGAGTCCTTGATTTCTTGGATGTTGTGGGTGAGGGACTTTTTAGATTTCTCATTTTCTTTGGTTGTTGTACTGATTTCTTCAATCGAATCTTCCACACTTGAGATTCTGTCTTCCATCTCTGTATCTTATTTGTGATACTCATGTCTGTAGCTCCTGTTCTCTTACCTTGGTTTTCCACCTCCAGGATTATCTCTGTTTTTGTTTTCTTTTTGCTTTCATTTCCAATTTCAAGTCTTGAACTGTTTTATACATTTCCTGCTCCAATATTGTTGTCTTTGCCTGCAAATCTTTCATAGCCTTGGTTCTTTCCCACTCTTGTTTGACTGAGCTAGCTTGGAGGTCTCTAATGGAATTCTCCATTGCTTTCATTTGTAAAATTGTGATTTCTTTAAATTCTTTCAGGGATTTAATTTTTTCTTGTAAGGCCTCTATCATTTTCCTAAGTGTAGATTTGTCATCATTTTCATATATTTCAGCTATGGTGGGATGGTCAGTGCTTACTGTACTACATAGTTGAATTTTGTTGGAGTCATATTTCCCTCACTTTTGTCAGTTCTGTTCTTTATCTGGCCTTTAGCCATCTGATTGTCCTTAGATGTTTATTCCTTGTGCCTTCTGGACTTGTGACAAAGAAGGAACTTTGGTGTAGAGGCTGTATAATATTGGTGATCTGTAGCTTTCCACAAGCTGGATGGAGCTTTGTGTTGGGGGCTGGTTCTGAGTGGGTCTCCCACAGTTCACCCCTTCCTGTTTTGTCCCAACTGGGTACTCAGGTCATGGGTTGGGGTGAGATGTGTTATTCCCACCTGCAGGTTCCTGAGATCCAGCTGGTCTCCTTAGTGATTTTGGTGGGGGTCCACAAGCCATAGACTGTAGGCTAGAGCTGTAGTTCCTCTGCAGCTTATGTCCCAGGACCATGATTGTGGACCTCTCAAGATGTTCTCAGGGGGTTCCAAAGTTCAATGTGTGCCTTACAGCCAGAAGCACTGTGATCTGGTACACCTCACATTGCCCAGGCAGTGAGCAATGATCCAGGGTTGTTTCACTGCTCCAGGGTTGGAGCTCTCTGTGTTGTAGTTTCAGTGTTCAGCTGAGTGGCAAAACAGGTGCCAGCAGGGAGTTCCAAAGTGTAGTTCACATCCTGTCCACAGTGCTTGGATTCAGGTAAGCTCAGCTGCCTTTTCCTGGACAGAATCACTGTACTCCAGTCCAGCCTGCCTGAGCTGACAGGGCTTCTGACAGTTTTCCTTTAGGTAGAGAGTAAGGACTGTGGTTGTGGTTATCCCCAGCTGTTCTCAGGGGGATCCCAATTTCAACCTGTGCCTCTTACTCAGAAGATGTGTGGTCCAGTGGCATGTACTCACTGGGGCAGCATTCTGCTTTACTGCTCTAGACCAAGATCTAGATGTTGTAGAATGAGTGCCATGCCAAAGTGGGCATGGGCAGGGAGCTCCAATATGGAGTTCACAAGGCATCTACTGCACTTGGACTCAGAGGAAGCTCAGCTGCCTTTTCCCAGCCAGAAGGATTGTGTTCCAAAGCTGCCTGCCTGGATCAGTGGGACTTCCAACAGTTTCCCCGTAGCTACGGTGTCAGGACTGTTGTTATGGTACTCCCAAGCTACTCTCAGGTGAGTCTCAAGGTCAACCTGAGCCTCTCAGTTGAACTCTGTGAACAGTGTGGACTGGTTGCTCAGGCTGCACACAATGATCCAGAACTGCTTTACTGCTCTGGGCTGAGATGTAGATGCTGTACTCTGACTTCCTAGTAGAGTGTCCAGCCAAGGGGCCAAGATAGGGGGCAGGCAAGAAGTTCCAATATGTAGTCTATATCCTATCCACAGTGTGCTTGGGCTCAGGGAAGCTCAGTTCCTGTTAGCTTGATCCCCCAGTTACCAGTCAGTCTGATACCACCATGTTGAAAATCCCAGGGAGAATCACCCTCAGTCTTACCCTAGTGGCTCCTCTGGTCTTCTTTTGGATGTCAGAAAGCCTGCACAGAAGCTGCAGACTTAGGAAACTGAGGAGGGCCTTTGTTTGGGGGTCAACACCACCAGCTGGCATCCTGAAAAGATCTAATCTGCAGGCTCTTGCACTGTGGTGGAAAGTGCTCTCTTTCCTGTGTCTGGTATCTCTGTTCTTCCAGTGTCTATATGTCCAGTACAGAGTTATTTATTGTCCCTGTCTTTGCTGGGCAAGCCCAGATAGGCTTGCACCTCTCAAACTGCCATTCAGCAGGACTATATCTCTGCGGTGATCCAGTTGGTCTTCCTGATGATCAGAATGTATCCAAGCTTATCATCACCATCTTGCCAAGTCTTCAACCTGCAAGTTCTTAATGATTTTATTTTGAGACTTCTGAGATGGAGTCTATCTGTAGGTAGGATGTACATTTAATAATTCTCAAAGAACTGTCTTCATGTGGTCACTGCAGAAAGCTCAGAACATTCCAGAACAGTAAGTCTAGTGTGCCATTCTGTCTAGATGCTCTGTGGCAGTGGGGTAATTTCTAAGTCCTACAGCCATAACTTGCTTCATTCAAGAGACAGTCTATCCAATTCCACATTTCTAAAGGTATTCTTCTCTTAAGAACCCCCTAACTCACTCTTTGTCTGAGAATGGTGCATCCATTACAGCAGAAATAATACTGCAGTAGGTAGCAAATGAATCGAGAAAGCTACCAGCTGTAAGAATAAGATGCCTCATGGAGTCAAAAATAGGGGACCTTGGGAGATATACACCATAGGAAAATTATTGCCTGATGGTCAGTTTGCTCTCCTGTCTTTACAAATGGCAGCTTCATGTTCTATTCAAATGGTGTGAGGGCTTTCAAGGCTGTCATCAATTGCTATCACCACTGCTTTTAACTGACATGATCACTGATCATTACAATTAGTGCCCATTAGTAGAGAGTGAAATGAGAGTCTCAGTCATATAGAATTGCCCATTATGTCCATAAAATACACAAAGTTCATCACTTATGATTATCATTACCATGGTGAATTCGAAAAGAATTATGAAGGACCTGTCACTTTATAATGTTGCCACATGTGAATATCAGAGATGACGGAGCAGCTGTCAAAACTCAATATTATGATACAGGACACACTCATGTTAAATGTAAAAGATGGAGAATTAGGGTAAAACATGTTTAATATATTACAACTTTGAGAGGACATGTAGACAAGGAAAATTGTTGAAGAATAAAAATTAATAAGATTGTATTTGATAAAGTTAGTGTTTTTTTTAAATAAACATGTGCCCCTGGACTTTTTGTTTAAACATATAAGCTATTCAGAGTGGAAATGCATCGTTATAAAGAGCCAATGTGAATGTAATTTTTACCCTGACATTTTAATTACAGTAGAAATTATCCAATTCCATTATTCTTGTGATAATAATTGTTAGCAATCAATGGTAAAAGAACTCATTTTAAACTGAAGACTGAGACTTAAGAAAAAGATATGTGCTGCACAATGCTCCATCTTCATTCTTAGATGGTGCCATGACCCTGATATTGGAATCTGCTAGGATGAGAGAGCAGAAAGATGGGAGGGACCTAAATCATCCATAATTGTTTGTCTTCCTTTCCCATCTTGCACCACCAAATGCAAGTTATAAGATCAATCACTAAAAGCATGTGTAATATAAAATAGTCCACTTTGTGGACCTCAATAACTATTGAGTATTATTTATGTTCCCACAGGGTGAGAACAACTCAGTATATATTTCAGACATTTGAATGAAATGTTTGCTCTTCAAAATCATGAGCCCAGGTATAGAAGTAGTAAAAATAGTTCCTATTCTATTTCTTTGGCCATGTTTTTTTATTTTTAACAGCTCCTGGTGTCTCTTTTCTACCATTCCCTACACATGTAAAAACACAGATGCACTCCAGTCATTCTCAATCTGTGGGTCACAGTCCCTCCAGGGGTCACATATCAGGTATCCAGCATATCAGATATTTACATTATAATTCATAATAGTAGTAAAATTACAGTTATGAAGTAGCAATGAATCAATTTTATGCTGGGGGGTGTCACCACAACATGAAGAGCTATATTAAATGGTCTCAGCATTAGGAAGGTTGAGAACCACTAATGTACTCATTCTCTATATACTTATTCTCAATATATTCACTTTGCATTTCAAGAAGGTTCACATAGTTATGGCTGACTACAGTTTCCTTTGTTCACACTATTCATAATCATATTTTATATCTTCTTCCATAATTTGCTTAGAATATATCTAATAATGTGGACAAATTTTAACGTATACTTTACGTATAGACATGTATTATTAAATTATAGTTATACTAATTAAATTATATAAAAATGATGTCTTTTTTCTGTTGCTACTGGTATTTTCTTTCTTTCTTTCTTTCCTTTTATCTTTTATTTATTCTTTTCTCATACAATGTATCCCAAATGCAATTTCCCTTCCTTCCACTCTGCCCAGTACCCTCCTACCTCCCCTCTCCCCCAGATTCACTGAGCCTCTTCCCTTTAGAAAAGTACAGGCATCCCTGCGATAACAACTGAACATGGCATAACAAGATACAGTAACATTAAGCACAACCCCTCATAGTAAGGCTGGATGAGACATCCCAGTAGAAGGAAAAGGTTCCCAAGAGCAGGCAAATGAGTCACAGACACATCCAATTCCACCATAAGAAGTCCCTCAAAAGACAAAAAACAAACCAAACCAAAACAACAACAACAAAAAACCTAAGTTAAACAACCATAATATATATGCAGAGAATGTAGTGCAGACCCATTCAGGGTCTTTGATTGCTGCCTCAATTCCATGAGCCCCTATGAACTCTTGTTAGTTGAGTCTGTGGTTTGTGTTCTTCTGGTGTCCTACAATCCTTCCTCCCCTCTTTAGGTTTTACCAATTTTTGCCTAATATCTGCTCCAATAAACTGCTAGAGGATGATTGGACTAGGCACCAACCTATGGGTACATAAGAATAGCATTAGGAATCATTTCGTTGACTTTTTTCTTTTCTTTTCTTTTTTTTTTCTTAGCAAGCTGTGTTTGGTTCTATCCAGCCACTGGTTCCTGGCCACCCAGGCAACGTCAGACATTTACTTCTTCTAGTGGCAAGGGCCTCAAGTTAGACAAGTTAATGATTGGCCACTCCCACAAGTTCTGAACCACCATTGCCCCAGCATATCTGGCAGGACTGTAATCCCAGCATTTGAGAGGTAAAGGCATGAAGATCTAGAATTCAGGGTCATCCTTAGCTCTGTAATGAGTCTCATCAATAATGCTTTAAATACTCTTTTACATTTGTCTATCTGTAGATAGTTTGCTAGAATGTGTGATACAATTTATATTTCTGACATTATATAACAACACAGTATACTTAGATGCTTGCCAAAATAACTGGAAAGTGCTTGAAATCATGAGGGTAGTTTATAATTTCTACATATAGGTATTAGCAATTTAAATTTCTTTATCTGTGACCTATGGTTTTTAAGTATTTTTGTCTGTGAGACTGATAACATTCATCATTTTCTCTTTAATACTTTCATCAGGGTACCATGTCTAAAATAATACAATTTTTCTATCTAAAATGTGACTTCATTAGCCTTGGTGTATTCACAAGTCTATATAATCATTATCATAATATAATTGTATACTATTTTCTGTTCTTAAAATGTTTTTAATTATGGGTATGTCTCTCTCTCTCTCTCTCTCTCTCTGTGTGTGTGTGTGTGTGTGTGTGTGCACGCATGTGCATGTGAGTGTGTGTGTGTGAACATGTACACATGAGTGCAGGTGCCTACAGAGACTGAATGAAGCAGGAAGACTGTCCTAGATCTGGAGTTGTGGACATTTATTAATTGTCTGATGTAGGTTTTGGAAAACAAATTGGGGTACAAACTTTATGTGATTTCAATACCTGCTAGAGGAACCACATGCACATGCACATTCATTGCTCACTCCTTTACACCATCACTGGCCTAGATGTGAATGAACATGGATGTACTTTTGCATGGACAGAGTTTTAAGTCCTGCATGGTTCATATACATAAAATCTTACCAGCTCTGGTATTGGTGATATGCTGCTTTCATTTAGCACATTCCTAAGGTATGTATGTATGTATGTTTGTGTGTATTTACATATACACACAGACACACGTGTACACATACATACATATACATATATATGTATATATATATGTATATTGCACTGGCACCTAATTTCTTTCAGCTATGGTCCATTCTATGCTTATAGAATTTTGTTCATACATTTAACATACAAGTAATTAATTATTCATTATTTGTTATAAGGGACATCTATTGTAGACATCCATTCATTGACATTTATGGTATTTCCATATTGGTCCTATTGTGACTAATGTTTTCATGAACATTTAAGTGTAAATGTGTATTTCCATTCCTTGTGAGTGCATAGCTACTAATAGGATGGCTAGATTATATCATAATTATACAATTAACATGGTAAGAGAGCATCAACTATTTCTTCAAAACAATTCTACCACTTGTAAAGTAGTACATTAAGACTAGTGACTAAAACAAAATCTCCACATTGTTCTTATGGCTTGTGATTATAGCATTTTAACTTTAGCTACTGTAATGGTTTTATAAAGTTCAATGTCATTTCCCTAATGATTAAAAATGAACACCTTTATACATGTCTCCTTTCCATTTGTATATGTAGATAAGATAAATACCCATTCACATATGTTATCTATATCACTTCACAGCCCTTTGGCTAAGATCAACTGTAGTATTTTTAAATTAACTTATTTGTCTCATTATTATTGAGTTGTAAGTACTTTTTACATATTCTGTCAAAATCAAACAAACACAAAAACAGCCTTCATGGTGTTTTTGTTGTTGTCCTTTTTTTTTTTTTTAACCACACAAGTGTTTTATTTTATTGAAATATTTCTTACCTTTTTTTGTTTTTCTATACATTTTGTGTCTCTAGCTGAACAGCCATTGCTTAACCCAACACAAGGAAGAGTTATCCCTATGCTTTCTTTAAATAATTGCATAGTATTTTTATTTTTACATTGATCTCCTAATGATTCCTGAGCTTCTTGGTGGCTATCAACATTCAGTCATTAACAGTATTTTAGGGGAAACACATTCTGTTATGTTCCACTAGTGTTGGTTGTATGTTTCTCATTGATGCCCCTCATCAGACTGAGGCAGCTTTCTTGGACAAGTTTATTGAGTGTTTTTAACAAGAAAACGTATTGAATTTTGTGAATTTTTCTCCACCTATTGAGATTGTTGTATGGGGCTTGGGTCTATGAGTGTTAAACTAAAGCCATCTTTAGTATTTCAATCATGGGGTTTTGACCAGTTACCATATTTAATCCGCTAATATTTTTTTAAATTGTGGTGTAAATTATCAGAAGAAGTACTGTTTGTCTTTCTTTTGTAGCAGTCTCTTTGCTTTTGTTGTACAACTAATCCCTGTGACATAGAATGAATTGAAAATAGTTTCTCCTTCCTCCAGTTTTTTGAAGAATTTGTGAGCAGTTGATACTACATAGTTGAAATTATGAGTAAAGGTGAAATAAATTGGGGTTTTTTGAGATTGTAATTTAATAATTCAGTTCTTTACTTACTGTGTATCACATTAACTGATCAAAGTTACCTTGAGTGAATCTTGTAGTTATTATATTTCTGGAAAATTGCCAATTTTTACTGGATTTTTCTGATATTTTTGGCATAGGGTTGTTCAATGTTCTCTTATTATTCTCTTTTACATCTGTAAATGAGAACTGCTCATTTTTATGCTTCACATGCCTGAAGCTCCCATAGTGAGTCCCTTTGCCTCTCTCTTTATAACAACATTAAATCAATGCTGCTAATTATACAGGTTTTATTGAAGAATTGTGGTGAACTCTATGCAATTTGACTTCAGACATAAAATAACTCTGATTTGAATTTCAGATAGACTTCCTATAAATTATATGGATTGGGACATCTGAGTTTAAAGACTTTTGCAATCACTTACTAGCTGTGTGGTGTTAATATTGAAGCTGGTGAGCAGTTGTTCAGAGTGTGTTGGCTCCCACTGTGTCCCTGTTGAACATACCATTGCAAAGTGATTTGATTCTTTTTCAAGTGTGGTGAGTTTTCTTTTTTCTTTTTTGACTAGTTCCTGTTTTGTTTTAGATTTCTTTCTTGTTCTTAAAATCTTATTCTATTTCAAACTGTGTTACTTTTCAGCATTTAACATTTAAAAAAGACTCAACTTTATTCCCTTTAACCTGCAATTTGAGTTCTTTCTGTATTCTAAGAAAATGAAGTTTATAAATTGATATTGGCTTCCCATTTTCTTTCTAATGTCATCATTTCATAACTTACAGCTCTCTTCTGTTTTGTTTCATATCATTTCACCAAGTTATATTTTGTAAACTTGATTCTCTTTCAAACATTTGTTATAAATATTAACTCTTCTAATGTATTTATTTCCACTAATAATTCTCTCGTTTTTTAATTGTCCATCTTTCCTTCTCTCTTTTCTTGTGCTTTTTTTCCTTTTCCTGGTTTCTCCCACTTTCCTTCTCTTTGCTTTCTCTTGCCCTTCTCTTTTCTTTATCTCTTTCATTTTCTATAGGGAAGGCATGTTTTTAAGGACTACTATTGTCAATATTTCCTCCTTAAATATATTAAGGGGAAATACTCTATATACTTTACTCTATATAAAATTAACGTTTTCTCATATAATTCTTAAAATAAAAAATATCTTTACCTCTCTTTTTTCCACATTGGTTAAAATGACTCTTTTGTATGTGACTAATGTTAGATTTGGTTTTAATGAGAAATGTCTTTCATAAGATCCCATGCTTGAATAACTAGCCCCCAATAGTTGTGTTGTTTGGGGGACCTTATGAAATTTTTAGAAGGTGGAGCTTCCTGAAAGAAGTTCATTACTGTGGGTGGGCCTTGGGGGTTTATAGTCTACTTCTGTTCTCTCAGCTTCCTGTTCCTGCACCCATATCTCCACCACCATTATGAACACTGAACTCCCTGGAATTTTAAACCAAAATAAAGTCTTCTCTTACTTGCTTTGGGACATGGTAGTTTGTCACAGCAACAAATACAAGAGACTAATACAGATATCTTTTGCTCATTAACTGTCTTCAAAGGGGAGAGTGCTATCCCAGCTCATCAATGGAGACAATCTGACAAAATGAGTTAGGGAAGTCAGCATATCTAATTCATGTTAGTTACTTTTTAAGGTTTAAAAAAAAAATCCTGCTATTTTCTAAGTCGAATGAATACCTTTTCCAAGATTATTTCTTTTTGTTTTGTTATTTTAATAATTTATTTTTTATTTCTTCAAGTTACATCTCAATCACAATCCCCTCCCTACTCCCCCCTCCAGTCCCACACTTCCACCCTCCTCCCCCTCAACCCCCCATCCTCTTCCCTTCTTTTTTTTTTTTTTTTTTTTTAGTTTAAGGTATTTATTTTTCCCCCCCAACAGCTCTCCCTTTCAGTCCAAAAAATGGTTCTTTTTCTTATAACTATAAATACAATACAAAACAACAGAAATAAATAGGCCACAATTATAAGAGTTATATGGCTTAGCATACATTCCCAATGTCCAGTCCATATGTATTTGGCACCTGACTTTAACATTCTACTATCTAACCATCTCCATGAGTTTAAAGTTCTATATCTAACTCAGCTTTCATACTAACTTGCCTCATAATTTTAAAAATATCTTCTTAGATCCAGAACACCCTCTTGATTGGTGGTAAGCCTTTCTCTTGGTAGGAAAAGCCCCTTGCTTCAACTGTAGACAGACTTCTGTCCAAAAAGGACAAAACTTGGAAGCAGATAAGTCGACAGCCTAGCTCTGCCAAGACAGGGTAGGTAAGTCCTTCATAATTCCTGCTCTACAATCAATGTCTGTCAGAGAAATGGGGCCAAATGGCTGAAGATTGATGCTGTAATGTATGGAGAGAAAATGGGAACTGTCCAGGCAGCCACTGGTATGTCATTTCTTAGTTTTGGAAGCTGCAGGCCCTGCACTTCCTATATAATCAGATATATTTATCCCTCTCATGTCTCTGAGGTGGTTGAAGAATAGATACCGAGATTATTTCTTAAGATGAGTGAACTATGTTGGTCAGATAACAAGATAATATCATCCAAACGTCTTTATTTTCTTAGCTTGTGTATATATATATATCTGGCCAGTGACCTCTTGCCACCAACTGGAGATGTTTTCTGTGAATTCTCTTCTATGTGTTTTCTTCATTGTGGTCTTGTTTACTTGTTTACTTGCTTAGGTAGAAATGGCAGTGCATGGCAAACAAGGAAAATCCCCCCACTCACATCCTTCCATGTTATTCTCTTATAGGTGGAACTTCCTCACTTCCTCTAGGAATGCCTTCTACTTCTCTTGTGTCAGACATCCTTATAAATATGTAGGTTCAATCTCATCATTGCTAAGAAAATTGCATTATTAGGACCCCTAGCACTTCCTACTTCACTTCAGAAAGAGATATTCTTGAGGAGGCAGTTCATGCCCATTGACAATTTGCTTCGTTTTTATAATCTCTATTTCCCTGACATCCTTTTTTCCATCTTGGAAAATGTAATTTTCATTCTTGGAAAATATGCTTGTTTCTTGTGTGAGTGTGCATATGTGTATGTGTGTGTGAGAGAGAGATAAATTTACAGAAATAATCAGCGATAATCATTTTACTTTATCATCTTTATAGTAGCTCTTAATAATAAGACTTAATAAAATATTACAGATAAATAAAATCATGTTTTTCTTATTTTGATTGTCAAACAAAACTTGGTATTTGGTGTGGGTTAGGGTGTGTCAATTTAAAATACTAAATTGTTAGCCAAGTGCCATTTGTGGAAAGAACCTTTTTTTTTTCTTTTTTCTTTTTTGTGAAAACATTATTCTAGGGAGTTGGAATATACTTCATCTTGTATCAGGGTTGTGATGAGAAGTCAATGTTAGCATGTGCACATGCTCAAATCTGAAGAGAGTTCCTTTGTAACACAATGAGTCCTCCATTTTATATGTTAATTAGTATTCTTTTCTTGACTTCCAATAGGTAGTCTTCATTTCTTGATTTCTCAGCATTTTGGCCATTGCTACATACCAGTAGGTTTCTCCTGGGGGAAGTCAGGCTTGCTGTTTTTGACCCTCTGATCCTTTGTCAGTGAGTCCTCTTTATTCAGTATTCATCCATGACACTGTCTAGGAAGAGTCAGCAACCCCAGTCTTTGTCTGTTTGACCTGGGCCAGAGAGTTGGCAGATGAGAGAAAACAACTGCAGTTCCTGCCACTGCCCTGATTGGGTATTTACGGTTCATGCTTCTCCCACAAAGCATCTTCTCTGCCCCGGTCAGTAGCTCGCAGTTCAGGCTTCTCCTCGCAAAGGATCACCGACATCAACATGTTGTCTCCACGGCCATAAATTTGCAATGTGATGAGACACAACCAGATGCTGCCAAACGTGAACTGACTCACAAAACAGCTTTCCCCATGTCTGCTTCTCTTTCCCACTAAGAGTAGCTGAGTAACCATCTACTTCTTCACACCCCACATGGAGCTTTGGTGGCTTGAAGTCTGTCATTTGGGGAAGCAATTTTATTTTCCAACCTGAATACTGAAGTACTCATTATTCCTCTTCCACAGAGACATTCTGTTCCTTGGACATCCTGTATGGACTAAGGGGAAAAAACTTTCATTTCTTTATTTATTTGCTCCAGTAGTGGCCATTGCAATGATGCTATATTCAGCATATTGTGAAAGGACAATAGGTTGTCCACCTCTAGTCCTTTATCTCACCTCTGGATCTGGAGCTTGAATATTACATATAATTCCAGTTGTGTGGAATATGTTCAGACTCTTCCAACATCCACGGACCTAGTCCATTTCAATATATGCTCTTTGACTCCCTTTGGGTTCTTGCATGTACTTTCTTTTTGAGTAAAATCAACTAAGTCCATAAGAGATAAACAAATGATCCAGGTTCAGTCAACCTCCTCATCCAAGCCCCTAAAACTCGTCTGGGGTATGTTGCAATTCTTCCGGGAATCCCAAGATTATTGGCTGGCTAATAGATTCATGAATGTATGACAATAAACTTGGTGCTTTAGGAATAAATTCAAGCTAACTTTAACACAAAACTCAATGGGAATAAAAACAGACTCAAAAGGCCAATAGGACATAGGAGATGGCTCACTTTGTAAAGATCTTGCCATATAAGCATGAAGTCCTGGGTTCAGATCCCCATTACCTACATAAAAAGTGAAAAACAAGCAAAGCAGAGATCTCTTGGGATCTCTGACAAACCAGACTAGTTAATCTACACACACACACACACACACACACACACACACACACACACACACACA
>CAJQZJ010005154.1:242626-369171 GCA_907164525.1 Lophiomys imhausi
ATCAGATGTGGGGTTGGTGAAGATTTTCTCCCAGTCTGTTGGTTGCCATTTTGTTCGAATGACAGTATCCTTTTCAATTTCTGTGAAATGTGTATTGAAATTTTGACTGAGAATACATTGCCTATGTAGATTGGTTTGGTTTCTAGGATGGCCATTTTCACAACATTAGTCCTATCAATCCAAGAGCGTGGAACATAGTTCTATCTTCTTATATCAACTTCAATTTTTTCTTCAGTATTTAAAAATTTCAATGTATAGGTCTTTCATATTTTTGGTTAGGAATTTTGCAGGTGTTTTGTGTTGGTTTTTATTTTGACCACTTTAATTGTGATTATTTTCTGAATTTCTTCCTTAGTGTATTGATTCTCGGTACACAAGAAAGCTATCAATTGGGGTATGTTATATTTGTACTCTACTAACTTTTTCAACTTTGCTGAAAATGTTTTTTTCATCTCTAGGAAGTTTCCTGGTGATGTCCTTTGGGGCCTAGTATATATAGAATCATATTGACTGCAGCTGGAAAATATTTGCATGCTGCAATGTTGGCATGAATATTGTGGGATTACCCACTTTTTGGTTGAATTCTAGGCTTGCTCCATAGGAAGGAATTCACACCTGGCCTGACAACCTGGTTAAGAGCTGGTGGCTGGAAATATCCTGGGTCCTAGTGGAGAATTTACTAAATTTTGCTAAGTGGACATGTGGTCAAATTGCCTTCTAAATATTCATTCTTGGGTCAATATTTTATCAGAGAAGCTTCTTACTTTACTGAGCAGCACTTTAGGAAGAAAGGAATCCTCAGTCCTCGATGGATTATTGGTACCACTTCTTCCAATGTTCAGGTAACACCACAGAAGAGAATGCAAAAATTATGAAAGAGTTGGAGGATAAGGAGGCATGTTCAAAAATAAATGTTCTGGAACTAATACAGCTGTTGCAATCATGAACTCAATGCAGCCATGGTTATCCACACCAGTCTTGCATAAAAATGGGCCAATTGTCATCTCATTGTGGAGAGACAGCACTTCTTGAGATAGTCTGTGGACAGTTAATAATAGGCATGGGGAAAAATTGTCAGTGTCTCCAATAATAGAGACACTAAGTTGATCATGTTCCAGGAAATAACCTCCCACCCATGCTCATATAAGCAATACTAGTTAAACTCAGTAACACACACACACACACACACACACACACACACACACACACACACGAGATGAAAGAAAGTAGGAGGGGAAGTTATTGAGAAGAATGATTTTAGTGACTAATATTCACTAGATACATGGGTAAAATTGTCAACAACGAGAGAAATAAGTCTTAAAGAAGTTGTATCTAAAGACAAATGTCATCAATGGGAAGGCAATGGTGCTGACAAAGTGACTTAGCAAGATGCTAAGTATAGCAAAGATCCTCATTTTAGTGAGCTAACTGATCAACACTCTGCAGCCCTTTTATCTGTGAAAGCTGTTAAAACGAGTGCGAGCTTAAGGTGCAAAAAAAAGTAAAAATCGTTGGTAATATTATAATTGCTAACCCCTAGAATACCAGAATTTTCTTATTTTACTCAATAACAAATTACTTTAATGGCTATTTTCTTAGAAAGAGGAAAGAGCTTAGAATGCAATATTTTTTAATTTGTTATTATTACATTTCTTACTCTCTCTCTCACTCCTGTGTGTATTTGTGTGTGTGTGTGTGTGTGTGTGTGTGTGTGTGTGTGTGTGTGTGTGCGTGTGCAAATGTGAACATATTCTTGTATTGTGGTTCATGTATGGAGTCAGTTTGTGAGAGTTGGTTCTTTGCTTCTACCATGTGAGTTTCTGGGATCAAATCCATATTGTCAGGCTTAGAGGCAAGCACCTTTACCTCCTAAGTCATCTCATTAGGCTGGAACTTAATGTTATTACTCCAGTGGTTATCAAACCATAATGTTCTTCCTTACAGACAGCGCACCATCCTGTATTGGACTTCAGGCTCTCTAAAGCTTTAATGGGCTGTCAGTCATATTTTAAATACCACTGTGAAATGCTATTTGCAGATCACTGTTGTGAGATAAAGTGGGCCAGAGTTATGATAACAGATCAGCACACCATGGCCAGCAGACCTGCTAGACTGCTGTTTGATAAGCCTAATAAAACAGTGGAGTTTCTTGATATCTCTGCTCTACTAGGTTGGAACAGCCTGAGGTCAGCTGTCCTCTGGAACTGAAGCCAAAGCTAAGGGACAATGGAGTCACAGCTTAGGGAAACCAGCTGTCTCAGTAGCAAAAGTGGCTCCAGGAACTTATTTGACAGGGTGACTAATTCATTATTTTCTGGTATTTATTCTGAGGATAAGAATGGCCTCCTGATGAATGTCCCATGTTCGTGGGAGCAATTTGTAGCTTTGAGTCCTCTTTGAACTCCTGATGTGTTGGTCTTGGCAGGATATTACAGAAGGGGGTGCAAATGGGTCAGTAAGAATCTAGCTCACATTAAATCTAGCCCAACCATATTAATGATAGTTGGAAATATTACACAAGAATTTCTTAGCTAACATAAAATTGCTTTTTCTTCTGTATAGTCTTATTAGTTATATTAACTATATATTCAAACTCAGTATGTTAGGTTAAATTAGAACCCTGGAAATATTAAGTGTATAGTAATCTATTTACTAATGTATTTATCCATCCATGACAGGCAAATATTATTCAAAGATTAAAGTACATAAATCTAATGTTTTATAACATAGAAGAACTATTTTATTTCTATAATACTCAAACTTGTTTCTTTTCTTGGGCATAATACTAAATTACACCATAGTGCTGTTAGTCCTCCAGGCCCAAACACAAATTGTAATCTTTGATTCTTTGAGTACTGAAACAACACCCTACAAATCCTGTTTATTCAGCTTCCAAATTCTATCTTCAGTAGTTTGAATGAGAAATGCATTCACAGGTTTGTATACTTGAACAATTGATCCCTTGTTGGTTAGATGTAATGGAACCTTTGGAGGTGGATCCTTGCTAGAAGAAGCACACCACTGGGATGTGCTTTAAGATTTTATAGCTTACCCCACTTCCTACTGAGCCTCTCTGCTTCCTGTTTGTGGATGAAATTATGATCAGCCAGTTCCCTGCTCTTGTTGCCATATCATGACTTTCCTGACAAGATGGAGTTTTCCTCCCAGGAACCATAAGCCATAGTAAGCTTGTCTTCCTTGGGTTCCTTTTACTCATGGTATTTTATAGCAGCAGCAGAAAAGGAAATTAGAACACTACCTGTAAGTTACTAGTGTAAGTGGAGAAACTTCGGGGATAATGAAACATAAATTCATTTTCGCCATGTTTGTCCTCCCTAGATGTTAAAGAGAGACTCCTAACTTAGTCCTGCATGCTATCTCTTGTATATTTGCATATTTATTATAGGATCCAACATAATCTACATAAAAATAAATATTGATCAGTAAATACTAAAATTCCCAAAGGGCATCCCCTTAGGTTTATCTCCAAATGTATTTCTTCTTACAATATGATAAAATGTCTTGGATATTGTTATAGTTAAGAAAAATAATTTCACAGTCTTTTGTTTGCATTGCTGGATGAGTTAAATGAAGAGGAAAGTAAACATTGTCCACTTTCTGAATTTGCATTAAAATCAGAACTTCATGGTTGCCAAGATGGATCACCAAGCTGAGTTTCCAGTGATCGGAGTTTGATCCCAGAACACACATAAAGGTGGAAGGAGAGAACTGACCTACAAAGTTGTCCTCTGACCTCCGCATGCACACTGCAACCACAAACACACACACACATTAATAATAATTAATAAAATATAAAATAAACATTTTAAATAAACATTTTTAAAATTTGCTGGTCATGTAATATATACTCCTAAAATGGTTGTTCCCAGATAACTTATTCAGAAAATCTCTTTGTCCTTAACACAAATACACAAATTTCTCCCTTTACATTCACTAACTATATATTTTTTATTTTAAAAAGTATAGTCCTTTCAGTCACTGAAATGGTTAATGCTCATTGCAACCATGACTGGACATGTTGGCATTTCAAAGGGTTTTAACTGAAGAAATAAGAACTACTCTAAGTACAGGTAGCATCATCCCACAAGTTGTGGTCACAGACTGAATAAAAGGAGGAAAAAAGAAAGCAAGATAAATGCCTGCATCCACCATTGCCTGCTTCCTGTGAAGACAGGAAAAGTCTCAGCTCCAATCACTTTGAACTCTGTCATGCCTTTCTACTACAATAGATGACTATCCTTCTTTAAACCATCAGTCAAAATTAGTTATTCTGTCAAATTGCTTATATCAGGTATTTTGTTGTAGCCATTAGACAAGTAACTTTTAAGACTATATTTGTACAAGTGTCACCTATGTTTCTTTGTTGACCAAGAAAAAAAATTCAAAGCAGAAATGATTAAATTTGGGGTGTTATTGAGTGATGGTCTTTTATAGATATTCTTGTGGCATAGTAAATAGTTGACATTCAGAGAGTTGAAAGTACATTAACAAATAAAGACATTTTATACATTATTGGGATAGTAGGAAAAACAATTTGAATGTAATGAATAGGAAATTCAATGACCACACTCTGTGTATTTAATTTTATGAATAATTATATTATTAGCATGGGAAAAAAGGTAGTAGATGACAGAGCAACTTAGGAAAATAAAGGTTCAATACTATACTATACAATATGAGTTAGAATGTAAACAGTATACTTTCCCAAGATTTTTTTTTCCTCTCTTGAAATCAGTTGTTTAAAAATTAAAAAGAGGGAAAAATAGGAGGAAATAGGGAAACTGAAAGGATAAAATATGCCAAGAACCCTAACTAATGAAAGCTTAGTTTAAGCAATGTTTAAGAGTTTCACACTAATTTAGACAGGTGTTCTTATTTCTCTTGTTTTTTAGATTAAACAAGTGAATTGAGGTATTAAGTATCTTGTCCAAGGTCACAAAGCCACACCAGATGGTCTAGCTGCAATATCCTCTGTCTTGTCCACGCTCCCATATGGCCTCACTTTGCAAAAGATTGACAGACAACGTAGCTAAGTAAAAGGGATATGACAAAAGATGAGCTGAGCTTAGAAAATGTGGGAATAGTAACCAAAGGGCTGCCATGCTAAAGCAAGTAAAAATATTCTTATCTACTCTGTTTACAGTTTCATACGTGTTATATTGAATATTTGTGGATAGTTTTATTTAGACATAATTTCAAACTTAAAGAAAAAATATGAACCCCAAAGAACTACAAAATAAGCTTCTGTAGACTCTTCAAAGAGATGTGTCATTTATGTATATTATGAAGAAAATGGATTTATTGTGATTTATAACACCCATTCATCATATTGTGTAACAGTAAATTTTTATTTATCGCTCATATATTTATTATTAAAACTTAACAATTACCTAACAATTGTCTATAAAATTCCTAAATCCTAAACCCAAACCATAACTCTGAAACCTAGCAACTAAAACTTCTTAGTACCTATAATACAAGCATTTAACATCAACCTAAGATTTCTCAAAAGGATATTTTTCTCTGAGCATGGGTCCTGATGGATGGCTGGTCTTCATGTGGTTTTTCAGTCTTAAAGTCTCTCAAAGTCTTTGAATTTCATTCCTCAGATCCTAAGACAGTTTGTCAAGAATCACCTTCGTGGTCTTAAGACCAATTAACATATGAAAGTTTCCCAGGCAGCTCACCTATTCAGTCGCATATGGCCTGCAAAGTCCCTATGGAGCTCCATGTCCAAGCACTCTGAATCTCAGGGAGAATCTGTCTCTTCTCCAGACCCAAAATATCAGAGGGTAAAGCTTTCCAATGAGATTGAAGCAAGTTTCTCTGCAGGATGAGTCAGGAACAGGAGAGAGAGTGCCTCTGTCCATGTGAATCCTGCATTAAATATCTTCACCTGTCATGCCTCCGGGCAGTGCCATTCAGAAGCTTTTCGAAGAGTGCTGTGAAATGATGGGAGACCTCAGGAGGGTGGACACCTCAGGGGGCATGTCCTGCCCCTAGCCCTAAGATAAAAGAGGTGGTGGACCTTGGCAAGTTCCCAAGGACATGTCACTTCAGAAATAAGTCTTTTATCTTAAAGTCCAGGCTTTTGCTATCCCTATGCTATTATATGCTAACACTAAAGCTACCACACTGTTGTCCTTCTTCTGAACCATTTAAAAATACATTAGAAACAGCAGAGTCCCTTGTCCCCATATATTTCAATGTGCATTTCCTATCAAACAGACAATGTCCTATATAAGCATACAAGTATTATAAAGATTGGGAGACCTTACACTCATTCACTATCTCCTTTAAAGATATAGAATTATCTATATTTAAGTTTCCCAAATTGTCACCTCTAGGGCTATATTTTTTTCTGAACCAGCAATACCCATGCATAAATTTATTTTAATATACAGTGGTTCTTTGCTCTTGCACTATTGTTGACCTTTACACCTAAAGATTATGAACCCATTATTCCTTGGAGTGTCTCCTATTGACTTTTTTTCTGATTAAAAAAAAAGTTTATCATGTTTATTTATGTGTGTGTTTGGGTGCAGAGGCCATAGGACAGCAAAAGGAAGCTGATTGTCTACTTCTATATGTTGGTCCCAGAGATCAAACTTGGAGCATCGGGTCTGGTGACAAGTGCCTCTACTTACTGAGCCAGCTCATGAAGGGTTCTTTATGTGTAGGCTCAGATTATACATTTCTGCATGCCATACTATAGAGTAATCTAGGACAAATCTTCACTTCATTTCATTGGAAGTTTTATAATAATGGCTTGTGCCAATGTTTGTCTTTCAAACTTTGACAATGTGCTTAAGATAGTGTCTCTAGGTTTAACAACTATAACATTAGTAGTCTCCATTTTGCAATTAATAAGCAATTTGCTTAACATCACTTTGAGATTGGATATGAGTTGTTGTCAAATGTTATCAACCTAATTTTAGCTAGAGATTGTTTTGTTTCTTTATTTTTCAATCTGGAATTCTATTATTTGAGGGAAATCCCTTTGTATGCTTCCTTTTTTCTCTCTCACATTCTCTCCCCCCTTTTCTCTCTTCCTTCCTGTACATCATAACTTACATTTACTTCAGATTACTTTTTAAAGTTGTTCTACCTCTGAGGTCCAATTCCAAACCTGGTTATGTTCAGCATCCATTCTTTGGAGGTACATTTACACCATTGGCTTGAGCTAACGTCCTTAATGGCTTCCAACTTGCTTTCCTTGCCAAGATTTTCTGTGGAATCTTTAAAACCCCGTGAGCTTCAGATATACATTTAGACATCTCACACACACACTTGTTTCCAGCACACAACCCAGCCCATCTTCTTCCCCTCCCTCTGTTTTTCTTCTTCCGTCTTATTTTAGATTAAGAAATCCATCATACATCCAATCACAGGTATCAGAAAGCTAAAATTCATCACTGGCTCATCTTCCCCATTCCCTTGATCAACCTCCAAATTCATTACTCATTAGTACCCATAATTCTGCCTGGCATATGCTTCTGATCTCTGTCAGTACTCTACTTTTCGTAACATAAAACTCTTAACCCCAGCTCCCCAGCACCACTGCCTTACGTTGCTACCATATTCTCCCACTGGTGTTCTCTGCCCTCAGCTTTGCCTGCTTCTGACACCTACTCTGACTTTCTACTCAAGTAATCTGCCTTGAACACTTGTCTAGAGGAAATATGGTGCTGGTTCATTTCAAACCAGACAGTGGTTTCTGACAGTTGACAGAGTGATCCTCTAGTAGCCTGGTACAGTTGTCAAGCTCAAAGTAATATGGAGTGTAGTTTAAACTTTACTTCCTGTACTCATCTACAAATATTCCACACATGCTTTCTACCCCTGCCATTCATGACCTGTGACCATGTTTTATGTCTCAAAGGACTTGGGATTGCTCTAGCCTTCACATAAAATGTCCTGCCAGTCCCAATTTCTCTTATTTGTACCAAATTCTATTTTTTTTCCTGAGCTCATCCAACTATCTTTTCATGTGGGAAGGAAGTCTAAACCTTCTCTTACCCCATTCATGTAGATAACACAGCTCAACTTCTCTGATCTCATGTATCATCCACCCATAATAACTCTATAACATATTAATGCATTTGCTTATTTACACCCTGAAACTGGATTCTCTTGACAGCGTGAATATTTTTGTTGAGTTTTCTTTATCAATGGCTAACATGGTAACCTTACTAGAAATACTTAAGAAACATAATCGAATAAATGATGGATGTGTGGATAGATGTATCAATATGAATACATAATAAAATGATAAAAATTTAAGTGTGGGGCTGGAGAGATGGTTCAGAGGTTAAGAGCACTGTCTTCTCTTCCAGAGGTCCTGAGTTCAATTCCCAGCAACCATATGGTGGCTCACAACCGTCTATACCAGAATCTGATTCCATCTTTTGGTCTGCAGGGGTATATATAGATAAAACTCTCATATGTTAAATAAATAAATCTTTTTAAAAAATTAAGCGTGAGGCTTACATTAGAAACAACTAAATATTACTATTACTCTACAGTACAGCTTGAGATATGGGATGTTGATCCCTCCAGATGTTCTTTTAGATTGATTAGGTATTCTGGTTTATGTTTTTTTCCATATGAAGTTGAGAATTTTTCTTTTAAAGTCTGTAAAGAATTGTGTTGATATTTGATAGAAATTGCATTGAGTCTGTATACTGCTTTCAGTAGGATGGTGATTTTTAATATGTTGTTCCTACCTATTCATGAGCATGGGAGATCTTTCCATCTTCTGATATCTTCTTCAATTTCTTTCCCTAGGGACTTGGAGTTCTTGTCATACAGGTCTTCTACTTGCTTGATTAGAATTACCCTCATGTATTTTATACTATTCCTGGCTACTGTGAAAGATGTTGTTTCCCTAATTTCTTTCTTAACCCATTTATCTTTTATGTAAGGAAGGGCTGCCCATTTTTTAGAATTAATTTCTATCCAGCCAAATTGTTGAAAGTGTTTCTCAGCTGTAGGAGTTCTCTGATGGAATTTTTGGGGTCACATATGCATACCATCACATCATCTACAAATAGGGATTCTTTGACTTCATCCTTTCCAATTTGTATCCCCTTGATCTCCTTTAGTTGTCTTATTGTTCTGGCTACCACTTCAAGGACTATGTTGAAAAGATATGGGGAGAGTGAGCATCATTGCCTTGTCCCTGATATTAGGGGAAATGCTTCAAGTTTCTCTCCACTTAATTTGATGTTGCTACTCACTAGCTGTATATTGCCTTTATTATGTTTCAGTATGGTCCTTGTATACATGATCTCTCCAAGACTTTTAACATGAAGAAGTATTGGATTTTATCAAATGCTTTTTCAGGATCCAATTAAGATGATCATGTGGTTATTGTCTTTCAGCTTGTTTCAGCTTGCTTGTATGGTACATTAAGTTGATGGATTTTCATACACCGAAACATCTCTGCATCCCTGCGATGAAGCCTACTTGATCATGGTGTACTTTGATGTGTTCTTAGATTTGGCTTGCAAGTATTTTCGCATCAATGTTCACAATGGAAATTGATCTGAAATTCTCTCTTTGTTGGGTCTTTGTGTGATTTAGGTATCAGGGTGACTGTGGCCTCACAGAGTAAGTTTGGCAGTGTTCCTTCTGTTTCTATTTTGTGGAATAGTTTGAGGAATATTTGGCTTAGTACAAAAACTCAAATGACAGCACATGCTGCCAAGGATATGGAGAAAGAAGAACACTCCTCCTTTCCTGGTGGGAGTGCAAACTTGTACAGCCACTTTGGAAATCAATCTGGTTATATCTCAGGAAACTGGCAATAATTCTACCTCAAGACCCAGCCATACCATTCCTGGGCATATATCCAAAAGATTCTTCACCAAACCACAAAGACATAGGCTCAACTATGTTCATAGCAGCTTTATTTATAATAGTTAGAAACTGGAAACAGCCCAGATATACTTCAACCAAAAAATGGATAGAAAACCTGTGGTACATTTACACAATGGAATACTACTTCGCTATCAGAAACAAAGAAATCATGCAATTTGCAACCAAATGGATGATACTAGAAAAGCTCATCCTGAGTGAGCTAACCCAGACACAGAAAGATACACATGGCATGTATTCAATTATAACCTGATGTTAGCCATATAGTACAGGATAACTATCCTACAACCCACAGACCCAAAATAACAGGAACCTAGCATAACTATACTATGAGAAATTCCACCCAGCAGCAGATCAAAACAGATGTTGAGACATACAGTCAAACATTGAGTAGAGCGCTGGGAGTCCTATATGAGGGGGAATAGAGAGACCTGGAGGGGACAAGAACCCCACATGAAGATCAACAGAACCAACCAACTTAGGTCCCTAGAACCTTACAGAGGTTCAAACACTAACCAAAAAAAAAAAAAAAAAAAAAAGAAGCTTAGACTAGACCTAGACCTCCACCCCAAACAATTATAGGGGATAGACAACTTGGTATTCATACAGATCCCTTAGCAACTAGTGGGGAGGGTGGTCTCAGTCATGGACTTTACTACCTGTTAGAGGGACACTTTACCCTACCTGTCAGGCCCTAGAGCAAGAAGAAGTTCTTAACTCTCATGTGACTGATAAACTGAGGGGGACTGATATGTGCCCCACACACACCAGAGGAGAAGGATAGGTGGCAGAGTGGGTAGAGGGTGGGAAGGTGGGACCAGGAGGGGAGGAGGGAGGATATAGATGCAAATTAAATTAATAAATAAATGTTAAAAAAATAAATGACTAAATAATAATATTCAAGGTACTGTTAGCTAAAAGGTTTTCCCACATATTACCTCATCATAACTAAGCATTAGAAAATGGCTCTGATCATACATTTTGTGTACCAGTCCAGTCTGATCAGCCTTTCTGACCCCAGGCTGCTAATCCCATTCCAAGTGTAATTTTCAGGCATGGCTGGGACTGCTCATCCAGTGTCCAATTGCAGTCTCATGAGTATAACTCTCTCCCAGCATATAAGAAACTTCTCTTTGAAGCAGACAGAGACCATTACAGAAGTTCACAACAGATAAAAATGTAGAGAACAACTGACTGTGGGGGTCCCCGACCCAACTGATATATCTTCAGCACAAGCCTTGCAGGTAAGACCCGGGGAACATCATAGAAGAGGGGACAGAAAGACTGTAAGAACCTGATGACCAGGGAGCCTGTTGTGAGATTGTGTCTTCTGTATATGACACCCAAGTTTCAATCATGGAGTCGCCACAGTATGACTACATAAACATCACCTGAACAATGACCACACGAGTTGACATGCCAGTGTGGATGGGGGAAATCTCAGAAGACCCCACCCATACCTGAAGAGAAATAGGCAACAAATTCTGCTGAGAGAAAAAAAAATGGATCTTCTCCAAGAAGCAGGAGCAGAATTCATTATCTAAAGACAGCTGGACAGATAGATTCAATACTAGCCAAAGAAGTTTGCCTAATTTAAGGAAGGAGAAGCATATTCCAACACAGAGAAGAATGGCTTTCTTTCTGTAGTTGTGGTGCCATGGACAGAGTTCACCAGGAAGCAGAAGATGACTCACCTGTAATATGTTATTTAAGTAAAATATTTGAGAATTTAATTATTTTTAAGCCTTATAGTATCAGTGTGGTCTTCCTTATTGTTAGAATAGTGTTAGTATCTGTCCAATCTCTCTTTCACAGACTAGACTAGTGTTACACATTTTTTTAATTGTCTTCAGATCTTCTGCAAGTACACAAACACCCGTACCCAACAGACACATACACATCATATGCAACAAAGCCATACACACACACACACACACACACACACACTATATGTAACACATATATACATCATACACACTACACACATCATTACCACCACTAACTGTTGGCCTTCCTGATCAGATGGGAAGGTTTCCAGAAAATCCACAACTCCAAAGCCTGGGAATCACGCAGCTCTGAGGTGGAACTCTGGAGCTCATGGAAGGATGAACCCAAGAGAGGAGGAAAGAATCCAGGACTGGCTGCCTTTGCTCTAAGAAGACAGCAGAGAGCTGGGCAAATAGCCTTCATACAGGATTTTTGAGGGGCAGAACTTTCTAGGGCAGAGATTTCCAGAGTGAGGATTGGTGGGATTTCAAGTCCTGAGCTTGGGGGAGCTTAGAAATTGGTGGAGTTTTATTCAGACTTTTCACATAAAATTAGCATAAATCTGGGAGGGGTCCCACCAGGGGGCTGGAGATGGGCTTTGTGACAGAGACTGAAGCTGCCATTCTGACAGAGAGGTGGAAGGGGTGCCTATCAACTCATCCTTTAGGGCGTTTACACAGACTTGAACTCTGATAAACAAAACTACTTTCTTCACTAAACTATGAATTTATATGAAGGGGTCAGATTCCTAGTCCTGGTCCCTGACTGGCAGTGTCAGACCATGTAAAGCTCCCTGCTTTGGGGGAAGGACTAGTTTACACATAGTTATCACAGAGATGGCAAAGGAGCTCATATACTAGCCCCAGTTGGACACACCTCCCTCCCTCTGAGTCCCCTGTCAGTAGCAGTGGTAATCTACTTCCTCCAACTTCCCATTCTCTTCAGGCATCTGATCTCAGGTCCCAGAGACAGGGAGATTTAGCCCGTAGTCACTCTGCTGTCCTGAGGCATTGCTGTCCAAAGGTGTAGAGGGGCCATCAGCACAGCGTGAAGATCCCAGCAGCCCTTTCAGGGACCACAGGGGATGGCAACCAGGGGAGCTGCAGAGATGGAGAGGGGGAACCCAGGGAAAGATGTAGGGGGAGCCCAGAGACAAAATTTGAAGCAGACCTGCCTGGCTGCTGGAGATCCTCAGGTGGAGGCCTGGATACTTTCCTGCAAATTATACAAAGTATAAAAGGATATAAAGTTAATAAAGGGAGTCTATCAAAGGAAAGGTTTGAATCTTGTGAATACTCTATACTACCACCACCACCACCAATAACAACAATAGGTCATCTTGCACCAATATTCATGGCTCTTTTCATTGTCTGGTTCTGTAGATCTCCTTTAAATCAACATTGTAGGTTTTCCAGCATCTCTTAGAAACAACTTTTGTCTATGTCACAATGTCTCACAAATGTCACAACTAGGTATGTAGTCCAGGGAAGTGGGCAAGAGGTTTTTCCAAAAGAAGAAAAGTAGTTGCTGACTAAATATTAGGGGAAATCTAAGATTCAATTGAGAATAGCAAAAAGGAGGAAACAGAAGCAAATGGAATATCAAGAAAATTGGAATTTATCTGGTCATGGAGCAAAAAATTACAGTGAGGGACTTCGTATAAACACCACTTTTAGTTTCTAAAGCTAGGGAAAAAGATAAATCAAGAAAATAGGAGAAAGGCCATATACATTTATAAATAGAAAATTATGAGTGACCTTCAAAGTAGCATGTTTTTTGTTATTTGATGACTGAGCCTCACAACTATTCTTTTCAGGTGGCCACAGAGGATATGTATGTGACCTGATGTATCACCAGGATCAATGGAAGAGAATGTTGTCACATGATGTTACCACAGAAGGTCAATTTCTCGATGCCCTTGTACATTTCATTGTCAAGATAAAATACAGTAACCACTGCTTAATGGACATTTTGCTTGAGCCTCCCTTTCTGAATGCATTAATCCATGACTTTCAGCTTCAGTCTTAAAGTAGCCTCTTTGTAATTAGAGCAGATACTTGATTTTGATAAGCCACTCACAAATAGCTTTGTTGTCACCTAACTGCTATCCGGATCATCAATGTCTTCCATGCAACACAAAAGTGACTCCTTTCCAAGCTTTTCTAATACTTTCTCTAGAAGTGCTTCTTTTTATGAATCAAATGAAAACAAGCATTTTACCCAAATCAACAAATAAACTGTCAGCTCTTCAATTTGACTCCAATGGACACTGTACATGTAATCTCTCTTTTCCCTCTGTCTTGCATAGAGTTGACTTTTTGGTTGTTGTGTTTGTTTGTTTGTTTTGCTGTGTGTGTGTGTGTGTGTGTACAATGACTTATTGTTTGAGAATTTCATAGATATATACTATATTTTGATCATATTCACCCCATTCTCTCCTTCCCATTCCAGTCACCTCACCCTATTCCTGGCAATCTGCTCTATTCCCAACTACAGGTCTTTAAAACAAAGAAAAATCTACTGAGTCCAACCAGAACTGCCTGTATGCACTTTGGTATGAGGCCAAGCACTAAAGCATGGACATCCTACCAAGACTGATATCTGACTGAATATATAACTGACTCCTCTTTCTCCAGAAGCCTGAATCTTCCACTAACTCCTTCCCTAGATTAAGACAGTCAACATTTCCACATTAATGGAGGAGGGGCACACAAGTCCCCACTCCTATCTGCATTAGCACTTTCAATGCGGGGGTCTGTCCCAGGTCTTTCTTTCCTCTATAATGGTACAGTAGCATTTTTTTTTCTTTTGGAACTTGTGTGTTCACATTGAATAATAAGTTCCAGGCTTTGGTTGTAGACATCCAAATCATATAGCCTAACTGAACTGAGTTGAACAGGTGCTTCCATTCCATTTTTTTAAAAATGAGACACCTTCCACTACATTTTTAAAAAAGAAAGAAAGTTGCCCTTGGGAAACAAGAAGTGACCCCAAAGCATTATCATCCTCATTGTATCTCAGATTCCACTATGGTAGAAGATTTGTAATCTTTGTTCGCTCCAAACCAGTTATATACAGAATGCTGAAGAGAAATCATTTCCTCTTTGAAAATGTCATGGGGCATCCAAGCAATCTCTTTTAGTTTTATCTTGGCAAACAAATGTCCACTGATCAATATAAATGAGGAACAGGCTCACCAACATCAATAGGAAATGACTTTTGTGAAGTACATTTTGATTCATGACACGGAATGGCCCTTCCAAAGTTCTGTTCTATTATCAGCTGGGAAGCGGAAGATATCATAAAAGGGGCCTCCAGATGACTGTCATTTTCAAGTGGGGTGCTCTTAAGTTATAGACTTCTGCCACCTCAGAGATAAATGGCTGGCTGCCCGTGACTGACCCTGTCTTTAAAGAAGGGATGGCTGTCTTTGTAGACAGGGATGCAGCCTGGAAAACTTTGAACGACATAGCATTTAAAGACAATTTTATTTCTTTATCAACTGATAGTTCTCTATTTCACCTCTTTGGTTTTTATCACTTGCTGGCATATGTGTTGAAATGAGATCATAAGGTCTTAGCATTCTTTCCTTGGCCACTTACAGATGTGCTCTACAGAAAGTATAATCCTGTGAGCCGTGGAGGTAGCAAAAACGATGTCACACCCCAAGGACAACTGACCTTAGAGTGATGGGCAGCTTCGAGTGACTGGTTCCTTAACTGTCATATTTTTAACATAAACCAGCCCTGCTACTTTGAAGAATACAAAGTGTAAATAACTACTACATGGCATTTAAATCCTGATATGACTATTTAGAACTATGCCACATATTGAGAAATAGCTCACAAAAGTCTACTTAAAAGAGCTGGGGGAGGGGACTCCTTATAAACTGTAGGGGTTTAACATGGAATTAAACTACCTTGAAATGAGGTTTTAGTGTGAGAGCAGAGAATAAGCAGTGACAACTAGATGCTAAAGCCAGAAAAATTTGGGTGAAAGTCGAAGACTCACTCTTAATCCATGAGAGCCTCAGCAGCTTCTGGAGCACAGTGAGGCTGATGTGACCCTCTGCTTACATGGCTGTGATAATTAAATGCAAAACATTCTGCAGAGGACTGTCAACATGTTCATTGCTCTTTCACAACGATTTTCTATCCACTCCCCACCCAAATTTCTTCTTCCAGAATGTCCCACCCCATTTTATTTTCAAATAGAGCTTTCTGAATAGTAACTAGTCTAAACTCTACATTCGTGTCTGGTGGTCATGTTTAACCCATGTTTTATGTTCAATGTCTGTGACCAGATCTTGACAACTGTTGACGAAACTGTTTCAGGTCCTACAGATATCTGCTTTAAGCCTATTTTTCCCTCCAGTGTTAGGATCCATGATACAAAGTTTGTTTTAAATTTTGCTTTATTGTTTAAAATATATAAATGAGTCAACAGTATGGTATCAGATTTTTAAAAGAGCTAGATAAGACTCATAGTAAGAAATACAGGTGCATAGCAATTGATCGCCATGTCAAGGTTTCTATTGCTGTGATGAGACGCAGTGGCCAAAAGCAACTGGAAGAGGATAGGGTTTATTTCACCTTACAATTTCAGGTCCCATGAAGCCAATGAGGCAAGTCAGGGTGGGAACTCAAGAAGAGCCGGAACCCAGAGGCAAGAACTGATGCAGAGGTGATGGAGGAGTGCTGCACACAAGTGCACATGTACCCACACCTGGCATGCAAATGCACACACACACACACATACACACACACAACGTACTCATTAATGAGCACACATGTACACATGCACACACACACAAACACACACTTGCATGCAAATGCATGCACACTCACAAACACACACGCACACACACACTGACCAGTGATGTCATTTTTGTCTTTGATATTTGTAGGTGGTTTTAATGTTCTTTGATCTACTTAGGCTGACAGTAGTGAGCAAGCCTCCTTGTTGGGTTCCTGTTAACCTCAGGCAGTTTCTACTTGATGTTGTAAGATTGTTAAGAATCAGCCATCACAATTGTTGTCAGTCTTCCTCAAATATTATAACTTTCAGCATTTAATATCTTACCCTATCTCAGTTTACACTTTTTGGCTTATAGTCCACTTTGACAATGGTATGATAAAATATACTTTCATATTTTTCACATCTTCCTGATACACTTATTCAAGCACCTTTTAATTTTGCAGTTTTTAGAATTATCATAGATGACTCCATAGAATGGGAATTTACTTAGTTTTCCTGTCAGTTTGATGTGCTTGCTCTTTTTACAATAGCAGCTAAACCTACTTCATTTTAAGTTTGGTCTTCTCATTACTTTATCGAGTGCTACTTGTGCATATACTGTATTTAAGGTTCCAAGGGCTGTGCCTTCATATTTCCAATCTGTATCTTTTGGGGATGACTCCTATAGGCATTCGCAGCTCAATAGACAAGGAGCTGCTTGCTCTTGTGGTCTGCAACCTTCAAGTCATCTGTCTACTGTCCCATAGGATTCTTGGGGCTGCCTCCTTTTAACTTTACATAAGACTGAATCCCCTCTACTTAATCTTCACTTTTGCTTGATATTTTTAATGCGTCCTTAAGATACTTCCACTAGTGTACATTAACATCTCAGAGAAAGGCTTCACTATGACACCTCAATACATGCATATAGGTTGGTGGCATTCATTGCCTCTCCTGGTTATCTTCTGCTGTCAACTTGACTCAGCCCAGAGTTATCGGAAGGGGTATCAGTTGAGGGATTGCCGCCATCAGATTGGCCTACAGGCATGTTTTGCAGTGTTTTCTTGCTTGCTAAACGATGTCAGAGAAACAGCCTGCTCTGGGTGGCATAACTCTAGGTGGATGAATCTGTACTCTGTGGTAAATCTGCACAAGCCAGGAAGAGAGGGACCCAGCAAACAATGTGCTTCTATGGCTTATGTTTCAGTTCCTGCCCTGATTTCCATCCGCGATGGATTGTGACCTGGAAGTGAAAGGCAAATAAACTCTCCCCTCCCACAAGTTGCTTTTTTTTTGTTTGGTTGGTTGGTTTTTTTTTTTTTTTGGAGACAGGGTTTCTCTGTGTATCCTTGGCTGTTCTGGACTCACTTTGTAGACCAGGCTAGCCTTGAACTCACAGAGATCCACCTGCCTCTGCCTCCCTAGTACTGGGATTAAAAGTGTGTGCCACCACGCCCAGCAAGTTGCTTTTGGTAGTGGTGTTTATTAACATAACAGAAAGGGGGCCTTAAACACCCTCTATTTGTATCTCTACAATTGCACATGATAAAGACTCCTGTCACACTCTCCTGTTGCTCTTCTCTTATTTGAATGAACTGCTCATGGGTGGTCATATTTATGAGTACTGTGTTTAGAATTAGGAACTTTATATAGCAGTTTAAGTTAGGTTGAAGATAGTCAATCTCTATACATTTCTCAATAATTCATGAGCTGTTATTAAAAGACACATTATACCAAATGGGGCTGTACATATCTGTAATCCTGACAGTTAGGTGGGTGGAGCAGGAGCATTGTCAGGAGTTTGAGATCAGGCTGGGATATAGAGTGAGTGACACATCAGCCAAGGCTGCATAATACAAGACTGACTCAAAAATAAAAGAAAAGATTTCTTATAATTTTATCCTACTTCAAGAAATTTAGTTTTTGAGGGAGGGGTATTACTAATTATAACTATTTATTTTTTCTTTCATTGTATTGTTTTTTCTATCCAGAAAATCTTGGAGTGAGAAAAGAGAGAGAGAGAGAGAGAGAGAGAGAGAGAGAGAGAGAGAGTGTGTGTGTGTGTGTGTGTGTGTTAACATTTTTCTTTTTTGAGAATTGAAGTGGGCATAGGATACTGGAACTGGAGTTACAGATGTTGTGATTCACCATGTCAGTGCTGAGAATCAAACCCTGGTCCACTGGAAGAGCAACTGGTGCTCTTAACCACTGAGCCATCTCTCATCTCTCCATCCTCATCCCCTCCCAGTAAGAAGATTGTTATATCTGGAGATCCAAGATGGCAGCAGTTGGCAGGGACACAATGTGAGATCAGGAGAAAGTAGCTACAACATCACAGGGACTATTGGGGGTCCCTCGTGGGACCCTCAAACACTCAGGTAAACAAACCTACCCAGGCCTTGGGCACAGCGCGAAACTCAAGCTGCTGGGCACAGAGCAGCAAGGACCCCAGGCAGCAGGGAGCAGCAGAAACCAGGCGCAGTGCAGAACCTAGCATGGGACCCAGGCAGTGGGATGCAGTGCAGTGTGGACCCAGGCAGCTGAAAGCAGCGCAGGGGGGGAACCCAGATAACAGGACGCCACGCATTGCAGACCTAGGCAGCGGAGCACAGCACTGTGAGGACCTAGGCCTCAGGCAGCAGCTCATTGGGGAACACAGGCAGCAGGGAGTGGCACAGCATAGAACCCAGGCCAAACCCAGCCAGAGAACAGGCTGCGGCCCAAAACAGAGGTCAGTGGCATGAGGCACAGGCTGGGGACCCAGAGAGAAGCTAGCGTGGATCCTAGCACAAAACAGAGGCCAGCACGGACCCTGCCACGAAAGTGGCCAAAAACCACATAAATACTCAAGGAATCGCTCCAACCCTCAGATAGAGGTACTCACCAGCCTCCAGAACACCTAGCTTCCATGTCAGCATTCCATATAGGAGAACGGCAGGTTCACCAAAATTGATCCTCAGTGGAGTAGCTGGCAGGTAGGCACAAGCATATCTGGGCTTACCCAGAAAGGTGTTGGACATAAAGGTTTCTCTACTGGATATACAATCACTTGAAAGAAGATTGTGCTCAGACAGGGCAGAGGGCTGCTTGTCCTGCATGGGTACAGTCTCCCGCAGGTCTGATCACTACAGGGTCTTAGGAGGTAGCCCCAACTGCCAGATAGAGGTACCTCCCGGCTACCTGAGCACCAAATATTCACATGGTCATTGCAACACACTAAAGAGGACTGGCAGTAGCACAGAAACAGTCCAGAAGCCATCAAGAACAATCAGCTTAGGACAACCAGATGGCTAAAGGTCAGTGAAAGAACAAAACTGACAAAAATCAAGGAAATATGACTCCAACAAAATTCAGCAAGATTAACACAGCAATCCCCAAACATCCCACCACAACTGAAACACATGAAAATGATGACAAATCTATACTTAGGAAAATGTTGGAGTTCTTTCAAGAAGAAATTAAATCCCTGAAAGAATACAACGAATCCTCAATTTTACAAATAAAAGCAATGGAGAATACCATTTGGGACCTCCAAGCCAATGGAGTGCAACATGAATAGGAAAGAGATAAGGCAATGGGAGATTTGAAAGATTTGCAGACAAAGACAAGCAAACTGGAACAGGAAACATATAAAACAAATAAAATGGTTCAAGACTTGAAATTGGAAGTAGAAGAAATAAAGAAAACACAATCAGAGTTAATCCTGGAGGTGGAGAATCAAGGGAAGAGAACAGGAACTACAGATATGAGTATCAAAAATAGGATACAAGAGATGGAAGACAATCTCAGGTGTGAAAGATTCGATTGAAGAAATCAGTACAACAACCAAAGAAAATGAGAAATCTAAAAAAGTTCTCAACAATAACATCCAAGAAATCAAGGACTCAATGAAAAGGCAAACAGAACCTAAGAATTATAGGCATAGAGGAAAGAGAAAACTCCCAACTCCAAGGTCCAGGAAACATCATCAACAAAATCATAGAAGAATGGAAAAAGGACAGCATCTTCAACAAATGGTGCTGGTCCAACTGGATGTCGACATGTAAAAGAATGAAATTAGACCCATACTTAACACCTTGTACAAAACTTAAGTCAAGTGGAACAAAGACCTTAACATAAGGCCTGACCTACTAAATCTAATAGAAGAGAAAGTGAGAAAACCCTCGAACTCATCGGCATGGGCAACAATTTCCTGAACAGAACACCAACAGTTCAGAATCTAAGACCAACAATAAATGGGACCTCATGAAACTGAAAAGCTTCTATAAGGCAAAAGACACTGTCATTTGAACAAAATGGCAACCTACACATTGGGGGAAAAAAATCTTCACCAACCCCACATCTCATAGAGGGCCAATATCCAAAATTTACAAAGAACTAAAGAAATGAAATGCCAAGAAACCAAATAATACAATCAAAAAATGGGGGAAAGAGCTTAACAGAGAATTCACAAAATGGAGTGCCTTATAGCTGAGAGACACTTGATGAAATGCTCAGCATCCTTAATCATCAGAGAAATGCAACTCAAGATGACTCTGAGATTCCATCTCACACCTGTCAGAATGGCTAACATCAAAAAGTCAAATAACAGCACATGCTGGCGAGGTTGTGGAGAAAGGGCCACACTCCTCCATTTTTGGTGGGCATGCAAGCTTGTACAACCACTATGGAAATCAGTCTGGCGATATCTTAGATAACTTGGAATAGCTCTATCTCAAGACCCAGCCATACCACTTCTGGGTATACATCCAAATGATTCCTTACCAAATCACATGGAATTTTCCTCATCTATGTTCATAGCAGCCTTATTTGTAATAGGTAGACACTGGAAACAACCCTGATGTCCTTCAAACAAGGAATGGATTAAAAAAACTGTTGTACATCTACACAATGGAATACTACTCAGCTTTCAGAAACAACAAAATCATGCAATTTGCAGCCAAATGGATGGTACTAGAGAAGTTCATCCTGAGTGAGCTAACCCAGGCTCAGAAGGATGCACATCTATTCACTTATAGTCAGATTTTAGCCATATAGTACAGGATAACTATACTACAACCAATGCACCAAAGGGAACAGGAACATAGACTTTGTTACCTGTCAATGAGACAATTTGCCCTAGTGGTGCTGCCCTGTAGGCCCCCAGTGTATAAGGAGGTTCTTGGCCCTCATATGACTGCTGAGCTGGGGTGGGGGACTGTTATGTGGGGACACTCCACTCCAGAGGAATGGGATGGAATGGATAAGAGGTAGAGGGTGGGAGGGTGGGACTGGGAGGCGTGGAAAGAAGGCAGTGTGATGAAGATGTAACCTGAAGTAATAAAGAAATATTTTTAAAAAGAAGATTATTGTATCTACCCACCCTCCTTTAATGTTTTTGTTTGTTTTGTTTTGATTAATTAACATTCTATATCACCCCTTTTCTGGGTATATCTTTCTTAGTTTTTGAAGTTCTGGTTCTAGATATATTATTTTTCTGTTATTGCTTAATAAATTATTCCAATCTCACTCTCTGAATAGCCATTTCTACAAGAATTCGGGGATGTTTCATGCCAGGAGAATTTCCTGACAGCCAATAATCTGAGACATAGGGAAATATTTCCTTGGAGGTAATAGACGTATGTCAGGTCTGGTTCAGACTGCAGCAGACCTCTTTCGGCTTTGATTACACCATATTCCCTTGCACTGTGACCCATTAACCAAGAAACATAAAGACTTCTTAGGAGAGGTCCAGAACAGGGATAGACTTTTCAACAGGCCTGACAAGCTGGCCTTGCAGCACAACTATCTGATTCAGCAGAGTTAACTGTGCTTGAAATGTTAGTGCAAGCAAGATATAATTTATCTAAAATCCTGGAGATCAGAAGTGTTTCAACGTTCTAACTGTTGTCTCATATTTTAGAATCCTTGAAAACATATAACTTCTTGTCTTAGGGATCAAACCCAGTCTTGATCCTAGAATTCATTTGTCTTTCATATACCTGTTAAACATGCTGAAAGTAATTTATACAATTGTTTCATTGTGTCTGTGTTTTGATGTGTTTCATGTTAGTGGATCTTTCCCCCCAATGCCATATTAGCACTCCATATTCCAAATTCTGAAGCCATTCTGTTTAGAAGAAACATGAAGAACTTGCAGTTCTGTATGGAACTTATGTGATTTTTACTGATTTTTCTGGTGAATATTTATTTGTGAAGCTCTGGGTTCAGTGACACTTTCTCTATCAATACAGTAAAGTACACTTTCTCCCATTGTTGTCATCTTTAATCTAATTTGGGGGGAGGGGGCAGATACTGTTGGAGTGTGTAACATATAATGCTCCAGAGGGCTGGGGAGATGGCTCAGTAGTACGTCAGAGGCTTGCCTTGCAAGCACAAGGACCTGAGTTCGATCCCCTAGAACCCAAGTATAAATGCCCAGTGTGGTAGTACACACTCCCCAACAACAGCAGAAAGACAGAGACAGGAAGATTCCTGGGATTCACTGCCTATCCAGTATGACAAATTCTAGGTCATTGAGAGGCACTGCCTCAAACAAGCTAACAAAAACCAAATGAACAGACAAAATTATGGATTATGGCTGAGGATCAACATCCAAGCTTACCCTTTGACCTCTGTAACCACATATACACATTTGTGTGTTTCCCTGGACATGCATGTATACCTGTGTAAACCAACACACACAACATAATTAATAAAGGCATAAATAAAAACTGCTCAGATGTATAGAATTTCAGAAAAAATATAAACATTTCATGAAAATTTGTTTATTCTCACTAGTCAGTGTTTGTCTATAATTCAAGTTTTGTTAGACACCCTGCACTTTTTTTTTTTTCAAGACAGGGTTTCTCTATGTAACAGACTTGGCTGTCCTGGAACTCACTTTCTAGACCAGGCTGGCCTTGAACTCACAGAGATCCACCTGCCTCTGCCTCCCGAGTGCTGGGATTAAAGCCGTGCACAACCACGTCTGGCCATTACCGACAGCTGTGAACTGCCATGTCGGTGATGGGATTTGAACCTGGGTCCTTTGGAAGAGCAGCCAGTGGTCTTAAATGCTGAGCCATCTCTCCAGCTCCACATTCTTATTTCTTAAATCCTCCACACGTTTCTTCATTCTAGCATACATGTGAAATGATTCTTACCTTCTCTATTGAGATTCCTCATGCACACACAGAACACAGGAGATAACAGGGGTCTGTATGCTCCCAGTTTCCCCCAAGGATGTTACATAACAGCCTTGTTACACATGTATATAAAAGTTCACTGTCAGGAATGCAATTCTAGAGTATAGAATGAGGGATTATTACAAGAATCCATCCTAAATGAAAGCAGAATTCTCCCCCATCTCTTCATTTACATTTGGAAGAGCCTAAGCAAGTACCTAGCATAGTTTATGCAATTGTTTATTTATTATATGTGGATGTCCGTCCGTGTGTGCATGTTCATGTATGTCAGGGGGCATGTGTGTGTACATGTGTGTGGAGGAACCTCAGATGTCATCCCTCCTCATGTGCCATCATCCATCTTGAATTTCTAAGACAGAAACTTGTGGAGTAGGATAGGCCACCAATTAGGCTGGGCTGTGTGGCCAGTGAGCTCAGAGATCCATCTCTCTGTGTTTCCTCAGTGCCTGAATTATAAGCATGTGCAGCCTCAAGAGCTTGTTTTGCATGGGTTATGGACATGGAACTCATGTCCTCCTGTTTGTGTGGTGAGTGCTATGTAGACTGAGCTAGCTCCTCAGCCAATTAAATATTATGAAATTACCACTAAAGGCAGAAGAGCCCATTTTCTGATGTATGCTCACTGATTTTTACTCTCAACAGCTGTGCAGAGGGGTTCCCCCTAATCCACAATATTGCTTTGGCATTGTTATTATTTTAAAAGAACTGTCTCTCCCTCCCTGTTACAAAGCACTGACTTTGCTATAAATCACCTCTAACACATATGTATTTCTGTCTTTGAACTTTGAAGCTCAAAGATTTTATCCTTGTCTGTTTTGGAATATAGGAACTCAATCACACTGTGTATACTAATTTTATATGTAGCCAACTTGACAAAGTCTCTCATTGCATCTCATAACTTATAGATTATTTTGTATTTTCTATGTGAAATCAGCTGAAAATGCTGACAATTTTTCCTTAATTTCAAACATTTATAGTTTTGTAAACTTATTATCGTATTTTGATATTAAAGACTGCTAGTAAAACACTGACCCAAATTCTGTTGCTGACTTATTTTGAGAATAATTTCACATTTACATTATAATATTAGTAATATTTTAAACATTCTTTACCCAAATAGTAACATTTACTTCTGGTATATGTATATTATATTTTCAAACAGATCTTAAATCTTCTCTTCTTTGAAATATTCTTATATTCTTGCTTCACAAATTAATTTGAGCACAATATCTTTAGATAGTATATTATATATTCTTTTCATATTTCTAGTATAAATATATTCCTCACATTGTTCTATCTTAATTTTTGGATTTAAAGTGGTAGTATTTAAGATTTTATTTTGGTTTTTTGGGTCTATGTTCCAATCGGTTCAATTGTAGATTCACTTTTAGAACATTACTGGGCAATCATTTTCTCATCTCTTACAAATTTTCATTAGTTTCTATCTCAGAGCTGCTCTAGTCTTCCAAAACGAGTTTGATATGATCCTCACCCCTGCTTCTGCAAAGAATTTATGCATGGATTAAGCGTTACCCAGTCCATGAATGTTTGGCAAAACTTATAGTAGAGGTATTTTTCCCTGCTGTCACTGATGTCAAAGGAATGTTTTATTGCTAGTTTTCCTCTGTATTACATGTTTTTCTGTTTCACTGATTCCTGGATTTAACTTATATTATTTATTCTGCTTCCTTTTGACTACATTCTAAAATTCATTTTCTACAAGACTTGTTATTCATACATATAAGTGTTCTATTTGCATGTATGCCTGCATGACACAAGAGGGCATCAGATTCCATTACAGATGGTTCTGACCCATCATGTGGGTACTGGGAATTAAACTTAGGATCTCTGGAAGATAAGCCAGTGCTCTTAATCATTGAGCCATCTCCCAGCACCCATTAACCTCTTTTTTTATACCTGAAATTTTTAATGTTTATTTATTACTTCATTACTTCAAGTTACATCTCCATCATAGTCCCCCCCATTCCTGGTACCACCCACCCACCCTCTCTCCCTTCTCCTAAAACTCATAATTTTTTTTAACAATTAGGCCACAATTATAAAAATTATGAGGTATAACATACATTCCCAATGTCAAGTTCTTACATATTTGGCAACTAATATTAATATTCTATTATCTATCTATCTCCATGAGTTTAAAGTTCTGTACATAACTCAGTTTCTTAATCCTTCCTCTGTGCAGCCTGACTGAATCCATCTTGAAACAAGATTCCATTTCATATTAAGTTTGACTCAGAGCTGACCTCCAGTTCCAGAACAACAACAAAATGTACCCAACCTTGCATTCTAGAGGTATCCCCTCATCATCACCAGACAGGTCACTCTGAGAAAGCACCCAAAAAGTCTAAACACCCAAAAATGTTTCTTTGTCTAAGTCCCTATATAAAGCCTGTATTTTTGGAGTTTGGGGCTCTCAACTCAAACTGCTATGTCAGTGAGTATTGAGAATCCAAGCTCTGAGCTTGAGTAAACAGCCCTCATGTATTTACATCTAAGTTGGCTCCTGGGTGATCTTTGGGGTCTCGGGAAAGAACACCCTATCTCTTCTGATTAACATTGTTTAAAGGTCTAATTTATTGTATACTAGAATGGCTACTCCAGCTTGCTTCTTGGGTCCATTTACTTGGTATATATTTTCCAGCCCTTTATTGAAGATAATGCCTATCTCTTTTGCTGAGATGTGTTTCTTGTAAGCAGCAGAATGTGGGATTCTGCTAGCCTGTGTCTTTTTGGGGGGGAATTGAATCCATTGATGTTGAGCGATATTAATGACCAGTGATTGTTACTTCCTGCCATCTTGGTGTTGGTGGAAATAGTGTGTGAGTGAGCTTCTCTTCTTTTGGTTTTGATGCCAGTGAGTTATTTGCTTCCTGTATTTTCTTGTGTGTAGTTAATCTCTTTGGGTTGGAGTTTTCCTTCTAACATCTTCTGTAGAGCTGGATTTGTGCACAGATATGGTTCGAATTTAGTTTTATCCTGGAATATCTTGTTTTCCCCACCTATGTTTATTGACAGTTTTGCTGGAAATAGTAGTCTGGCATTTGGCATTTGTGGTTTTTTAGGGTCTGTAAGACATCTGCCCAGGCCCTTCTGACTTTTAGTGTCTCTGATGAAAAGGTAGTGTGATTCTGATAGGTTTGCCATTATATGTCAAACCAGCTTTTAATATTCTTTCTTTGTTCTGTATATTTAGAGTTTTGATTATTATGTAGCAGGAGGATTTTCTTTTCTGGTCTAATCTATTTGGAGTTCTGTAAGCTTCTTGTACAATTACATGCATCTCTTTATTTAGGTTTGGTAAATATTCTCTAATGATTTTGTTGAAGATATTTTCTGGTCCTTGGATCTGGGAATCTTTTCTTTCTTCTATTCCTATTATTCTGAAATTTCATCTTTTCATAGTGTCCTTGATTTCCTGAAGGTTCTGTGTCAGAACGTTTTTGTAGTTTACATTTTCTTTGACAGATGTTTCAATTTCTTCAGTTTTATCTTCTGTGCCTGAGATTCTTTATTCCATTTCTTGTATTCTGTTGGTGATGCTTGTGTCTGTAGTTTCTTTTGTTTTCATAAGGTTTTTCAGTTCCATGGATGTCTTGGCTTGTCTTTTATTTATTGCTTCAACTTCCCTTTTCAGGTTCTCCATTCCTTTAAGAGCTTTATTAATTTACATCACCTCTTTTGCAGTATTTTGTTGTTGCTCTCTGAGGTATTTGATTTTCTTCCTTAAGCCTTCTATTATTAATATAAGTGTAGGATTAAGGTCACTTTCCTTTGTTTCAATTGTGTTAGGATATCCAGGGTTTTCTGTAGCATTATATATAGCTAGTTTTTAGGGGTTTTTTTACCATGAATTTGCACTGGCCTCTAGTCATCTGGCTACCCTATATAGAGGGTATTAGAGTGGGGAGGAGGCTATCCTGTGAAGACCTGAGAGCTGGCAGGTCTTCTCAGAAAGTCAGATGGAGCTGTGATGGGGCCTGTGATCTCCCCTCCCTGACACAGTCATTCTGGTTCGGTAGCTAGGCTGACTGTAGCGGCAGAGAGTTCCACCCAAGATGGGTGCCAGCATCTGCAGAATGCCTGTTACAGACTGCCTCAAAAGCTTGGGAGCTCAGGTGAGTGATCCGCCCTAATGTTTGTGGGGAACACATTGTCGCTGCCTCTGCCTACAGTCAGTTTCAGCTCCTGATTGCTTTTCTGTGGTTTGGTCTCTGCCATTCAGCTAAATTGCACACTGTGCTGCCATGTTGGGAACTCCAGAAAGAAAATCTTACTTACCTTTGCTCTTATGGTCCGACTGTTTTTCCTATTTGGGTGTACAAGTCTGCATGGAGGAGGCTGAATATCAGGCAGACAGGCAGGGTTGCTAATCTCTGGCTGGAGCCTTGGGCAGGATCCACTCCTGGGCTGGATCCATGCTCCTCTCCAGATGAGTGACTGAGCTGGCTGATCTCAAGGTGGTGTTCCTGGGAACTGCTTAAGCTGTTTCTTTCATGTGGTGACCAGTCTCAGTATTTTCTGCAGAAATTCACAATCACCTCATGTTTACTCCACAGTGAGTAATCTCATTCACCTACTAATCAGATACAATGCTCTATGGATGGTGCCATCATGGATCGCCCCTCCCCATTAACCTCTTAAGTAAGAGCCTGAGGACATCTGCTACCAGCCTTATAGTATGTAGTGAAGCTGATATATTTTAGTTTTTAGTATCAATTTCATCCATCCTACAACTTTCAGGAACAAATTGGAGGCAGATGCACTGCATGTCCCAGGACAGCAGAAGCTCTTTTTCCACATTAAATAAAGTTTACATCATGGTTTGAATCCAATATGGCCCCCACAGGATCAAACATTTTCACACTTGGTCCTGAACTGGCTGTGCTCTTTGGGAAGACAGTGGAGTTTGAGCATGGAGAACACGGCTGTTGGATTTAGGGCCATAAGTGTGATTCTTGAGAGTAATTTGCTGTTTCTTCCATCTGCTCAAGTTCCCTGCTTCCTGATCTGCCCAGATGTGAACAGGCACCTTCACATTCACATTGCTGCAGGTGAGAACTGGTCCCAATGCTTCCTCATCATGATGGATTGGGTCCTGACCCATGAGCCAAAATAAATGGCTCCTCTTTTCAGTTGTTTTTGTCAACTATTTGACTGTAATGGCACATACACAAAAAAGGAACTAACTATATTTTAACTTTGAGGATAGTTAACAATGACTATCAAAATGACTATGAGAGATGTAAATTTCTTTCTATATGATGCAAATTTTGTATAAAGAGAAGCTTCCATACAAATAAAGCTCATACTTCAGTATTTTATGCTGTTTGTGTCAAGTCAAAAAGAAATAATAACCCTAGCTTGTAGAACAGTTGAAATAATCCATTTTGAACTTTATTTTTGAAAAAAATGGAAGGAAAATTCTTCTGAGTATTTGAGAGCACAAGCTGACACTCATGTAGAGGGGAGGCCTTCATTCCTACCACCTGTTTGAGATCTCCCCTTTCTTTGCCAGATTTCACAACCATCCCTGAAAAAGGACCATAAACAAAAACCAGCAGAGAAAGCAAAATGATACCTTACCTCTTCAAATATCAGAATTGTGATATGTTGACTACAACTTAAATATACTCAATCTGTTTAAAAATATGAGCTAACATTGCCATTAGAACAAAGCGGCAACCTACAGATTGGGAAAAGATCTTTACCAACCCCAGTTTTGACTGAAGGCTAATATCCAAAATTTATAAAGAACTCAAGAAATTAAACACCAAGAAACCAAATAATCCAATCAAAAAATGAGAAACAGTTAAACCAAGAAATCACAAAGAGGAATCCCTTATAGCTGAGAGACACTTGAAGAAATGCTTAATCATCAGAGAAATGCAATTCAAGATGACTCTGAGATTCCATCTCACACCTGTCAGAATGGCTAAGATCAAAAAATCAAATGACAGCACATGATGGTGAGATTGTGAAGAAAGGGGAACACTCCTCCATTGCTGGTGGGAGTGCAAACTTGTATAACCACTATGGAAATTAGTCTGGCGATATTTTCGAAAACTTGGAACAGCCCTACCTCAAGACCTAGCCATACCACTTCTGGGTATCCACCCAAACAATTCCTCACCAAACCACAAGGACATATCCTCATCTTTGTTCATAGCAGCCTTATCTGTAATAGCCAGAAACTAGAAACAACCCAGATGTCCCTCAAGTGACGAATGGATAAAAAAAAAATTGTGGTACATTTACACAATGGAATACTACTCAGCCATCAGAAACAAGGAAATCATGCAACACACAGCCAAATGGATGGAACTAGAAAAGCTCATCCTGAGTGAGCTAACCCAGACTCAGAGGGATGCAGATGGCATCTACTCACTTATAATTGGGTTTTAGGCATATAGTACAAGATAACTATCCTACAACCAACACACCAAAAAGAACAGGAACATAGATTTTGTTACCTGTTAGTGGGACAATTTGCCCTAGGGGTGCTGCCATTTAGGCCCTCAGTGCAAGAGGAAGCTCTTAGTCCTCATATGACTGCTTAACTGAGGGGGACTGATATGTAGGGACACCCTACTCCAGAGGAGTGGGATGGGTGGGAGAGGAAGGAGAGGGTGGGAGGGTGGAACCGGGAGGGGTGGAAAAAGGATACTGTGATGGAGATGTAACTTAAAGTAATAAATAAACATTAAAAAATATATGAGCTAGGAAAATAAGGTTATAAAATATTCAAATATATTGAGAAAGATCCAGATGGAGTTTTGAAAAATCTTAATTGATTCTTTTAGATAACAGATTAAATACAGATGAAAAGATAATCCATGAACTGAAAAATACATCAGAGAAAATATCCAACAAGGGACACAAAGATATAGAAAATTATAAATAGCTTCTTATTCTTGGAGAAAGTAAAATTTCACGACACATTTAATGGGACCTACAGGTAAATAAGAGAGGGCCAAATAGCATGTGAAGAAACCATCTAATAATAAACATACCTAAACATTGTTTCTGTTGAGAAAGTGGTTAATTTCTCATTCTTTTACAGACTGATGCGGACATGACAGAAATGCTGCATGAATTATAGGCAGTACTGCTGTCTAAGTAAACTAGAGAATGAAGGGTGCATCGACTACCTAACAACACTATTGATATAGCAACAAGGATGGAGGAATCCTACAGGACCCCTCTCTTAGATGAAGAACTACAGGCCATCAATGACTGCTGATAGAATGGGAAACTGTTTCCTACAGACATGAGCTCACTGATAGGTTATCTAACCCCAGGAGAAAGTGTTGAATGCATGCACATGTGAACAACACTGAATGGATTCAGTAGACTATGGAGTTTCGTTTATTACTTTTGTTTGTATATAAAACTCATAAGTAAAAAAAAAAAGGTCACGCATTTAAGGAGGAAGTAGGGGCAAGCATAGGGAAAGTTGGAGGAGAGGAAGGGGTAAAAATGATGCAGATATAGTACTCATATCTGAAATTCCAAAAACAAAAGTTAAAATTTTAAATTAAAAAAAGAAACATGTTAACATGTTTGTCTTTTTTTAATATTTTTTTCTTTTAAAAATTATGTCTTCAAAAGTACCAAGTTGTGGTCTGGGGATGTAGCTAAGTTGGTAGAGTTCTTGCCAAGCGTGTACGGACCCCTGGGTTCCAGGGCCAGCACTGCATAAATCATAGTGTGGTGTCCGGTGCATGCACCACCAGAACTAGAACTGTAGAAGGAGGAGGACCAGGTGTTCTGCCTGATCTACTACTGCAGAGAGAGTTTGCAGCCAACCTGGGATACCTAAGAACCTGCCTAACTAACTTCTTAAATAAACAGAAAGAAACCAACAAAAACAATTGGCACGCCTTTTCCTGTCTGACATTTTCTGCTTTTATCTTTTGCTGTTATTCAGTTTTGAAACATACATTTATACATACATATATGCACGTACATATATGTGTATACACTATGCTTCCTGTTGTCAGGTCTAAAAATTTAAGATATCATTTTCATATTGCCCCTCTCTCATTCCTTCTAATGTAGGCTGGCCTTTTGATCTCCAACTGATGGTAAACTAAAACTATTACTTCAATCCTTTATAGCTTTCAGATCTTTTCTGTTTTATTTCTTATGTTGGAGAAATCCATTCCTCTTGGCTAGTTCTAGGCTGCTGTTTAGAAAATCTAATGATAATTTAAAAGTATATTTTTAATTCCAAAAAATTATAGTTGATACATTTAAAGGCTTGCAGTCTCCTTTTTCTATTTTTTCTAACTTTGCCCTTTTATAAATTCTTTTAAACATTGTACATATTTGTCATTTAATAGGAAATGTCTAAGAACGGTAATATCTTTAGTTTTAGGGGCTGTACATTTATTGTTGATTTTGTTCTAGAGCTACCTTGCTCTTGGATCTTTTTCTCTTTACATTTAAAATGCTTTCATTATGTGCCCAGATGCCACTGATTACAGTCTGAGAGCATTCTGAGAGCCTAAATTACAGGTTCTTTCCTACAGTAGGAAATCATCTCCTGCTGGGAGAAAAAACTATTCATGGGTAAACAGCTTCAGTATCAGATTCAACTTCTGCATTCCGAGTTGGGCCCACCGCTTGGTGTTCTTGTGTTGGAACCTGAGAAGCACCTCTAGCTCTCACCTTTGCTCCCTGCTCCTAGCTGCTCTGTACCTTTGACCCACTCTGGTGTTCCAACACTCCCCAGCATAGGGTCTTTATTTACATTACATCAAGAAGTAATTCTGTTTAGTTTGGTCTACATGTGATGCATTTGTCCGTCCTTCAACGCACCAGACCGATGCATGCCACCTTTCAAGAGCCACCTCTGAAATTTTTCTTTCATTTATCAAACAACACTAATATGAACACTAATAACATCCCTTGTCTTCATGAAGTGCAGACCTTCATAGAGCTGTCTCCTCTGGAGTCCCAGAACATGTCTCAGAAAGAGTTAGGGTAGGGGGTGGGGGAGGGTAGGGGGTCATATCCAGCCGGGTTTTCATTCATAGTTTTGTAGAACAACAGAGGGACACTAACTTTGCTCATCTCCTGTGATAGCTCTGCCATTTCATATTGACTTTCCTCTGTCGATTTTTACATTCTGTTCTATTCCAGATGAAAATGCATGTCTTTTTTGTTTGTTTGTTTGTTTACCAAAGCACATCTCAAAGCCTGGAACAACTGGGAGAAGCCAAAACCTGAACAGTGGCTGAGGAAAACAGGAATGAAGTTAAAATTAAGAGGCAGCGAGGAAGGAGGGGGAAAGTGGGAGAAGGAGAGACAAAACCACCACCATTGGAGAAAAAAAAAAATTCCCCAACACTGATCTGAACAGCAACACTGTGACTATTTTTAACACAGCCCTGCATGTCCAGAAGTCTATTTCTGGTGCCCAACAGAAGAGGAAAATCGCAGTCTCATTACCAGTCAAACATCAAGTTTCTCCTGAGGATATTTTGTAAAAAGGCAACTTCACCCACAGGAAACTAACTGTCCACATTTCATGGTAATGTTCGATTTTTGCTGTTCTGGAATGCAGCACAGTTGTACCTGTGTGCATAGCCGAAGTGTGGACCGCATCTATTCAAATGCAAAAGAACAATTACTTTCAGAAAAGAAGATGAATGGCTCTCTCCCTTTTAGAAATGAAGACGGACCACCAACTTCGGACTATGACATCAACTTGTTTAGAAGACATAAACGTTTCAAAGAGCATCACATTCCAATACTAGACAGAAAACTCCATCTTCATCATCTCCTCTCTCTAGGTACATTTCTGCTGCTATGACAAAATATCCTGGCAGAAAGGGACATAACTGAAGAACGGCGTTCTGTTTGGGTTTTTGGTTTTTGGTTTTGTTTTGCTTTTCTTCTCCAAGTGCGTTCTATCATTTCAGGGAAATCAAGGCTGGCATTCAAGCACCTAATCTCTTTACATCCATAGCCAGAAGCAAAGATATGATAACAAACATCTCTGCTTGCTTGCTGTCAGCTAGCTTCCTTCTCCCTCATACTGTTCAGGACCCCATGCCGTGGGAATGGTGTTGCCCCCAACAGGCTGGGCCCTCCTATGTCATCAAAAGTCAAGACAATATCCCACAGACATAACCGTAGGTCAATCTGATCTTGATAGTTCTTCATTAAAACTCTTTTTCCAGGTGCCTCTAGGTTACATCATGCTGGAAGTTAAAACTAACCAGCCCAGTTTCCATGTGGTTCTCCTCAAAGTTTCCCTTTCTTTAAGGTCAAGACTATTTTATTTTTATCCTTTTGTTTCTACTACCAAACAAAATGTTGAGGATGTGGTCACATTCTAAAGCCCTGTTTGAAGGCATGAATCAGTTACTAAAGGTGTAAGATTCCATATTTCATTTAAATATGTAAACATTTTTGGTAGGGGAAATATGTAACTTCTCAAAATATCTTTAAAAGGGATAAACAGAAAAGGAACAGAAAAGGCAGACAGTGGAGGAAAGTGTGAGGGGCAGAAGGAGAGAAAGAGGGAGGGAAGGAGAGAGAATGTGAATTCATATGTATCCTCCTCCTCATGGGAACAACAGGTTTGAATATTGATGAAGCAGAACCTCTGTTCCTCTGTGTGCATCGAACTGGAGTAAGACAGAAATACATAACAGACTCATGACAAAACAGTCCAGTCTGTTGACGCAGCATATATTCTGCGCCCAACCACAGTAAGCAGCAAAAACTGACATGAATGAATATGGCTGAAAGCAAATGAAACACCCATCAAAGATGCTTCTCTTCCTGACACGGTGGCTGCAGGCTTTTGGAGGAGCCCAGCAACAAGGGAAAGAAGAATCTGCATAAAATATTCTGAGCAGAGCATGGGTAGCTGGTTCCAGAGTAGATAAACAATTTGACAAACACCCAGGAAGAATGTCTCTAACCTTCATAAAACTGAAAGGACAGGCAAGAAATGAGATGGACGACATTGTCATGGAAATTACAGTCTCAGCGATTTGGAGACATTTCATTCTGCAAAAGAGCTGGCACACTGGAGGAGGGATAAACAGGAAGTTTGAAATCTGCCTGAAATGGCATGGTGTATTTTTCTTGGGAAATGGTATTAAATGAGACTAAAGTTCTCTTCAGAAAATAATATCTCCTAAAGTTCAGTTCATCGTTCCAACAACTCAGGATTGACAGGAAATATTTAAGCAATTGGAAATGTCGGCTTCCTAGAAATTGTGACACTAAGTATTCTTGGGAAAGAAATTGCTCCGAAGAGAATTTTAGTCTGTTAGTGAAAATGAGAAACATATATTAAAGAGTATGTGCACACATGAGGTCCTCTCTCGTGTGGAGCCCAGTTCTAGGCACCATGAGAGGATGAGCTTTTCTTACCCTTGAAGGGTCTATGGAGAGGACAAGGGAAGTTGGATACACATGAGTCCCCCAATACAGATTGAGTCTTTAACATCTCAGCACTCAAGAGCAGTCTCAATGCAAAGATGTCAGTCAGGGAAGGCATCCTAAATATTTTAAAAAGTGTATTAAGCACTTGATGTTTTAATTTTGAGGAATAAATTTTGCTGTACATGGTATAGTTTGCATATATGATTTAATTTGTACTTCAAGAGCTTTTTAAAGTTTCTATTCATGGAAAATGAGGTTTTCGTCACAGAAACACACTGTGATGGTTAATTTTGTGTCAAACTGACTGACCTTCTTGTGCCCAGACAGCTAGACAAAGATACTTCTAGGTGTGCCTGTGCAGGTGGTTCCAGGAGCGATTAGCATTTAAATTGGTGGATAAATGGGATGGGTATCATCCAACACTTTGAGAGCCTAAATAGAAAAAAAAAAAAAAAAGCAGTGGTTGGTTGAATTGACTGCCTGACCACTATAGAGCTGGGCTCATCCATCTTTTTCTGTCCTGGGTACTCCTAGCTTGCAGGCTGTCAGGCCTAGGCTGGAAGCCACATCATATAGACATCCTGTCACTCAAATCTTTGATTGCCTGCATCACTAATTCTTCCAGGTTTCCACTATACACAGAGGACTAAGGCTCTTCTCAGCCTCTGTTATAATGAAAGCAGTATTTTAAAACAGATATCTTCATATTATTCATGTTACATTATGATATTTATTATATAAGGTATTGGTTCATGTACATGTAATATATACATGTATATATATGTATGTATATTTATATATATGTGTGTGAGTACATACATATTTATCCTATATTTTCTATTTCTAAGGGAACTCTGACAAATATGCACATATCATTTAACCCTTAGAAACCAAGTCTAGTCTTTTCTGCACTACCTAGTGGAATTCTCTTAAGGGGAAAGCAATGGAAAATGAAAACTATGATTAGAATTTTGGGAAAAAGTATCTTAGTTGATTCTTATATTTCATCAAGTATACCAACATGTTAAGGTCTTTGGGCAGTGGAGTGAGCTTGGCACAGTGAGGATGGACATTTAAAGAAAGACCATAGAATTTTCTTCAAACAAATGAACAACATGGAGACACGTCTGAAGCTCCTTTGAGAAAGCTGAATCCTGAAGCATACATCCAAATGACAGTAAGAGTAATACTGTAATGAGTCCCCATGTCCTTCATCTTTCCAAGAAGTGGTGCTGATGAGGCAGATAAAGATGAACCTGCAGGTAGAAGCCAAGTGTCCTCAGCTTTGAGAAGAGGAAACATGCAAAAACCTCTATGATCCACTTATCAGCCATTTCCTTCCTCAAACCTATACCACTACACAAAAAAAGTATCAGAAGCAAAGCTTTTAACTGAGCATCTTCCTTCCAATGAATAGTGATATAGATCCAGTAAGTGTAGTTGTTAATTTATGTTCACACCAATGTGGCATGTTAGTAATATGAGAAGTAATATTCCTAATTCTGTTATGGTGAATGAAAGCTATGGGGGAGGAGAAAAGCAGTTAGCTAAAAGAAATAAGGGAATGTTTCTGTAGCCCACTGTAACAGAATATTTTTATAAGCACTTACATTTATTAATACCCAAGAAACACCTATAATATACCTAAATCCTATAACCTAAAACTTATAATCTGAAATTTATAATCTAGCTAAGTGCACCCTAATACCTATCTATGAACACTTAACTATGGCTATTTTAAATTTCTCAAAAGAATATTAATATTCTTAGCATAGGTCTGTACAGGATGATTTGGTTTAACATCAGTCTCAGCAGACAGTCCTTTTCAAAGCTTAGTGTTCGTTAGGTCTTACTTTGCCAGTTGGCAAGACCAATTTATCGTGACTGTCTTATAAAGTCATTGTGTTTCAAGCACCAAATGGAGGCCGACCTTTTCCATCAGCTGAGACTGGCCTCCGTGGACTCATTGGTCCAGGCAAGCCTCACAGCCAAAAGCCTCTCCAAGCAGCTTCTGAAGTTTGCTCACCTCTTTTGGCACTCTGGGGCCCCCAAACAGACACCTTCAAGGAACTCTCTCTCAGCAGGTTTTACGCCATGTCTTTACCTTGGGCTATAACAGCCTAAATTCTGTTAATGGCGTACCTTGCTGTGCACTTCCTCAGCCTGATTTCTCAGTCAGTGAGGGCAAGCGGAAGAGAGAGACCACGTGGAATTCTCTTTCTTATATATCACCTTATCTCATGATCCCTGGCAGTCTCGAGGGTCCATGAGATTTCTAGCAATGTCCAGCAGTCCAGTTGCTTCTCATGGCAACTGATGTCATCTGGGTAGCTGATGCAGTTTCTTAGCCATGCCCCTTCAACCAGTCATATCATCTGGCCACAACTGAACTTTGTCCATTTCAGCAAACCAAAGGGACTACAAACTTTCCTTATGTGCTGCCAGATGCTAATCTGAGCTGCCCACTAGTCCACTGCATATTCCTAACTTCTACCATAATCCACATTACAGTGTTGCCTCCTTCTGAGAGTTTATAGTTTCCTTTTCAACTGTGGAAGTTGGATGTGGTGGTACACACCTGTAATACCAGAACTCAGGAAGCTGAGACAGAATGATCAGGAGTTCAAGGCCAGCCTTGACAAAGTAGGTTTGAGGCCAATTTCAGTTGCACCCAACTCTGTCTTGAAAAGCAAACACAAACGCCTTGAGACTCAGATGGATTTAGAATGTTTGCTCCTAATTGACAGAAAGAATTCAATACAGTGGTTAAGAACATGAATTCTGGAGTCAGTACTCCTTTACATCCTGGATCCATCGTTTCCTTCAGTCAAGTTATGTAATTTCTATATAATATATAATTCTTCACCTATCAAATGAGAATAATGATTGATAGAAATATTAATATGTTATTAATATTTTTCATGTATTTTTTATTTCCAGAGGCAAAGTTTAGAGGATTACCAACTCCACAGCAATCCTCCATAAAGTTAAAGAGGGGAGAACATATACTTAACTCATTTTATACTATCTGAATTACTTTAATATTAAAAAATACAAAATATAGGGATAATAGATGATTAATATCCATTATAAATATAGATACAAAGTCTTCAAATACATTTTAGCATGTGTAAGTTAACATTGTGAAGGCATTACATCATTATCAATGTGGACTTAATGCAAGAATCTAATGAAATATTCCAAACTAAAGTGTTGTAACTCTTCATGTTAGCAAATAAAGAAAGAAAAATAACGGTCCTGATAAGTGAAGGAAAATATATTTGACAAAATTCAGCATGTATTTTTGATAAAATCATTCAGCAAACTAAGACAAGAAGTTAGCTTACTCAACCTCACAAAGGAATCTATAAAAATCAACTGCTAACAGACTTAATGGTGAAGGATTAAATGCATTTGTCTTCAGGTCAGGTGAAAGATGGGGATATCTGACTTCACATGTCTATTCAACATTGGGTTTTGAGGTGTTAGCCAAGGCAATAATGGATAGGCAGACTGATAGATAGATAGATAGATAGATAGATAGATAGATAGATAGATAACAAAAAGCACCATATCAGAAAGAACTCTTTACTCCCATATAGAATGACCATAGTAGCATAAATTCCAATGCAATCTATTAAAAAACTCACTATAATTAATTAATAAAACAGACAGAGAAGGCTATCATTTTTATCATTTTTCAGATCAATATGGAAAAAATCAATTGTATTTCTAAATACCAGAAATAGAAGTCAGAAATTAAATCATAAATTATTAATTTCAAAAGTATGAAGGCTTAGATAGATATATCTGAGAAAATATCCAGAAGTTATACACTAAAAGATACTGAGGAGAAAAGTTGAGGAATACTTAAGAAATTGAAACTTATTGTGTTCATAAGCTGAGAAACTCAGTATTGTTAAGATTTTGTTTTTCTACAAATTAATCTGTATGGATTTAAAAATCAATCAAAATAAGTGAAGAAGTCATATGCAAAACCCTTATTACCACTTTCTAGAAGATTATCTTGAAGAACATTTGTGAAAATTGAGACAGGCAAAAATTTATTTACTAAGACTTCTAAAGCATATCCAGGAAAAAAAAAAAAACCTGATTAATTGGGACCATATAGTAATCCCTATCTACAACAAAAGGACATTTCTCTGAAGGGAGTTGAAAGATATGCTATTCTATGGATATGATAAGTCATGAGGCAATTACTTAATATTGCATGCACTTAGTTTAATAGGACTAGGTTCTCCCACAAAGCCTATGACCTGTCTAGCCACAGTAGTTGACCTCAGTAACATTGCCAGATATGGGTTCCATCTTGTAGAGTCGGGATTAAATGGAAGCAAAACTTTTGAGTATCTTCCCGCTAATGAACCTACACAATAAGTGTAGAAGTTAATTTATATTCACATCAATGTGCCATGTTAGCCTGAGAACCAATATTCCTAATTTTGTTAGGGTGAATGAAAGCTATGGGGGAGGAAAAAAAATAACCAAAAGAAGTAAGGGAATGTTTCTGTGGTCCACATGCAACATTGCCTCATTCTGGGAGTGTACTGTTTTCTTTAAAACCATGGATGTTGGATGTGGTGGTACACACCTGTAATCCTAGGACTCAGAAACCTGAGACAAAAAGATCAGGAGTTCAAGGCCAGCCTTGGCAAACTAAGCTTGAGGCCAATGTCAGTTGCATTAGAATTCTGCATCAGTTCTCATTCAGACCCTGGACCCACCATCTCCTTTAGGAAAATGAGGTAACTATATAGGCAAGTCTTCATCTGTAAAATGGGATGACAATGGCGAATGTTAATATATTATTAATATTGTTCATAAATTTTTTCTGTTTCCAGAAGTAAAGTTCAGAGGATTGCCAACTTCATACATAATTTTCTACAAAGTTAAAGAGGGAAGAACACATACTTAACTCATTTGATAATACCTGAATTACTCCAATACAAAAAAATTACAAAATAATAAATATTCAGAATGTGTATCCAATAGATTAATATCCATAACCAAAGATCGCCTTGTTATTCCCATGATGTTTGTGTCACTATTATACAACAAGCATGTTTTCCCAGGCCAGTTGTTAGTCACTTCCCAGGATTCACAGGTGGGTGAGCTTGAAGATTACCTTTCTCCTCTGGTAACATACATAGCGCCTTCTAGCACCATGAAGGGTAGCCAGTAGGGATGAAGTTTCCAGGTAAGTACCCAGAAAATGCAAAATAATCCTGAAAAATTAAAAAAAAAACCAGCATGGTAGAGGTATCACCATCCCAGATTGCAAGTTGTATTACAGAGCAATCATAATAAAAATAGCATGGTACTGGCAAAAGAAAAGATGCACATTGATCAGTGAGAAAGAACTGAGAATCCGCATTTAAGACCACATTCCTACAGTCACTTTAGTTTTGTCAAAGATGCCATAGAACATACATTGGAGAAAGAAACATAGTTCAACAAGTAACAACTATCAAACTTTAGTAGAAGAGTGAAATGTGATCTTCATTTCTCTGCACAAAACTCAGCTAAAACAAGTCGATCAAGGAGCCCAACAGAAGACCTCACCTTGAATCTGATACAGGAGAAAGCAAGAATATGCTTGAACCCACTGGCACAGGACAGGACTTTGTGAGCAGGGCCCAGTAATGACAATACCAGAGCCAACAGTTAATAAATAGGACCTCATGAGCTTCACTAAGAGACTTAAAATATACTTTGCCAAGGAAGATATACGTTTTGGTGGTAACTAAGAACATCAAAAATATTCCATATCATTAGTCACTGCCATGACCCACTGACCAAAGCCATAATGAGACATTATGGTGTATGTTTATCAGAATGGCTGAAACTCAGCAAACCAACCGTGTCCATGTTGATGACGCTGTGGGAAACTTGAACTTTCTTGTGCCATTGTTGGCAACGTGAAATTTGCAACAACAGCTTCAGAAAAATGTTGGCAGGTTTTGTTGCTTTCATTTAAAGCTAAGCAAATGTATAATCTGTAGCACATGACCTAATGGTTCTATTCTTGAGTCTTTATTTGCTCCTGAGTAAATAATGCTTGTTCTCACTAAAATTTTTACACTAATGCTGGTGGGAACTTTTTCTTTTAATAGCCAGAAACTTGGAAAGTCCCAAATGACTCACTATCAACAAGAGAATGAATAAACAAACTGGGATATTCCTGTCATGATGGGCAGTGTTAACCGTCAATTTGACAGAACTGAGAATCCCCTAGGAGTTGGGCTTCTAGAGGATTATCTTGATTGTGTTAACTGAGGTGTAAAAACATACTCATTGTGTGGCACCATTCCTTGGCTGGGTTCTTGGCCTGTATAAATAGAGAGGGTCCTGCATGCATTCATCACTTTGTTTCCTGATTTTGGGTGTGATGAGAATGCCTGCTTCAAGCCCCTGTTGCCTTGACTTCTTCACCATGTGGGACTGTACCTTTGGACTATGAGCTAAAGTAAATCCTTTATCCCATAAGTTGTTTTTGTCTGAACATTTTATTGCAGTAGAAGGAAAAAACTGAAGATATCAAATAATACAATACAGTTCAGCAATACAAGGAATAACTATACACTAGCAGGACAGGGTAGATAAACACATGGCATAGTTGAGTTAAAATAGTCATGAATGGTAAACCCAGACAGCAGGGAATAAAGCTACTTGATTCTATTTACTCAAAAATAGCAACCTGCAGAGTAATCTGTAAGGATAAGAAACAAATCAGTTGTTATCTTAGGCTAGGAGTGGGCTAAGATGAGATTAGATGAAGGGGCTCAGTGAAAGAAATTTAAGGTAGTAAATATGTTCATTCTATAATCATAATAATGGTTCATGACTGTCTACATATTCCAAAGCTTACTGAATTTACATTTGAATGTGTGAAGGCTATTATTTTATTATGCTTCAAAACAACTGTCCAAAACATTTTGGAGGGAGATTAGTACCACTCACTATGCCTCTGTGTTTCACATTTGATTGGGAATAAAGCATGAAAGGCCAGGACTGGTGAAAAGAATTAGCAGATAAGTATACTTCCTGCCCAAGATAGACAACCTGAGATTAATCCCAAGGACCCAAATGGTATAAGGAGAAAATTGACTCCCAAAAGTTATCTGCTGCTCTCCACTTTTAACCTCCACACACACAATCACACACTCACAAGCATACACATACACACAAAATAGATTAGAGATAGATGATAGATAGATAGATAGATAGATAGATAGATAGATAGATAGAGAGATAGATGATTGATTGATAGATGATATATATGCATGATAGGTTAGATGATAGGTAGGTGACAGACAGACAGACAGACAGACAGACAGACAGACAGACAGATAGATAGATAGATAGATAGATAGATAGATAGATAGATACGATAGAGCTTTGAACACATCAGCCATTAGACTTTGAGTGCAGGGTGCAGCTAGGGTTAGTAGCTAAGATAGCAAAAAGGAGCTAAGTACATAATGCTACTCTCAAGCCTGCTTATCCACCTGCACTTTGCGCTCTAGTGAAAGACAACAGTCAGTACTTAAAACCCAAACATCTGGTGCTCATTTTCTGCCCTTTTCTCCCCAAATATAACCCACCAGAATGAAGATGCATTTACAATAACAAGTGCTCAGATCAACACATCGATATAGCAAATGGCAAGCATTATTTTTAAAAATCTGTTGATGAAATTAGAATAATTTTCAATTAATTGGCATAATCTTCACATGTAGGTTTTTGTGTAGAATATGCATACACTAAGAAAAGCATGAAGAGAATCACTGCACTCTATCACCTTTCCAGCTTGGCATACACTTGAAAATATTCAGAATTATTGCTATTAAATCTTCATAAGAAAAGTTCCTGTTGATGAGTATATACCTCCTGTATTTCTAGATTTATTTTTATTTATGTGTATATGTGTTTGTGTGTGCCATGTGAGTGAAGCACTCACTACCAAAGCTGCAGAAGACATCAGATCCCCTGGAAGAGGAATTATATCTAGATGACTGTGGGCCGTTGGTACCCAACTCCAGTTCTTTGGGAGAGCAGCAAGTGCTCTTAACTGCTGAGCCATCTCTCCAGACCCTGCCCCCCCACCCCGCCTTTAGATTTGTATGTGTATTTCCTAATTTCCTGACACTGTATACATTCATTTGTAATAAACCAAAGTGATCAGTAACTATATTTCATTTTCCATGTCTTTCTAGCCCTCACTGCAAATTCAGTAAATGGATGAATATAGTCAAGAAATCTTGGTATGGAAAACAAGTGTCCCTTCCATGTTCTGAATATGCCACATAATTCCACATTCCTGAACCTTAAAAGGCAGTATCACATTTTTTCCATTAGAAAAAAAAATTCTGCCTCGTGGCATGAAAAAACCCCTTGCACCAACTGCAGACAGACTGCTGTCCAAAAAGGACAAAACTTGGTAGCAGGGAAGTCAACAGCCTAACTCTGCCAAGACAGGGTAGGTAAGTCCTTCATAATCCCTGCTCTACAACAAATGTCTGTCAGAGAAACAGGACCCAAAGCCTGAAGATTGATGCTGGAATGTATGGAGAGAAAATGGGAACTGTCCAGGCAGTCATTGGTATGTCCTTTCTTAGTTTTGGAAGCTGCAGGCCCTGCACTTCCTATATAAGCAAATATATTTATCCCTCTCAGGTCTCTGAGGTGGTTGAAGAATAGACAGCTAGAGTCTCATAGTTAAATTTTGAGTTGTTTAGGAATCAAGAGGGTGTTATAGATCTAAGAAGATACTCTTAAAAGTGTGTTGCAAGATAGTATGAATGTTGAGTCACATATAGACCTTTAAACTCATGGAGTTGGTTAGATAGTAGAATGTTAAAGTCAGGGGCCAAATATGTATAAACTGGACATTGGGAAGGTATACTGGGCCATTTAACTCTCATAAATGTGGCATATTTATATCTGTTGTTTTGTATAATACTTACTGTTATAAGAGAAGGAACCATCTGTTGGACTGAAAGGGGAAACTTCTGGGGGGAAGAGGGTGGAAGGGCGGGATAGGAAGGGGGAATAGGGAGGGGTTTGTTACTGAGATGTAACTTGAAGAAAAAAAATAAAGTATTTAATAAAAAAAAAAAGAAAAAGAAATTCTGAAAGTAAAGTAAGAATTCAGTTCTGAAGGTCCACATGCTGTTCATTAACTTTTTAAAAACATTCACATGGGCTCAATTTTTCTCACTTAGCAGAATCACTGATTAAAAGTTTGCTGTTACCAACTAAAAAACATCTTCTTAGACCTAGAACATCCTTTTAATTCCTAAACAAGTTAAAATTTAACTGTGATACTATATCTAGTCTTCAACCACATCAGAGACCTGAGAAGGATAAATATATCTGAATAAACAGGAAATGCAGAGCCAGCAGCTTCCAAAACTAAGAAATGACAGACAACTGGCTGCCTGGACAGTTCACAATTTTTCTCTATAACATTGGAGCATCTACCTTTAGTCTGTTGGCCCAGTGTCTCTGACAGACATTAATTTTAGGCAGGAATTATGAAGGACTTGCCTACCCTGTCTTGGCAAAGCTAGGCTGTCAACTTACCTGCTTCCAAGTTTTGTCCTTTTTGGACAGCATTTTGGGAACTGAGTTAGGTATATAACTTTAAACTCATCGAGATAGATAATAGAGTATTATTATCAGTTGCCAAATACGTGTGGTTGGGACATTGGGATATGTTATAACTTAAAATTTTCATAATTGTTGTCTAATTGTTCTCATTGTTTTGTATTATATTTATTATTACAAGAAAAAGAGCCTTTTATTGGACTAAAGGGGGGAGATGTTGGTGGGGGGGGGAGGATACACCTTAAGTTAAAAGAAAAAGAAGATAGGAGGGAGAGGTGGAAGAGGGTAGGAGGGTGAGACTGGGAGGGGAATGAGGGAAGGGAATGTGATTGAGATGTAACTTCAAGAAATAGGTAAATGTTGAAAAAAAGGTTGCTGTTGGAGGGATTTTACATGTGAGCACATGTTGGACACCACAGCAGGCTTCCTAACTTTCTGTTGTGTCTTTATGTGTCTACTCACTAGTGAAAAATACTAAATCCCTAGGTATCATTTCACTGGAGGGAAATGAACTCACAGGGACAGAGGCAATCTAAGGATCATCTGACTGCTGATTCCACTTCGAGTACTTGTGGTTACTGTTTGTGGTGGAGGTGTGCTGGCCTGAGTATGGTAGATAGAGACTCTCGGTGATAGATGGAGACAAAAAAACTTCCTCTAGCTCATTGATGTGCGCGAGAGAAAGATCATAGATTTTTAAATATATATTTTGGATTGAAAATTTTTTTTATACTAGGTATTCTCCACCCATCCAACTTTACCCATTTCTTTCCTTCTTTCTTTAGAATACAAACAGGCACACAAATAGGCAAACATACATACATACATACATACATACATACATACATACACATATACATACATACATAGCACAAGGAACTTTCACACAGAAACCTCATAAAAACACAAAATTAGAAACAGTAACATACAAGTAAAATATCAGTAAGAAAATCTCCAAACATAGCAATGTGAGGCAAAAAGTCTACATGAATATCATTAAATTCATTAGTGTCAATCTTCTACTGGTGGGCACAGGGTTTACCCTTAAGTGTGATTAATGTACCATTAATACTCCATTGGAGAAAATTAAGTTTTCCTTTGTAAACAGATGTCAATTAGAGATAGCTTCCTGTGGAGGCCCTGCACATGCTTCCACAATCTTTATGAGTTCATATGTGTGTCAGTTCTGTTGTGTCTGGAAAACTCTGTCTTTTCTTCATTCCCTTACCACCTTTAGTCAAGTTTCTGGAAGTCAAGTCATGGTGGATGCAGCAATAGTCCTTCACTTTCCAAGCCAGCCTTTCCAAGATTCTGAGTGGGCCATCCAGTAGGGTACATGCACCATTGTGGTGAATGTCTTCAGAGTTTCTAGCCTGGTGCCTGGATAGCTATAGGGAGTTAAGTAAGCCTGTGGACATTGTCCATGAAGCTGAGGGTAGAACATGAGTTTACAGGAGCTGACCCAGCACTGGAGTTATACTTGAACCTGAGTCTTCTTGGGCCAGACTTATAACAGGGTGACCTTGAAGTCGGAGTCTGTAAAGGTAAGTCTCAGCCCATGGTTTACTGAAGTGGGGGGTATGGGCAATAGCATGGTTCTGTAGTGTACCACAGGCTGAGCCACTGACTTAGGCAGGTGCCTGATCTTCAGGAGACAGGCCTGGACTTTAGGACCTTGTCTGTGGATCTGGTCTGCCCCCGAGGCAGGTGTAATGCCATGTTTTATGGCAGATGCTTGCCCAACACACTGGATGAGCCCTACTTCCCTTGCCCACACTGGTACTGATAACCTAGCTGCTTATACTTTAGCCTGCATTGGCTCTGAATTACTTTGGAATCTTATTTTTAGACGTATCTGTTGATTCATACCTCCTTTCGTTATAATTCCATCACACCAGCTTCTGTTTTCAGCCTTTTCAAACAATCCACTTTTAAATCTTTACCTGTTTTGGTTCTTTCTTCTTTTACAGAACATCATTTCTCAATCAAACATGAACAACAGCCTCCCCATAAATAACAAATCTCTGTCTGTCACTTAATTCACTATGGCTCCTTTCTTCTTCCCTATCCCTGTTGGCTCACTTGTTAGTGACCTTGACACACTAGGAAATTAGTTCTCAGAATTAAAAGTACGGCTAAGGACTAGCTCAATGGCAGAGCTTGTCCAGCCTGCATGAGGTCCTGGGTTCAATCCTCAACTTCATAAGAGGTGAACAGGGAACAATGTAGGTAGGTAGGTATATAGATTGACTTATAGTCGATAGATAGATAGATAGATAGATAGATAGATAGATAGATAGATAGACAGATAGACAGATAGATGGTAGATAGATGATAGATTAGTTGATAAGGTAATGTTTGTGTCATCTTGTGAAAAAATATAGGTTATAAATTCACTTTTGTATTATTTTATTGTAATTACTTGCAGGCTAGAGGCACTGCATCTCCCTAGGGTTGAGTAAGCAGTTGTGAGGCACCAGCTGCGGGTGCTGGGCACAGACCTCAGTCAAGTCCACTGCGAGAGCGGAACATGCTCTTAACTGCTAGAACATCCCTCCAACACCTTGACTCAATTTTTTTTTTTTTTCATCTCAGGAAGGGCGGAAAGAGGACACTGCAATGGAGATGTAACCTGAAGTAATAAATAAATATATTTTTTAAAAAAATATTTTTGACAAAGGAAGCAGAGAAATGTCAAAGTGGCAGTGTACAAAACAAGCAATTAAAGAAACACTTGACTATTTAGTAACAGGTGCATAGACATGTTTCATTAATGGCAGTACTAACCAATCTGCACATGCATCTGTATTTTACTAATACATAATCAACTTTCTAATAATTTTTGGATGGGTTAGCTCACTTGAATAATGATCAAATGTGGACAGGGTTGTCCTAGCCTAATTCTTCTCTGAGGTTTGCATAATTTATCCTTTTTTTTCCAGCCTCAGTTTTCTCATTTGAAAATGTGAATAATAACCCTTTTGCTATGGTTTCCACAAATAATAACTAAGGAAATCCACATCAAACACTCAACATGGCACCTAGAAACTAGCAATTACTGTCTATAGAATTTTGTTGAGATATCTTTCAGATGGCTTATTAACTTCATTATTAAAATTGTTTTACCTCATTTGTTGTTGGATACTATATATTTTTCTTATTATGATTATACACAGGGCTACTTATGATGGTTTCTCAGATTTACTCTCCTAGACCAGAAAACCTGGTTGCCTTAGTTATGCTAAATAACTAAGTTTCACTAACTAGTATGATATTCCTTGTGTATCTAATGAATATGGTCATTGAGGTTATTGATTGAGCTATTAAATGCCATGACATTCAGGAATAATTATGATGGAAAGTCAATTGTCATGCCATTCCAGGTTAACCAACTGATATCAATCTTTGCATACTCACTGTTGATAACTGCCCACTTAAATACATACATATATGTGTGTGTATATATATATATATATATATATAATTATGTCATCTCAGGTAAGTATGGAGCATCTATCATCCACAGAAGCATCATTAGCCTCACTATGGTACAATAGATGAGATCTACATTTCCTCTAACTGTGGTCAGCCAGCAGTTGGTCATGGAATTCAGCAGTCAATGTGAAATTACCTTTTCAAAGTCATAATTTAGTTCTCAGCAATTTCACTTCTTATTATCAATCTCAGGTGAAAATGTATATGTGTCTGTCCTTTCTTCATGCACTCACCACTCCTAGTCACGTTTGGTTCCCAGCACCTACGTCAGATAGCATCATAACTGCCTGTCACTCTAGTTCCAGAGGATCTGACAGCTCTTTTGGCCTCTGAAGGCACCTGCATACGTGTACACATACAGAAAACCAGGCATGCACACATTTATATTAAATGAATGCTTTTAAAAGATGTCTATCCATGGGAGCACAAGTGTCAGCTGTTAATTTTTTATGTTTATTTATTATGTCAAGTTACATCTCCATCATAGTCCCCTTCCTCCACTCCTCCCAGTCCTACCCTCCCACCTTTCCCCTTTCTCCCACCTATCCTCCTCCACTGGTGTGAGGTGCCCCTTCATATCAGCCCCATCAGTTCATCAGTGACATGAGGGCTAAGAGCTACCTCTTACACTGGGGCCTACATGGCAGCTTCACTAGGGCAAAGTGTCCCACTAACAAGTAACAAAGTCTATGTTCCTGTTCCTTTCAGTCTGTCGGTTGTAGGATAGTTATCCTGTACTATATGGTTGAAATCCAGTTATAAGTGAATAGATGCCATATGCATCTTTCTGGGTCTGGGTTATCTCACTCAGGATGAGCTTTCCTAGATCCATCCATTTGGCAGCAAATTGCATGATTTCTTTGTTTCTGAGTAGTATTCCATTGTGTAAATGTACCACAGTTTTTTTTTTTTAATCCATTCATTGGTTGAGGGACATCTGGGTTGTTTCCAGTTTCTAGCTATTATAAATAATGCTGCTATGAACATACTGAGGAGATGTCCTTGTGGTTTGATGAGGAATCATTTGGATGTATACCCAGGAGTGTTATGGCTGGGTTTTGAGATAGAGTTATTCCAAGTTTTCTAAGTTATCTCCAGACTGATTTCCATAGTGGTTATGCAAGTTTGCTTTATAGAAAATCTGTGTCTGGTTACCCTACCTTGTAGTTGAGGAACTGAAAATAGAAAGATGAAATGATGATCCTGGTTACATAGTTTGTGCACTGAAAAGAGCTGAGCTTGGAAAGCCAAATTTGAATGATTCAATAGAAAGTGATTAAAAATATTCATTTACATTTATAATAAAAGACCAAACACCCAAAGGTCTGTAGTATGTGAAAAGGTTGTGCTGCACAAACATACACCAGCATACTCTATCTACAAAATGAACAAATACTAAAGAGAAAGCAAGTGACTAACAGATGTTCGAAACAGTTCTGTTTTTAAATGGACTTATACTTTTTAAATAAAATTTTAAAAATAATTTCTAAATTAAAATATGCAGCATCAGTGACTGAAGATGGTCAAATATAAATTTATACAAGTTTCAGGAAATTATTTTATCTGTATGGTAAAGGGCATTAACAGCCTTAAAATGCCCATTCTACTTCATGCAGTATTGTGATTTCAGGAAAATAACTTAAAATAAATACATGCAAAGGGTAGTCACAAAGATATCACAATGTTATTTTCTTGAAAGAGGAGAGAAAAATGTTATAAAGGGAATGGTTAGATGACATAGGGTTGTGATTTAGAAAATAAAATATGCTATGTACCACTAAATCAAATGATTTCTTAATCATAATATTTCTCTAATATGTGGAAATACAGAACAACAAATAAACAATGTATTTATGTGAAACATATATAATTTCAATCATATAATTATACAAATGTGTCTACAGAGAGAGGGGGAGAGGGAAAGGGGGAGAGAAAGGAGAGAGGGAGAGAGAGAGGGAGAGAGAGGGAGACAGGGAGAGGGAGAGAGAGGGAAAGAGAAAGAGGGAGAGAGAGAGGGAGAGGGGAGAGAGGGAGAGAGAGAGGGAGACAGAGGGAGAGGGAGAGAGAGAGGAAAAGAGAGAGAGGGAGAGAGAGAAGAGAGGAAGAGATTGATTTAAGCCAATCTGTGGAACTAATACAAGGTAGAAGCTATAATTTCAGATATGGCAGTATACCATTTTACTTTAACTGAAAATGCAATTTTTGCAAATAATTGCTTTAATTCAGTCTACAATATAGAGAACTTGTCTCTACTTTTCTGCGTCTTGTTGGCAAGTTAAAAAAAATTGACAAGGGTGTGTCTCCATGGAGAAGCTGAAAGTCTACGATGTTAGCACAGCATAGGATGCAGCATGGTGCCCAGTAGAAGCCTGGTGTCCTCAGCCCTGCGCTGCCTTCCCCCACCTCTGCTACAGCTGTCTGCCTGGTGGACTCCCAGAGGTGTCTGTGCTTCATTCCAAGACTGTATTAGTGAAGCCTCTGGGCTCTTATGTGAGGAAAAGCGCTATATAAATGCAAAATAGTCTACTTTATTCATGCTGTCATATAAATAGAGATCTACTTTATGCTAGCAGTTTTTCAGGGAAGCTGATTATTCTTAGTATGAGGCGTCTCATTCTCAGGGCCCCCATAATCTACTGGGCAAGATTATTTTCTACTCCCAGACAACAGGTGCCTTCCTGTGTGTGGGACAGTCATCAGGAATTCACCTTATGCCAGAGGCACTGAGGTATGGGGTTATGTGGATGGTTCAACAGTAGCTACTTTCACCTGGCTGTGGCTGGAGCTGCTGGTTGTCTGGCTGCAAGAACCCAGCTTGCTGACTCCTTCCTACTCATCTCAACAGTGGCCATCTTTCATATCGCCTCCACCGAGAGAGACACAGGGAATGAGTTCTGTAGCCAGCACTGAAATTTTTCCTTCCAAGAGCTGTGTCTTTGAGTTCAGCTCTTTGTCATCTGTGTGTGTGTCTGTGTGTCTGTGTGTCTGTGTGTCTGCCTGTGTCTGTCTGTCTGTCTCTGTAGTGTATGATCTATGTTCATGTCTATGTAAATTTGTGTGACTGCATAAACACTACAGAGGTCACCCTACTCTGTTGCTCCTGGAGAGCCATACATTCTATTTTATTTTTTTGCTTTTGTTGTTGTTGTTGTTTTGTTTGAGACAGGGTTTCACCTTGGCTTGACCCTACTCCTTAGGTTATGCTCATTGGTTGGTGAACGCCAGGAATTTGCCCATCTCTAGCACAGGCGTGAGTTACCCCACACCTGAATTATTTTATGTGGGTTCTGAAACTCCAACTCACATCCTCCTGCTTGGGCAGCAGCATTTTAGAGACTGAGCCATCTGACAGCCCCTGTTCTCCACTTTCAGATGAAACATATTCACTTGAGGGATGTGAGGATGATTGCACACAGCAGGGTTAAAGCCATTCAGGCACACAGTAGGTCAACACATAGGATCTTATAGTCAGCAGCTTCTCTCACTCAGCACCAGTAGGAAATACGATTCAGACACAGGGCTTTAATCAGAGCATAAGGGAGCATTGGGAGGCTGAGTCATAGCATCTCATGTCTGCCTCTTAGAGAATTTACAAGCCCTAAACACAGAAAGGTTAGGGCTAAAAATGACCTTAGATTCCATCTTTACTGCTCCCTTCAAACCAGGACATCTTATTGAAGCATGCCAATATGGCTTCCTGCTTCCATCTGATAAGCTGTGAGCTTCAAAATGAAGCAAGCACACTTGACACATTAATTTGGCTTGGAGATGCTTTGGGCTGTACACTCCTCTTTTCTGTTTTCTTCCTCCCATCTTTGAGATGCTACTGTAAACTTATTCTGGGGTCCTACGGCCTTTTATAATGTACTGCCTTTGAATACACACCCACCATATGACCTCACAATATATCTTATCAATCTGGTATTACTCCTTCACAAATAACACCCAAGCAAGCTTTTCCTTTGCCTACTGTGTTTAGTAACATCGGTATTTTCTCACTTGATCCTTCTAAACTTTGTGTTTAAGAAAGAACCAAATGACAAGAAAAAGCCGCATCCTTCTTCCCATGTCATTTCTCCACAGAAACCATCTCACCCGATGAATTTTAAATGAGGCATCAGTAAAGTGTCCTGCTCTTATTCTGTAAGTCTGTGATCCCAACCTTTAGGGAAACCAAATTTTCCTCTGCTGTAACTCTGTCAGAGGGAAAATAATTCCTCTCCTTATTCCTCTACCACCACCCATCCCTAGCTTAGTTTGATTATTATTTTTATAACTATTTTTCTTCTTTTGAAAAAAAAGGATATTTTTGTTTGTCTGGTTGTTTGGGGTTTTGTTTTTGTTTTTTACTTTTAATAACTGGGTTTGTCTGTGTAACTGTGGCTGTCCTAGAATTCAGTCTGTACTCCAGATAAGCCTCAAACTCAGAGATCTGCCTGCCTCTGCTTTCCAAGTCTGGGAGCAAAGGCATGTGCCACCATGCTGGTAAAAACAGATATTGGGGGAGGGTACAATATATTCTGATTATGGTTTCCCTTCCACCCAATTACTCTAAAATCATCCCCACCTCCCCTCCCATCCTAATGCACACCCTGTCCATCTCTCATTGGAAAACAAACAGATATCTAAAGAATAATAACAAAATAAAATAAGATATATCAAAATAAACAGATGGGAACAGGACAAAAGAAACAAACAAACATAAAAAAATAAAGAAAAAGCACAAGAAAGACATATAGAAACAAAGACACACATGTTCACTCACACAGGAATCACATAAAACCACAAAGCCAGAAGCCATAATATATATACAAAGGATCTTTAAGATAATAATAATAATATTTTTAAACACCCTGACAAATGTGAGGGGTATTTAATTAATGTAATTTTGAGACAAGGAAACTCCAAACACAGCATTCAATTGCTTTTGTACGGGTCATCTACTGCTGGGCACAGGGCCTGCCCTTACCTTGACTTTTAAAAAATAAGTAACTGATGCTATGGCTGGGCAGTGCTTCGAGCATCTTAACTACAGGCATTTCTAGTCATCTCTCTAGCCCATATATAATAACTTTCCATGTCATGTGTTTCTTGGTGGAGTAATTCCTTGAAATGTAAAGCATATGTAAAGGTAACTATAATGAAATAGTTATCAAATTATGAAAACTTGTGAAGTAGACTCATAAATGTCTCATTAACATTTTAAATGAGGCACAGTGACAGGTATAATAACCACCATAATCTCAAAACAGTGGTGAGCATGAATGTTGTTTCTATGAAGAAATGTGGTATGAAAGCCTGTGATTCCCACCGCTGTAAGTTCTAAGAGCTCCTCGTGCTAGTGTGATTTCTTCTGTATGCTGTCAATGGGAGGGGGAGAAAAAGGTGAACTAATGTTTCTCCATTTACATGCAGGGCCAAGTGACTTCCTCCTAAGAGTCCCAGAATCTGCAAACCAGTTTTGAACTCCAGTTGACCTTGCTACTACAGACTGAACTAAGCTTGGTCCAGGCTAATGTTTAGACCTGACCTTCTCCTTTCTGTTTCCTCAGAAAAACACAGGAACTGGTCCCCTGTTGCTCTTAGAGACTGCTCATTTTTCCTTCTCATGTCTTACTTCAAGGACATCAGAGCAGACCTGCCAGAGTGACACAGGCCTACAGCTTCAACACTAGGGTGACTGTGTTACAATGACCACAAGTTTGAGGCAAGCCTGAACCATGCAGTGAGACCACATCTCAAAAATCTATGAAAGGTCCCAAGTTTAAATGCAAATTAGCAGCGAACAAATGAATTTTGCCACCTAGGAAAAAATTGTATAGTAGCAATGCCTTTCTTCCAGCACCTAGAGTCTTCATACCAACTCTTTATCATAATGGTGAGTCTGATGATTCATACAACCTGATTTTATGTGCACATAAGATCCAGTCAGTGCATACATTTACACAGTCATAAAATGTGCATATTTCCAGAGTTTTCCCGTGAAAGAGAACTTTTCCACAATCAAAGCTGCTTGGGGGATGGACTTCATTTTGTTCACTGATGCCCCCATAGCAATATTAGCAATGTCTGAACAAATGTTTTAACTGGAAGGTACTGTGAAGCACCTTCCCCTGAGTCCTTTTACATCCTTGCTTCCAGACAATAGATCTTTGCTTGTCTCAAAAGGGCAAGATAATTTGGTTGGAGTGATTGCTCAGCAGTTAGCTAAGAAAGCTTAGTGTTATTGCGAAGGACTGAGGTTCAGTTCCTTGTATTCACAAGGCAGCTCACATCTGGAACTTGAGCTTCAAGAGCTCTGACACCTTCTTTCAGCCTCCAAGGGCACCAGGCATGGATGTGGTACATATACATGCATGCAGGCAAAACACCCATATATATAAAATAAAAATAAAATTAAAAATAACAAAGTAATAGAAGTGTCAGAGTAGACAAAATTTCAATACAGTATGATCACAGGTCCACTCATTTATTCAATAAATATTACTGAATATGTTATATTGAATAACATATTATCAATATGTTTAAAAAATACTTTCTTGATCTCAGCAGGTGGGAAAATAGGACACATCAAACAAATATAAACCTTCAATATTAAAATCAGTTTCCAGTAGTCTCAAATAAATTTTCCCAATTAAGTTTTCTGAATTTGCCTAAACATCAGATTTTGATGCTCATATTTATCTGTCCCTTTATAAAAGGAATGTCCTGAACTAGAGCAAGGCTGTCAGGAGACTTAATTTTCTTTGAGTGCAAGGAATCCTCTCCACTTCTTCCACCTGTGGCTTTAACCTAGTATTTCTACTAATATTTGCAAATGAATCTTCTGAACAATTTCATAACACATTGTAATTTTACATTTAATTCTGGCTCTGCTCTTAGCTATGCATTTCTTGATGTTTTTATATTCTTCATATAGACTTCACATAGTTATTGATTTATATATGATAAACTTTTACTTTATGCTAAATTTTCATTTTGTTTGTTTCATATAAAAAAGTAGTTTCTCCCATTTCTTCCTGCAGCCCAGAATAAAATATCTCTCTGTTTTGATTCTTTATTCTCTTGCCTGTTATATATAGTTCATCTTGATTGTCAATGTGCTTCTGTTAAAGGCCACCTGGGAAATTAATAAAGCAATATTTAGATGTTCCTGAAAAGAGGTTTTCCAGAGACAGATCCTAAAGGCTTTTGACCATTCAAGGTTCTAATCCACTGGACAATCCAAGATATGAATTGAGCACTGGGAGAGGAGAGATGGATGGGAAGTGAAGCCTCATTGAAGGAAGCAGGTCTTTGTGGGGAAGTCTTTAAAGAGTGTGTCTTGTATCTTATCCCTTCCTGTGACTTCCCATCAGACTCTCCATTATTGGCCCCTGACCGAGGCTCCCACCACTGTATATTCTGCCTCATCCAAAGCTCAAAGCATTGAGTCCAGCCAACCTCAAATGGAAACCTCAGCAACAAAATTGAAATGACTCTTTCTTCCTTATCAGCTATTCTTCCTCTTGGATATTTGTGATGGTGATGAAAAGTTTTGCACCCTGTCTTCCAATAGTGTTCCATTTGTCTTGTTAATCATTCCTCTGCTCCCTGTTAAACTGATACTGTAATTTCTACATTGTTCTCACTGAAATAAGGTTTATCCGCAACTACTAAGCTGTTGAGTCTAATACATCTGTCAATCTTCATTCTACTTGACCCTTCCTTGGTACTGGTGATATTGACCACCATTTATTCTTAAACTTTATCATTTCCTAGCTTGCATTGTATATTTTTGCAGATGCTTTGAATCATGCTAATTTTGTTCTTCATCTTCTCGTGCATGATTTCTATTTACTCAACCACTTCTGCATTTCTGGATTATATTACTAGCTCCAGAATGAAGTCATTCCTTCCAACACAAGGCACGTATTTTTGACTAGCTGCTGAGTTTCACTATCCTTAGCACTCTAAACTCATCATTAAAAGAAAATGCTGTATAATTATAACCAGCAGGAGAGGCTACAAAATTCATCCTAATTCATCCTGTGTTAGTGCACATCAGATATCGAGCACAGATGTGACCAGATTACTTATATTTTTACAGAGATCAGTACATTCTATCTACATGCTATCCTGTAAGAATCTTCACGAGAGGGCTGGAGATAAACCTCAGTGGTTAAGAGTGCTGACTTGCTCTTCCAGAGGACTCAGGTTCAATTTCCAGCACCTACATGGCAGCTCACAGCCATCTGTAAATCCAGTTCCAGGGGATCGAACACTCTTTTCTTGCTTCCTTACTCACTCTATTCATGTGGTACACATACATACCTGAAGCCAAAATACCCATTCTACACATACAATAATAATTTAAAAATTTCAAAAACAACCCTTCAGAGCTGAGTGCCAGTTCCCGTGGACCTTATTCAACTCTAAGTGCTTTTTCTCAGTTAACACATCAATTTCAACAACTCTGTAGAGTAGAAACTCTCATCACCACTTTAGAAATGAGAAAGAGTGTCCCGGAGGGGAAATAAGCCCCCACCCCCCCCCGCCACCCCGCCAACATCCATTCTGTGACAGAGGAGCCAGGGCACAGATACAAAGTGTCCTCCTCTGATGTTTATTCTTTTGATCACCACACACTATTGCTTTTTCTTTCCATAATGCTGGCTCTGCAGATTTCCAGGCTTCATTACAGTCAGAGTTTCCGAAACCATCCAAGTCTCTACTGTATCCCTCAGGATGCTGTGTCTCTCTAGGACTCTGTTAGTGTTACTATAGATTAAATGTCTTTCTGACTTTCATGATTCTTAGTAGTAGCTTTGGGGTAATAAGAGGTGAATAGAACAGTAAAAATGAAGCAGCTACATCAAGATGTAGCTTATGGGAAAGAGGATTCTCTATTTATAACTCAGAGGGGTCTGAACTGTCTCACTTTAAGACAAGGCAGGGAGAGCTTATACGTCTGTACCTGACCACTCCAGGGTACACACATAGGGTACAGTGCTGGGGACCGGCATAACTTCAAGACATCTCTGGGTAAAGTAGTTTCATCAATCCAAGCATAATCAATCATCTAATTGCCCCTCCTAATAAAATTTTCATTGCTCTTAGATGACTTGAAGTTTTTTTAGAGCAAAGTAGAGCATAAATGTTTAATAAGTTAGTCATTTGTTCATGTTTCCATAGCAAGACAGAAGGAGGGAGCTTTTGAATTCAGGACTTTACATGAGCAACGATGAAACACAGCTGATTACATCAGTACTAACCAGTTAGCCTGCTGTGACATGCAGAAAATATACAAAAGATTTTCATATTTTAGGTCCAAGGTTAATCTGTTCTTTCATACTAATGTTCAAGAGCTAGACTGTTTATGAAAAGATAGGGAACTCTCAGGAGGATGTGTTTTAGCAGCATGATGTGCATCCTTCTTCTGTGGTTTCTTTCATATTCACGCTTCTCTGCCCTCGGGAAATCCCATAGTTGTCCAACCTGCATTAGACCAAGATGATAAACTCTGTGAGTTTGTCCATCCACAGTTGGCCAGAATGTAGCCTTTGAGATTCCTGAGATACTCTGTGAACAGAGTTTTATTTGTTTCTCTGCTTTGTTCCTTCTGAACAAGTCTGGATGAAGAAACTGCCTTTGACAAATGAGATGCAATTTTTGCCAACTTCAGAAATCCCAACACTCTTGCTTTTGTATCCTGTACAAAATTTTTTAAAAATCTGAATATTTATCACAAACAAGTCATTTACAAGAATGTCTCACTGAATATTTGGTGGATTGAGACACAATATTGGTGACGAGTAAGATGCACTAGATTTAGACAATGGGACACTATGAATGTTTTACAAGTACACGTAGCCATCACAACTTACTTTTGGCTAAGATGAAGTGTAGAAGTAGTCAAAAAAGTGAGTAGAATGAGTTTGAACTTTTCTTACCCATAAATGACCATCTTAACTATATTTCCTTTGAAACTGTAATAAAACATAAGATTACTGAGGAAATGTATGATCTATTTGCAATAACTATTTCTATTTAAAAAGAAGAGTATAACTATGAAAATGAAACATTCATGTCCTTAGATTTCAAAGGGTTGTCTCAACTTTCCTTGTAGGCCTTGGACCTTAAGTTCACTGCATTATTACTCTGTTGTCACTACAAATTCTATCTTTTCTTTCAAGTGATTATGGTTACCACCCAAGACTCTCAGTGTCAGTTTTATATCTTGCTAATGTTTAGAGTTTATTATAAATTGTGGTATTTTTAAGTGTTTCACAAATACTATCTTATCTCTTTACCATAATTTAGTGCCCCTTGGTTGAAGTTTCACACTTTAATTTCTTTCTCTTATCTCTTTAGTTGACAAATGTACATGAATCCTACATTGCCATATTCTTACACATACTAGGTTAGGAGTCTTACATAAGTCCATTTTTCAAGGAAATGTGATTGATGTTTCTTACCATATCACATGCTTGTTCTTAATTAAGATATATACATTTATGGAGGTAAGAGAGAAAAATCAAGAGATTTGACTTTTCTAAAACTAAATTTTCATAAAATTCAACAGCATAGTTCCAAGAGTGCTTTTAGTCATTTTAGAGATGAACATATTTCATTGTGTCAAATTTTTTTGCTAGTTTTTCTAACATTGAACGTCTGTATGTTCCTAGGTTGACCTAACTTGTGCAAGATCAAAACCCTAGATTAGTTCCCTAGATGTGATACCATGTTGGACTTCCTTTTCCTATTTGTCTTTGGAGTAATCTTTTTAAAAGTGTCCTATTAGCATTTCTTTACATGGTAGATGTGCTTAGTCATGATTCTGTTATGTGCCTTCAGGTCAAAATCCATGCTTTTATCTTCCTCCTGTAATCTTCATGGACAAGTTATGGTTCGGATGGTTATGATTTTGCTTTATTTAATTTGGAAGTTTCTTATCTTTTATTGTAGATTGTAGTCTACAATCTTAATTAAGTCCAGCAACTTATATTTCTGGAGGTAGAATTTTTAAAGAGTGGAAATGAAGGGTGACGCTGATAGACCCACTTTTCTTCCCTCCAACCCTCAGTCCGCTCAATCTAAATTCTAGTTTAGCTGTCAATGTGCAGGAAAGTGTGTACTTCAACTGAAGCTACTCAAGCCAACCACATTGACTAGTGTGTGTTAGCCCATCTGCTCCTAGTGTGAATACATTTACAAGTGTTCTTAATCTCAAGCCATCCCTCCAGCCCTCTAGATTCTCTCTCTCTCTCTCTCTCTCTCTCTCTCTCTCTCTCTTTCTCTCTCCTTGTTTTTTTGAGACAGGGTTTCTCTGTGTAGCCCTGATTGTCCTGAATTTCCTTTGTAGACCAAGCTGGCCTCAAACTCACAGAGAACTGCCTGCCTCTGTCTCCCAAGTGCTGGGATTAAAGGCGCGTGCCACCACCGCCCAAGTAGACTGGTTCTCAGTAGATGCCTTCCTTGGGAACAGTAGACTCAATGGTTTCTCCAGCACAAAGCACAAGCTTAACAGACAGTGTCTTCATGCTTGTGAGTATATCTCAAGACACACTAAAAATCCAGTGTCATTCATTCAATATTTTTCTCTTTTGGGACTTTAAACATTTTAGTGTTCAATTTATCCCATCATTTTCCTAAGTGAAACTTAAATGGTGTGAATATTTAAATCTTGGAGACTGTTGAAAAAAATTGTTTAATTAAATTGTTTAACCAGTATTTATATTATTTTTAATTGGTTCGGCGGTGTTAATCCTTAACCTGCCATTATAAATGAATACACACAGACACCACGTGGATCTTAATAAGCCTAGGCCTGGGTTGTGCAATCCTATCCCATCTAAGCCAGCTCATAATTCTATTACCCAAATATAACATACATATGTACATATATACATACGTCCCTTTGGACTATTATTCTCCACACTAAGCTGATGTTCCAGGCCACATGGAAGGATCTTCTTTAATCTACACCATGGTGTGTCCTCCTTTTTTACTCCTGGCTTCTCTCTGGCAACCTTCCTCTTCCCAAGATGCTCTCTATCTCTCTGTAAAAGTTCTAGTCCCACCTATCTCTGTCTTTGCCCAATCTGCAGGCCTGAGCATTTATTTAACCAATCTGAGTCAATTATATAACAGACAGCAAACAGGACCAATTAACATTTAGAATGCTTAACACCACCCCATCAGGAGGCTTTGCATGTTTGTCTCTTTTCTCCTCATTTACATTTGTCACATTTACTTTTCTCAGTCTCCTCCTGGTTCCCCCACTGTGGCTCCAATCCTATCTATTTTCCCTTTTTGCTGTTGCTCATGTGACTTTTACCTATGAAAAATATGAAAAATTTTCCATTTCTATTTGAGTCTTGCACTCTGTCAACTCAATTTTCATTATCTTCTGTGTTATTATTTCCACATCATCTTCTGTATACATTGTTGAGCTCTTTTGGCCTCAAAAGATCATTTTCTCTTTACTTTCCTTGACATCCCAGATTCATATTTACCCATAATTCTCATCTGCTTCATAATGTAGCATTCACACTATGTGTTTTGTACCTTAGTTTTGTTTTTCATGTGTCTTTTTTACTTATCTGGTGTTGCCTAGCAGACACAGTATCTAATTGTTTTCTCACTATTCAATCAAGAACAATGCATTCTTATGGTCAGTTGTTTGTGAGAAAGAAAAGTTCTGAATGTCTACACGTAAGAGGTCCCTTTCTTTCAGCTGTAAGGCAGGCTTTCTCTGACGTTGTTTTAGATTTTCAATGTTGCATTCAAGAGATTCAGCCTTATGCCCAAAGTGTCACATTACTGAACACACCTCTCTAAAACCTGTTTCAGAAATTGAAGTTGTTATATGTGTGTGTTGTTATTTTGTGTGTTTATAGAAATAAATACGTATCCACACATATATTGTTATATTATATGAAAAGGGGAATGATATTTTGGTAATGTATGTATATATGAGTCAGCTATATAAATAACCATAATTTTGGCTTCATTTTTGAGCTAATGCCTGAGAAATTTCAAGTGTTAAAAGATGAGATTTTGGAAATTGTCCTCAACTTCCTGATCATTGATTGCATTCAAAGATCCATAAAAGTAATTACCTAATTGTAAATATCTGTGCCCAACAACATAAGAATTCAAGGCATAAATGTGTTTGAGAAGTAAATTATCCCCTAAATAGGTGACCCTGAAGCCTCATGAACTAACTGTGCCTTCCTCACTTATTAATAAGCATCATTTCCAAGCAACCAAGATGTATTGAGTTGGGAGTCCCTAAGTGCGAGAGGGTCCAGAAATAGCTTTGACTTTTCCTTTTTTTAATTTACCTTGTGGGGCTATGGGGAATGAGCAATCCTTTAGTCTGTCAATATTACCAGCAAAGGCACCATATGAAGAGCAGAATGGGTGGGGGCTGAGGTGATGGAGGAGGCTCAGTTGAGAAGATGGAATATCTATTTGACACAGAAGAGGGTCCTCAGACCTCTGCAAAGCTTAAATGTCAAAGTCAGATACTGAAAAAGAACTGAGTCATCAGAATCTTGACATTGACAAGGCTCTTTTACACACAATGCATGTGACTTCTGATATCTCTGTTATATTCATGGATCAGGACATTTTCTGTTTCTGTCTTTATCCTAGTTAGTTTACATACCTCACTAATTATTTTATCAATGTATCTTTATAAACCACTTCTTTTATTTGTCTTCTTTTTATTAACTTCCAGTTTTATGTCCTGAAAACCATGTATCTAGATTTCCTTACAAGGTCATTTTTCTTGTCTCTATCTAATTTGACTATTCAAGAAATAAATGAAATAACGCATCAAAAATACTACAAAAGTAGAATAGAAAAGAACACAAATATGTGTTTCTTAACCAAAATGGCAAAATAAGGCAGTACAGATCTTGGTACACTGTTTTCAGCCTCATTTAAAAATAAAGATAAAAGAACAGACAACCATGTACACAAAACAATATATATAATTTACATATATATTATATATATATATATACATTATATATATAATCTTTCAATTCCAGTAAGTACTATAATTCATTTTTTTCTACATTTATTTATTAATTCATTACATTTTTTTTCTTATTTCCCCCTACAGTTTCCCCTTTCAGTCCAACAAATGGCTCTTTCTCTTATAATAACAAATGCAATACAGTACAACAGAGGTAATTAGGCCACAGTTATGAGGGTTATATGGCTTAACGTACATTCCCAATGACCAGTCCATATGTATTTGGTACCTGACTTTAACATTCTACTATCTAAACATCTCCATGAGTTTAAAGGTCTATATCTGACTCAACATTCATACTAACTTGCAACACAATTTTAAAAGTATCTTCTTAGATCTATAACACTCTCTTGACTCCTAAACAACTCAAAATTTAATTATGAGACTCTAGCTATCTGTTCTTCAACCACCTCAGAGACCTGAGAGGGATAAATATATCTGATTTTATAGGAAGTACAGGGCCTGCAGCTTCCCAAACTAAGAAATGACATACCTGTGGCTGCCTGGACAGTTCCCATTTTCTCTCCATACATTACAGCATCGCTCTTCAGTCATTTGGCCCCGTTTCTCTGACAGACATTGATTGTAGAGCAGGGGTTATGAAGGACTTACCTCCTCTGTCTTGGCAGAGCTAGGCTGTCGACTTACCTGCTTCCAAGTTTTGTCCTTTTTGGACAGCATTCTGTCTACAGTTGGGACAAGGGGCTTTTCCTACCAAGAGATAGGCTTGCGACTAATTCATTCATCTCCCACTGGAGATTCTTCGATGCTCATCTTCTACTTGGAGGAGAATAGGGGGTGCTGTCAGGAGTTGATATGTCTTGATATAAAAAAAATCTAAAGTTACGAAAACATCTTTGAATGCCATATTCTGCAGATCTCTTGAGGTTTTTGAAGAGGCCCTATCTATCTCTTATATTAGGGTAAGCAGATGTTGCTTGTCTCTTGCCAGTTTATTTCTGATTAGCTTAGAAAGTTACTATAATAGGCTGTCATAGTGCCTAACTGAATGACTGGCTTGCATAACCATAATTTTGCATTTCTTAATTACCCTAAACAGTTTATGACAATTAGTAGTAAAAGGCCGAAACATCACATTTCATTTTTTTTCTTTACCTCCTAACCCTTCCATCCCATTTCGCTGGGGTGGGGTGTCCTTACAGATGTCCTTCAACCGAAGAATGGGTCAAAAAACTGTGGTACATCTATACAATGGAATATTATTCAGCTATCAGGAACAATGAAATTATGCAATTTGAAGCCAAATGGATGGAACTAGAAAAGCTCATCCTGAGTGAACTAACCCAGACTCAGAAGGACACATATGGCATCTATTCACTTATAGTAGGATTTTAGCTATATAGTAGAAGGTATCGATACTACAACTAACACACCAAAGGGAACTTGGACATAGACTTATTATTTTTAATTTTTATTCTTTATTTATTTTTCATATATTAGTTATATTTTTTCTATTTTTTAGTCTTTTTTATCTATTGTATGCTTATTGGTTTGTTTGTTTAGTAGTTCTCTCTCCCGGGCAACGAGACACTTTTCACTGATGGTACTGCTTCATAGATCCCCAATGAATGAAGAGGCTCTTGGCCCTCATACGACCTCTCAACTGAGATGAAGTACTATAATTCTTAACTGGAAGGATTAAATGCCACTGTTTCCCATGGCCCCCTTTTACTTAGCAATGCTTTCAGGCAGGATTCAACCTTTGATAGAGTTACTGTTAAACCAAGCATAAACTTCTAAATCAGGGGATTTCTTGTGGTTGCCATAGAACATGCTATTAGAAAGCAATAGAGTATTATGTTGGGAAAATACTTCTAGGGTAAGTTTATCTCCTCCACAAACAACCTATGCATCTCTGTCAACTTTCATATCCTCTGCTTGTTCATTTGTAAAATATAGAAAGTAATAGTTGCCAATAAAGTGAATAAAAATCTGGGAAATGAATTATTTGTAGGAAATGCTGTGTAAGTAAGCAACTATACACAGACCATGGGCAGAGAGATCTTCACTGGCTTGAAGAAAGAGGAGGAAAGCAGAAATCTCACTTGCTTATCAGTGTAGAAAATGGAGCCTGTGGACCCTCTCTGGTTGGGTACTAAGTTCCTGAGAAGTAGGAACTACATCTAAGACAGGAAACTTTCCATTTTCTTTAATTTTATATATGTGTCTTAGTGTATGATGTGTGCTGTGTGAGGTGTTTATGTGTTTATGCATAGTGTATGTGCCTGTGTGTGTGTGTGTGCAAATGTGCATGCTGGCTTATGCATGGAAGCCAGCAAAGAGTGTCAGCTGTTCAGCTCTACCACATTCTACATTATTCCCTTGAGATGATTTCTCCCACTGAGCCTAGAACTAAGCTAGTTTCCAGAAAGCTCCTGGATCTTTCTGTTCCCATGTCCACAGAGCTTGGCTTACCAGTACACACACATCCACACTCAGGTTTTTATGTGGGAGCTGGAGATTTGAACCCAGGTCTTCAATTTGGCACAACAAGCACCCCTATCCTCTGAGTCATCATGCTAGCCCCTAATTTTCTTTAATTTTAATCCCAAAACTTGGAGGAATATAAAAGTTTTGGATGACTACAGTACATTTTCAATTAAATACAATTTATTTTAATGTAGGAGTTCCTTTACCTATGTGTCTAAATTAATGATGTTAAGATGAGGAGGATTATTCAGGAGTACTCGTTAGGCCAGCGGTTCTCAACCTGTGGTTCACAACCCCTTTAGATTGCATATCAGATATGCTGCAAACAAATATTTGCATTATGATTACTAACAGTAGCAAAACTACAGTTATGAAGTAGCAATGGGACAATTTTATGGTTGGTGATCTCCACACCATGAGGAAATGTATTAAAGAGCAACAGCGTTAAGAAGGTTGAGAACCACTCCATTAGACCCTAAATATAGTCGGGTATTTCCTTGTGAGGGAGAGGCAGGATGACCTGGACACATCCAGAAGAAAAGGGGGACGATACAACCCTGGAGGCAGAGGCAATAATGCTCCAGCCACCAAGCAGGAATGGCCAGGAGCCACCAGAAGTTGGAAGGGTCAACAATGGATTCTGCCATAGAAACTTCACAGAAAACGGGCCCTGCTAACTCTCTCAGTTTGTGCCCAGTGGAACAGATTTCAAGCTCTGTCTTACAGAACTCTTTGTTCTCAGAGAAAAAACAAATTGTTTTCTAAATTCACCGAGCTTGGGGTAATTTGGTACAGCTGTTTCTTGGACTTCATACCCTGACTGAACTTATGTTTGGACCATATTGAGTTAAGTACAATAAATAGCATGTTAAAAGTATTTTTATTTATATAAGACATCTTTAAACTTGTTGTTTCCTCCTGTGGTCCCTGATGGACAGTGTTCTCGATGACTATATGGAAAATAGGGGTGAGTCCTCAGAAAATTGCTTCCTTGAACAGCCTAAAGAGAAGGTGGTGTCAACCTGGGAAATTGTTCCCACAAGCTTCTCCTCTGTATGTGTATGGTTTCAGTGTTAATATAAAAGTGTGTCTCCATTCATTAAACAAAGATGTGGATAGATTGTTTTCAACCAAAACATCCCTTGTATGTGAGTTATTTTTATATCACTATGACAAGATACTTGAGAGAAAAAAAAAATCTTAAAATAGGGAGGGTCTATTTAGGCTCTCGATTTCAGAGGGTTCAGTCTGCCATGGTGGAGAAACCATGCCAAGATAGAGCAGTTCACATCAGAGTGAACAGGAAGCAACAAGGATCAGAGGAAGATGACATGACATGATATGCTCCTCCCAATAAAGAGATTTCTCCAGTATGAAATCAGTGTTCATTGCCAACTTGGCAGAATATAGTATTACATGAGAGAAGGGTCTATGTGCACACCTGTTGATTATACTGATTATATTTATTGAGGTGGGAACACTACCCAGAGTGGGTGGCCACACCCCCTGGATGGGATCCATCACTGTAGGAACAAATTGAGCATCCATGTGTATTGAACATCGTCTGTATCCTCATTGTGGATGAGACATGTGGCCAGCTACTTCAGATTCTTGCCATCTTCACTTCCTGCCTATGGTGGACTCCACCCTTGAAATGGGAGCCAGGGTAGAATCAGTTGTTTTTCTCAAATGCTCAGTGACTTTACTTCCTCCAATTAAGCCCCACTTCCAAAATTTCACTGCTTCATATTATGAATCCATCAAAAATTAATCCATCTACTAATCCTGTGCCCTCATAACTGTATTATCTCTGGAAACAACACCACACACACACACACACACACACACACACAGAGAGAGAGAGAGAGAGAGAGAGAGAGAGAGAGAGAGAGAGAGAGAGAGATCCCAACATGTCCCAAAAGACCTTATTAATTTATACTTCTCCACATATTCTACATGTAGCAACATTCCGCTGAGCAATTAAATTTTGCACAGCACTTACATCATCCAAGTATTTACCAATATAATCTTGTTTTTTTTTTGGTTTGTTTGGGTTTTTTTTTTTGTTCTCACCTTTTAAATATTCCATTCAATACTGAGATGGGATCCAAGTGGGGGTTGGAGAGGAATAACTCATGGTGCATGGTTCCATGTTCTCAGCCTTACCATTATGTAGAGCAGTCAACAGAATAATAGTAATTACATTCAGCACACTGGAATGAGTTAATTTGGTATAAAGAATCTCCACTGTTACTGTATGAGCCATCAGATCCTTCCGAGGCCCTGTGAGAAATGCTGTGCTTTGTATGTTCTGCATTGATGAACCTGTTTGAGGAAATGGAAATCCATTTTTCCTTTCATGAGCCATAGAGGTCAGCATGGAAGCATGAGCTACAAAACTTGCTGTCAGCTTCCTTTTAGGCTGATCCATTTATACGTTTGGTTTGTTGTTTACTGTTTTTGTTTTTATTTTTGTTTGAACCTACATCCTCACACCTGCTGGTTAAGTGCTCTACCACTGAGATATGCCACTAGCTCAAATGACTTTATGCTTCAGAACAGTAAAAAGAAAGTAATGTTTTCTTGTTTCCTAAATAAATTTCTGGCTTATGCCAAATAACTCTACTTGGGACTGGAGAGATGGCTCAGTAGGCAAAAGTGCTTGCTGCCAAATCCGATGACCTGAATTTGATCCCCAGGACTCAAATGATGGAGAAAGAGAACCCATTCCACATGTGCATCATGGCACATGCACATTCCCACACATTCAGGCACAAAGCTAGTAAGTATGGAAAACTGAAAAACAATAATAATTTTACTTGTTGTTAGAAGAATTACAGACCTTTCTGAAAGCACCATCTACTAGAGCTAAACTCAATCTCCTGCTGTGGCTACTCCTTCCTGGCTGTATTTGAGTAATTTTACACAGAGTGTGCTGTCAGATTGGCAACAACCTCATGACATATAATCACTGCCCATTTGAATCATCCTCTTTCTCATGCCTCATGTCTAATATTGACTTTAATCTGCTCACTGAACCTGTGCAGTGCCTCCTTTCACATTCCAGAACTGCTCATGTAGTGGTCCCAATCCCCTTTCAAGCTTAAACCACTTCATTGAGGTATGATTGACATTAAAAAGCCACACTTGTGTGATGCATGAAATTCCATGAATCTACCAACAAATGAACATTCAGAGAACTATCACCACCACCAAGGCCATAGACAGACACATCTGGCACCTTTATAAACTTCACACCCCCACACTTTATTATTACTTGTAGTTTAGGGGTAGTGAGAACATTTACTGGAAGTTCTACCCACTAGTAAAAATTTAAGTCTTGAATACAGTACTGTTAACTACAGACACTATACATTAGAGTGGAATTCTAGATCTAAGTATTTGTCTGCAGGTATAAAAATATGGACTTCAAGGAGATACCTGAGTTCTTGTGTTCAGTACAGGATCCCTCACAATATCTAAGAGCTAGGGACAATATAAAGGCTCGTTGACCAATGGATAATGGAAATGTGGTGCATACACATTGTTGTGGAGTGTGTATTCTTCAGCGTCTAAAAAAAATCACTGCTATTTACAATATCATACAAGAAAGTCAAGAGCATTGTGCTAAGAAAACTAGGGCAGATCTAAAAAGACAGACTTTAGAATCTCACTTATATGTGGACACTAAAATAACAAAATTCAAAGAAACAGAGTGAAGAAATAAGAGATCTCATGGAGTTGTAGGAAGGGAAACATGGAAAAATTATTGTCAAAAGACATGATCTTTGAGACAAGTGAGCTGACTTAGGTTAAAGCATTTCTCATGCAAGCTTGATGACTTGAGTTCAGATCCCCAGGACCTCTGTAAAAAGCTGGATGCAGTAGTGCACATTTTGAAATTCCAAGGTTCCTATAGCCAGAGATGAGGTGGTGATGAGTAGCACTCCCACATGGACAGGGCCAACTACCCTAAAGTGCACAGCAGAAGTAACAAGAGAGACCCTGCCTCAAAACAGGACAGGAGGTGAGAACCAACTCCCTCAAGGTTGTTTTCTGATGTCCACATGCACATTAAGCATGTGTACACCTGCTATCGAATCCACTTATCTCGGTCTCTGTGTCTCTATCTCTCTCTGTGTCTATATCTCTATAGCTGTTTCTCTGTGTGTGTTTGTCTGTCTCCTCTCCCTGACAAACACATAAAAGTTACAAACTGTCATTTAACTTGATATTAAGATGCACTTTCTATAGACTGTTCAGCCTGAGTCACGCTTCTACTCATGCTCCCTCAAATCCAAATCTAGTTTCCTCAATATTGCCATATTAAATATAACCCCTAATGGAGTCCTTCACTCATTAGCTCTTTATTCCATTAGCAACTATGATCGCCTACCTTAATTGGACATTTAAAATCCTCTACAACCTGACTTACTCTACTCTTGAGAGCCTGACACGTCCCCATCATGCAGTAGACATTCCAACCAGCATGAGTTCTGGTCTCTTTCTAACCTCTTTCTGCTAATTCTTGTCTCAGTAAAAATGCTTACACAGTTCTATAGCTTTGGCATGTCCTTTTCTACCATTGTCCTAGCTTTGGCAAAACATTTTACCTGCGCTTCAATGTCTAGGTTTCTCCATGAAGCCACCCAGAATCTTTTCTATCAAAAGTAATCTCTCTTTGCTTTCTGTTTTTATGCATGTGCTTAAAATGTGCTTCCTTAGCTTTCTAAGTAAAACACCACATTTAGTCTCATCTTGACTTATGATCCTTTCTCATTTCCCTATCAGGATGATGAAGTCATGCAACTGTGGACCATGTTTCATTCATCCTTTCAATCACCGTGACACCCGGAATATTCAGGGCCGATGTTTCAGGGGACAGAGAATGAGATGAAACAAAGCAAATCTACTCTGAGATCGTGGGTGAAAGCATGGCGCATGGTCACATTCAACCAAAATTTCTTGGTGACAGAAGTTGAAGGGATGAGGCAGCACAAGGAAGATTTTCTTGCATTGGAAGCAGGCCAGAGCAATAGGGTTCACAGCGAAGCTCTTAGGCAAAGTGCTTGACCACATAGAATTCTTAAAGCTCCTTGGCTCCCTTCCTGCTGAGAAACCTCAACAAGAGGGATTTGCTTTGAAAGAAGGAGGTCTACACACATGATTATTCCTCTCCTCTAAACCCCAGGGGTAGGATGCTAGTAATTACTTTTGGATCTCTTCAGTGTAATTACACAATAATCCACAGCCACCTATAAATACTGTGTCATTACGTGGTATTGTCCTGGTAAACTCAACTGGGTTTCCTTGTTGGGTAATTATAACTGTGCCACAGGGCAAAGATTAGTAGCACTAAGAACTTCTAGCATTACACTCATCTCAGCTGCAGACACTTTCCATTTGTAGAAACACAAACTGAAAAGAGGAAGCAGGCTGTGGAGTTTGGGGTAATAAAAGAGTCCTTGAAGCCTCAAAGGTCTGGGAAGAAAACATCAGAATATTTGACCTTCATCTTCTCACAAATCAAGCAAGAAATAATTAGTACAAGGACATGGATCACAGGTAATCATGCTGGTTTGTTTACAGAGAACTCGAGAACATCAACCAAATACACCAGAGGAATAATTCACATGCATAAAAGCAGAAGTAAAAAACAAAGTCAAGGGTGGGCATGTTTGCCTTTTCCATTGTATAACAATGCCTTTGGAGAACATTTAGAAATTTCTTCTTGTCAAGCTTGGTGGCACAAGGCTGTAATTCCAACCACGTGGAAATATGAGACAGAATGATTGCAAGATCAGCCAGCCTAGACTACAGAGGGAGTTTAAGACCAATATTGGCAACTTAGTGAGACCATGCCTCAAAACAAAAAGTTATTTTTAAAAAGTGAAGGGAGTGCTGAGAGGTGGTTCTATTGCTAAAGTATTTGTTCCTCAGTCATGAAGATCCATGTTCTGTTCCCAACACCCACATTTAAAAAAAGGTAGGGGATGAAACATGCTGGTTTTCCCAAACACAGGGATGCGGAGAAAGTCAGAACCCTGATTCTCACTGGCCAACCAGCCTAGCCTAATCTACAAATCCAGAGTCAAAAATAGATATCTACTCTGGCTTCCACATGTATGTATATACATGTGTACATACAAACACAAATATACATGCCCACACATATGTACCTGCACCTTCCACCCTACCACACACACACACATGCATACAGTTATGTAGGCCAGGGTCAAACTTAGTGGTAAGTGCTTTACTAACATTTGTAAAGACTTAAGTTTAATCTTCAATGCTAGAAAATAATCTTAGCCCATACTTTCCTCATCATATGTAATAAAATTGGAAATTTTATATAAGGTATTTTATGACAATTTGTAAAGAAACAAATGGAAATTGAAGGGAATAAAAGTTAGAAATAAAGTAACTAGTAGGAAGAGGGAAGGATGAAGGACAGAAGGAGGGAGAGAGGAAGGGAAAGAGGGAGGGAAGGAAGAAGACAGGGATGGTGGGAGGAAGAATATTGGCAGCAGGAAATAAACATCATAATCACATCTCTAAGTGTTCTTGTGTACCATTTCTGTGTGTAGCAGGAACACTTACCATGAAATCAACCCTCTTAACATACTTTTATATGCACAACAGTTAATGATAAACTACTGTTGTATGTAAGACCTCTGAAAGCTCCTTTTCTCTTTATCTATCAAACAACTCAGCACATCCCCCTTCCTCACTCTCATGGACTCTCATTCCACTTGCTACTTCTGTATCTTACGAAACTACAATTATCAAATCTCCAGACTTCAAAATGCATTTCAAAATGTGTAACACTTTAATGTGTTACTAAGCACAAGATGAAACAAAATAGAGCCCAGAAATAAGCCATGCACATATGGCTAACTGATCTTTGACAAAACTTCCCAGAATGTGTGATTGAAAAAAGGAGAGTATCTCCACCAATTCATTTTAAAAGTTGTCTGGAGAAGTGTTCTGGACAAGACTCTACAAGAATGATCCTAATGAGTGGGGAACTGGACTGGAAAGAATGTGTAATGAAAATCAAACATGGACTTTCTGCTTCCCGAATGTCTTTTAGTCCATTGATCTATTTCATCAGGTGAATAAACTGTGAATCACATAGAATCACTCAGCCTCAGGGTATCCATTGAACACCCTGATCCATCTGTCCTTTCCTAAGGATGGCCATGCAGAGTTCTTATAGCAGAGACATGGGGAGGTTCTGTACCCAGACTGTTTGGCCAGCTAAACAGTAGTGAGCTGATAGGGTGATGTTAAGCATTCTAAGTGTTAATTGGTCCTGTTTGCTGTCTGTTACTTAATTGACTCTGATTGGTTAAATAAATGCTGAGGCCTGGAGATTGGACAAAGACAGAAGTAGGCAGAACTAGGGTTCATGGGCTTTTAGAAAGATACAGAGCATCTTGGGAAGAAGAAGACTGGAGAAGAAGCTAGGAGCAAACAAGGAAGACACACCATGGGGTAGATTAAAGAAGATCCTTCCATGTGGCCTGGAACATCGGCTTAGTGTGGAGAATAATAGTCCAAAGGGACATATGTATATATGGGGATATATTTGGGTAATAGAATTATGAGCTAGCTTAGATGGGCTAAGATTGCACAACCCAGGCCTAGGCTTGTTAAAATCCACCCGGTGTCTGTGTGTATTCATTTATAATGGTGGGTTAAGGATTAACACCGCCAAATCAATTAAAATATAATACTAGGTAAATAGTTTAATTAGCCATATTTTTTTTCAACATATGGCACCCAGTGTATGGCAATTAGAATCCATGCTTACAGCCTGAGAAGGCCTGGGTGAAAAATAATTTCCTAGCTAAAGAGTGGGGAAGGAGGCTCCTTTAACAAAAGCTACTGCCTTACAGCAAAGGTGGAAGCTTAGCTCTCTTTATATGCTAAATAACCAGCAGCCTTCTAAACAGAGCTTGAGAAGGAAATTAACCACCTAAATTAAAAATGGAGAAATTCATAATGTCTCAATATGCTTGGATTCCAATTGAGTTTGCTTCTCTTTACATACAGATCATTTTTACACTGACAATTGTGGTTTTATATATACTTTTTTGAGAAAGATTTAACTAGGATAGGCTTAAGGATATCTGTAAGGTCTGTAAGGGAGAGAGTTTACAGATGGAATGCTAAACTACTGAGGATAACAATGGGGGAAGGAAAGAGGCCTGACATGATACAAAAAATGTCAGCAGGAGCTCACAAATGCCTGAATACTAGGTGCTTATCAAGAGTATCTGGGAAAGGCTCACCAAGGAAATACAGTCAAAGCTATATTTCAGAAATTATGAACAGAACTTTAATTACAAAACAGGATGGCACAATTAGACCGAGGCTTTTGGAATGTTGTTGTTTCTTTGCTTAAATTTTGTTTGGATGTCTTTGATTTTCCTATATGGGAAGGTAAAAAAGATGTTTTGTCATTTGACAATGCTGAGATATAAGAGATTTTAAAGATATAAAGAGAAAGGAGTCACATTAGACCCTAGGGGAGATATCTTAATCCTTGGAAGAGATGTTAAAGATATAAAGAAAAAGGGGTCACAAGCCAGTCTCCTTAGATGTGGGACACCCACTAAAAAACTGGTTTCAAGAGAGATATTAGACCCTAGGGGAGATCTGTTGGGTGTGATGGTACATGCCTTTAATCCCAACATTTGAAAGAAAAAGACAGATGAATCTCTGACCTTTGCCAAGTCAGCTTGGTTCACAAAATAAATCCAAGACAAGGATATACCAAAAAAAAATCCTGTGTCAAAAGAAAAAATAGAGAAATATGTTAATTTTGAGAAATTATATATTTTCAGAACAAAGGGACCAAACACCAAAGAAGACAAGACAAGCCCAGATGGTCCAGCTCACAGACTATTCCAGCCAGGACTTCAGTGAAGCCCTGAACTTTCCCATCCAAAGTTCAATGGATTACAAACTGCTCAGGACATTTAAATTGCTGGGCACATAAAGACTGGACTATTAAATTGCTTAACCAATTTTTTTCTATTTTATTTGGGCCCCCAAACAGGCTTTCTACATCTCAATTCAGCAGGAAACAATTTTAAGAGAGCAACACCCCATTCCCCAAAGGTGGGGGTGTAATATTTTGGTCATGTGATGTGTTATAGATGTTGTTTAGGGGGATTAGTTACAAATTGTTAAATGGCTTATTAAACAAGGTATAGGAGGTTAGACTCAAAGACTTTTTTATTTCTTTTTCTTTTCTCTATCCTTCTTTCTTATATAGGGTGAAAGGGCTTGAAAAGAAAGAAGGGGAATATATGTATATAATATAGGAATGATAAGATATAAGGATAGTTTATTGAATCTTCTCTGAAACTTAAAATTGTTGTTTACTCTTAATATAAGGTTATCTTTTGATACATTGGTATAGAATTTTATATATTGATAAAAAATAAGATTAATTTTAATAGAATTTTACAATTTGCTTATTCAATGATAGATAGATTTATAAATCAATAAATGTCTTCAAAACCCTTAGAGATGTACAGAAAATGGCATTTAAAGATATTATTTTAAGAATTGTTTGACTTTAAGACAGTCAGCTCCTGACAGCTCCCATTTGGCTTGGAAGAAGACAATGAGCATCAAAAAGAAATCTCCCATCAGGAGATAATTCCTCACAAAGAAATCTCCCATTAAGAGATAATTCCTATTGGACAAAAATGCTCCTGCTCTCTCAACAGACTATATACAGTCCAAAGATGGACCAGAGCTTAAATGCAGGTAAGTTGATGTCCTGATTCTGCAGAGACAGAATGGGAAAATCCTTCTTATTTCTTACTCCACAATTTAGTCTGTAAAAATGCTTGGCCAGAAGGCTGAAGATGATGCTCCAATGATATCCAGAGATATTTGGGTCTAGGTAACAAACTGTCATATTTATTTTTGGAAGCTGCTCTCCTGTGCTTCCTATTCACTCAAATAATAACTTTATCCCTTCTTAAGGCTTTGATGGGGTTGAAGACATAATAGCTATAAAATTTTAATTAAACTTGAGTTATTTAGGATTTAAAAGAAAATATAGGATATGCTAAAAATTATTTAGGTTCAGGAATTTAGACACACCAAGATAGATGATTTTTTTCTTCTTCAAGATTGCCTGATAGAAATAGGCTAAACATTATGTATGTACCTTTTATCCTTTTTATTAGACAAAAGGAGGGAAATGATGGGGTGATGTTAAGCATTCTAAATGTTAATTGGTCCTGTTTGCTGTCTGTTACTTAATTGACTCTGATTGGTTAAATAAATGCTGAGGCCTGGAGATTGGGCAAAGACAGAGGTAGGCAGGACTAAGGTTCATGGGCTTTTGGAGAGATACAGAGCATCTTGGGAAGAAGAAGACTGGAGAAGAAGCTAGGAGCAAACAAGGAAGACACACCATAGGGTAGATTAAAGAAGATCCTTCCATGTGGCCTGGAACATCGGCCTAGTGTGGAGAATAATAGTCCAAAGGGACATATGTACATATGGGGATATATTTGGGTAATAGAATTATGAGCTAGCTTAGATGGGCTAAGATTGCACAACCCAGGCCTAGGATTGTTAAGATCCACCTGGTGTCTGTGTGTATTCATTTATAATGGCGGGTTAAGGATTAACACCACCAAATCAATTAAACATAATATAAAAACTAGGTAAATCATTTAATTAGCCATATTTTTTTCAACAGTGAGCTAATCAGATGCTCAACGTATGCATCTATGTAAAATGGAGGTTAAGCAAATGATATGGAAGTAAAAGCTATACCCTTGGGTTTTATATAAAGTGTTGTCAAAATTTATAAAGAATGATTTTATCTTCCTATCTCATTGCTTTTATTTTTACTTCCTAACCTACAGTTGCTTTTTTTTAATACTTTATTATTTTATTTCTTCAAGTTACATCTCAGTCACAATCCCTTCCCTAATTCCCCTTCCTGTCCCACCCTTCCACCCTCTTCCCCCCAACAGCTTCCCCTTTCAGTCCAACAAATGGTTCCTTCTCTTATAAAAGTAAATACTATACAAAACAACAGAAATAAATATGCCACATTTATAAGAGTTAAATGGCCCAGTATACATTCCCAATGTCCAGTTCATAATATTTGGCCCCTGACTTTAACATTCTACCATCTAACCATCTCCATGAGTTTAAAGTTCTATATCTGACTCAGCTTTCATACTAACTCACATCACTATTAAAAACATCTTCTTAGATACAGAACACCCTATTGATTCCTAAACAACTCAAAATTTAAATATGAGACTCTAGCTGTCTATTCTTAAACCACCTCAGAGACATGAGAGGGATAAACATATCTGATTATATAGGAAGTACAGGGTCTGCAGCTTCCAAAACTAAGAAATGACATACCAGTGGCTGCCTGGACAGTTCCCATTTTCTCTCCATACATTCGAGCACCAATCTTCAGCCTTTTGGTCCTGTTTCTCTGACAGATATTTATTGCAGAGCAGGGATTATGAAGGACTTACCTACCCTGTCTTAGCAGAGCTAGGTTGTCGACTTCCCTGCTACCAAGTTTTGTCCTTTTTGGACAGCAGTCTGTCTGCAGTTGAAGCAAGGGGTTTTTTCATGCCAAGAGATAGGCTTGCCACTAATTCAACCATCTCACACTGGAGATTCTTCGATGCTTATCTTCTACTTGGAGTAGAATAGGGGGTGCTGTCAGGAGCTGATATGTCTCGATATAAAAAAAATCTTAATTTAAGACAACATCTTTGAATGACATATTCTGAAGATCTCTTGGGGTTTTTGAACATGCCTTATCTATCTCTTGTATTTAGATAAGCAAATGTTGCTTGTCTCTTAACAACTTGATTTCTGAGTAGCTTAGAGAATATCTGTGATAGACTGTCATAATAGCTTACAAAGTGACATGCTTGCATGACTAGGAGTTTGCATTTCTTAACCATCCTAAACAGTTTAAGACGGTTGGTATCAAGAGGCCAGAGCTTCACATTTCATTTTTAAGTATCTCTAGGTACAATACCATTAGGAAGCGTTATCTTTATTTTGGATCAATATACAAAGAACTATTCAAATGTGACTAAATATACTCTTAATTTTGTATCAATATACAAAGATCAATGCCTATGTAGCCTAATACAATCTTAATATTACGTCAATATACAAGGGTCAATACCATTGTGGCCAACTATAATCTTAATTTTGTATCAATATAAAAAGATCAATACTGATGTAGTCCAATACAATCTTAATTTTGCACAATAAACAATGGTCAATACAACTTTAGCCAAATATAATACTAATTTTGTATCAATATACAAAGGTGTAAGGGCATATTCAATAATCTGTCCCTTCTTCTTGGTCCTTCCCATACTATGTCTATGTCTCATTTTCTCAAGTCCATGCACTCCTACATAGGAGAGAAAGAAGGATACAGAAAAGGAAAAGAAGGAAGTCCCTGGGTCTAACCTCCAAAACCCATTTAACAAGACCATTTAACAGCTTGTAGTCTCTTCCCCTAAATAACAAAGTTTTCAGTTATCCTTCAAATAACCAAAAGGGGAGTGGAGAAACACCCTCCCCACCCTCTGGGCATGGGACGTCACTCTCTTAAAATGACTTCTGCTGATTTGGGTCAGAGTAAACCTGTTTGGGGCCCGAACCAGAATGGAAAAATGGTTAAAAATGTTAGTACAATCCTTTTATGTTCACTCCTTCTGTGCTCAGCTGTTTAGATGTCCTAAGGAGTTTGTAGGCAGAAGCTGATCTTGCAGGCTTTACTGAAGTTCTGGCTGGAGCAGTGTGTAGAGCTGAACGGTCTTGGCGATTTTGAGTTGTTGTGGTTGTAGACTTTTGATGGAAACAGCTATTGAGGGAGTCTTTAAGGCTGAATCATCTGGGCCACTCGTCTTCTTTGGTGTCTGATTCTGTTTTCTGTTGAGGTTTCCGTTGTCCAGTTGTCCCTGGGTTCCTTGAAGGGATGCTTTGAATCTCCTGGAAAGATAAGAACAGAGCCCTGCCCTAATCCTAACTCTGGGACAATTACCTTTTTTTTTTGGGGGGGAGGTTAGGTAATATTTCTCCTGAAGCAAATTTGGTTTTTTGACAATATATAAAGTATTATCTTTCAATCTGGGTTGACGAAGAAATTATTTTGCTATTTTGGAGCTAAACAAGCTTTAGTGTATATATTTTGAGATCTCAAAGGACAATTTGTTTGTATTGATTAGGCCTTTTGTAAGTAGCTTTTAAACTGAGGTCCTTCCAAATCCTATGTGTCTGTCTCTGCATTCTAACTACTAGGATCAAAGACCTGTGGTTCCCATCTGAAGGGATTAAAGATGTGTTCCACCAATTCTGGATCGAAGTTTTTCTCTATTTTGAGTTTGTTTTGTATCAGGCTGACCTTGAGCTCTGAGATCTGCCTGTTTCTGTCTCTAGTGTGTTGGGATTAAGGGTGTACTCTTTTTGAATGATGGAATTAAAGGTGTGCACCCTCACCACGCTGTTCCCTGTAACTCTAGAAAATATAAGACCACTAACTCTATAGTGCTCCTCCCGTCTCTGCTGAAGTTAAAGGCATGGGTTAACACCACATTTTTCATGTATTTTTCCTTAGCTTTAAGTTTTTTTGACCCTTGGAGGTTTATAAAACCAGGTTGAACGGCTGTAACCTTTATTTTATTTACAGTGTTTTAAAATTGTTACCTGGTTTTTTTTCTTTTTTTTCTTTTTTTAAATACTTTATTTTTTTTCTTCAAGTTACATCTCAGTCACAAACACCTCCCTATTCCCCCTTCCTATCCCTTCCACCCTCTTCCCCCCAGACGTTTCCCCTTTCAGTCCAACAGATGGTTCCTTCTCTTATAACAGTAAATACTATACAAAACAACAGATATAAATACGCCACATTTATGAGAGTTAAATGGCCCAGTATACCTTCCCAATGTCCAGTTTATACATATTTAGCCCCTGACTTTAACATTCTACTATCTAACCATCTCCATGAGTTTAAAGGTCTATATCTGATTCAATATTCATACTAACTTGCAACACACTTTTAAGAGTATCTTCTTAGATCTATAACACCCTCTTGATTCCTAAACAGCTCAAAATTAAACTATGAGACTCTAGCTGTCTATTCTTCAATCACCTCAGAGACCTGAGAGGGATAAATATATCTGCTTATATAGGAAGTACAGGGCCTGCAGCTTCCAAAACTAAGAAAAGACATACCAGTGACTGCCTGGACAGTTCCCATTTCCTCTCCATACATTCCTGCATCAGTCTTCAGCCTTTGGGTCCTGTTTCTCTGACAGACATTTGTTGTAGAACAGGGATTATGAAGGAATTACCTACCCTGTCTTGGCAGAGTTAGGCTGTCGACTTCCCTGCTACCAAGTTTTGTCCTTTTTGGACAGCATAGGCATTGATCTTTGTATATTGATACATAATTAAGAGTATATTTAACCACAATTGAATAGATCTTTGTATATTGATACAAAATTTAAGGTAACACTTCCTAATGGTATCATACCTAGAGATACTTAAAAATAAAATGTGAAGCTCTGGCCTCTTGATATCAACCGTCTAAAACGGTCTAGGATAGTTAAGTAAAACAAACTCCTAGTCATGCAAACATGTCACTTTGTTAGCTGCTAAGACAGTCTATCACAGATATTCTCTAAACTACCCAGTAATCAAGTTGCTAAGAGACAAGCAACATTTGCTTATCTAAATACAAGAGATGGATAGGGCATCTTCAAAAACCCCAAGAGATCTGCAGAATATGGCATTCAAAGATGTTATCTTAAATTAAGATTTTCTTTCTTTTTTTGATATCGAGACATATCAGCTCCTGACAGCACCCCCTATTCTACTCCAAGTAGAAGATAAGCATCGAAGAATCTCCAGTGTGAGATGGTTGAATTAGTGGCAAGCCTATCTCTTGGCATGAAAAAAACCCTTGCTCCAACTGCAGACAGACTGCTTTTTTTTAAATAATAAATTTATTTGTTTGTTGCTTCAGGTTACATCTCTATCATATTGTCCTCTTTTCCCGCTTCCCAGCCCAACCCTCCCATCCTCTACCCCCTAACCCTTCCCTCTTGTTCCTCTGGGGTGGAGTGTCCCTACATAACAGTCCTTTGCCACAGTTCAGGAGTCATATGAGGGCGAAGAGCCTCTTCATACACCGGGGGCCTACAAGGCAGTACCGCCAGTGAAAGGTGTCTCCTTGCTACGGGGGAAAACTAAAAAAAAGACCAACAAACACACAAACCCACAAAAACAAAGAAAAACAACAAAAAAAAGGAAAAAGAAAAAAAGTCTCTGTCCATGTTCCTTTTGGTGTGTTCGTTGTAGTACAGATATCCTGTACTATATAGCTAAAATCCTACTATAAGTGAATAGATGCCATGTGCATCCTTCTGAGTCTGAGTTAGCTCACTCAGGATGAGCTTTTCTAGTTCCATCCATTTGGTGGTAAATTGCATAATTTCATTGTTTCTGATAGCTGAGTAATATTCCATTGTGTAGATGTAACACAGTTTTTTAATCCATTTTTCAGTTGAGGGACATCTGGGTTGTTTCCAATTTCTAGCTATTACATATAAGGCTGTTATGAACATAGATGAGGAGACTTCCCTATGAATCTGTGAGGAGTCCTTTGGGTGTATACCAGAAGTGGTATGGCTGGGTCCTGAGGCAGAGTTATTCCAAGATTTCTAAGATATCGCCATACTGATCTCCATAGTGGTTGCACAAGCCTGCACTCCCACCAGCAATGGAGGAGGGTTCCCCTTTCTCCACACCCTCGCCAGCAGGTGCTGTCATTTGAGCTCTTTATCTTAGCCATTCTGACAGGTGTGAGATGAAATCTCAGAGTCCTCTTGAGTTGCATTTCTCTGATGATTAAGGATGTTGAGCATTTCTTCAGTGTTTCTCGGCCATTAGGGATTCCTCCTTTGTGAATTCTCTCCCAATTCTTGACTGGATTATTTGGTTTCTTGGCATTTAGTTTTTGAGTTCTTTGTAGATTTTAGATAATAGCCCTCTGTCAGATGTGGGGTTGGTGAAGATTTTCTCCCAGTCTGTTTGTTGCGGTTTTGTTAGAATGACAGTCTCTTTTGCCTTACAGAAGCTTTTCAGTTTCATGAGGTCCCATTTATTGATTGTTGATCTCAGGTCCTGAGCTGTTGGTGTTCTGTTCAGGAAGTTGTCACCTGTGCAAATGAGTTCGAGGGTTTCTCCTACTTTTTCTTCTAGTAGATTTAGTGTGACTGGCCTTATGTTAAGGTCTTTGATCCACTTGGATTTAAGTTTTGTACAAGGTGATAATTATGGGTCTAATTTCATTCTTTTGCAAATGGACATCCAGTTGGACCAGCACCATTTGTTGAAGATTCTGTCCTTCTTCCATTGTGCTGTTTTGGCTTCTTTGTCAAAGATTAGTTGGCCACAGGTGTGTGGGTCCATGTTTGGGTCTTCAATTCGATTCCACTGATCCACTGGTCTGTTTCTATACCAGTACCATGCTGTTTTTATTACTATTGCTCTGTAGTACTGCTTGAAATCTGGGATGGTGATACCTCCAGATACTTTTTGATTGTACAGGATTGATTTAGCTACTCTGGGCTTTTTGTTGTTCCATGTGAAATGGAGAATAGCTCTTTCCAGGTCTATAAAGAATTGTGGTGGTATTTTGATAGGAATTGCATTGAATCTATATATTGCTTTTGGTAGGATAGCCATTTTTATTATGTTGATCCTACCTATCCATGAGCACGGGAGATCTTTCCATCTTCTAAAGGCCTCTTCCATTTCTTTCTTCAGGGGCTTGAAGTTCTCGTTGTATAGGTCCTTTACTTGCTTGGTTAGAGTTACCCCCAGGTATTTTATGTTGTTTGTGGCTAATGTGAATGGGGTTGTTTCCCTTATTTCTATCTCGGTACATTTGTTTGTTGTATAAAGAAGGGCTTCTGATTTTTTTGAGTTAATTTTGTATCCAGCCACCTTGCTGAAGTTGTTTATCAGCTGTAAGAGTTCTCTGGTGGAGTTTTTAGGGTCGCTTGTGTATACTAACATATCATCTGCAAATAGGGATAATTTGACTTCTTCATTTCCAATTTTTATCCCTTTGATCTCCTTTAGTTGTCTTATTGCTCTAGCAAGGACTTCAAGTACTATATTGAAGAGATATGGTAAAAGTGGACATCTTGTCCCTGAGTTTAGAGGAAATGCTTCAAGCTTCTCTCCATTTAATTGGATGTTGGCCACTGATTGCTGTATATTGCCTTTATTATTTCTAGGTATTGTCCTTGTATGCCCGTTCTCTCCAGAACTTTTAGCATGAAGGGGTGTTGGATTTTGTCAAATGTTTTTTCTGCATCTAGCGAGATTATCATGTGGTTTTTTTCTTTCATCTTCTTTATATGGTGAATAACATTGATAGACTTTAATATGTTGAACCATCCCTGCATTCCTGGGATGAAGCCTACTTGATCATGATGTATGATACTTTTGATGTGTTCTTGAATTCGGTTTGCTAGTATTTTATTAAGTATTTTTGCATCTGTGTTCATGAGGGAGATTGGTCTGAAGTTCTCTTTCTTTGTTGGGTCTCTGTGTAGTTTAGGAATCAGAGTGACTGTGACCTCATAGAATGAGTTTGGCAGTGTTCTTTCTGATTCTATGTGGTGGAAGAGTTTGAAAAGTAATGGTGTTAGTTCCTCTTTGAAGTTCCGGTAGAATTCCATGCTAAAGCCATCTGGCCCTGGGCTTTTTTTGGTTGGGAGATTATCAATGACTATTTCTATTTCCTTAGGGGTTATTGGGCTGTTTAAGCTGTTAATCTGATCTTGATTTAGTTTTGGTAGGTGGAATCTATCAAGGAAATTGTCCTTTTGGCTTAGGTTTTCAAATTTGGTGCAATATAGATTTTTAAAGTAGTACCCAAATATTTTCTGGATCTCCTCAATGTCTGTTGTTATTTCTCCCTTTTCATTTCTGATTTTGTTGATTTGGGTTCTTTCCCTTTGCCTTTTAGTTAATTTGGCTAGGGGTCTATCTATTTTGTTGATTTTCTTGAAGAACCAACTCTTGGTTTCATTGATTCTTTGTATAGTTCTTTTTGTTTCCAAGTTGTTGATTTCAGCCCTAAGTTTGATGATTTCCTGCCTTCTGCTCCTCTTGGGAGTGTTTGCTTCTTTTTTTTTTTTTCCAATTCAACCAACTTAGCTGTTAATTCGCTAATATGAGCTATCACAATTTTCTTTTTGTAAGCACTTAGTGCTATGAACATTCCTCGTAGCACAGCTTTCATTGTATCACATAGGTTCGGGTATGTTGTGCCTTCATTGTTGTTGGATTTTAAGAAGTCTTTGATTTACTTCTTTATTTCTTCCCTGACCCAGTAGGCATCCAGTAAGGAGCTGTTCTATTTCCATGTGTTTGTAGGCTTTCTGTTGATTCTTTTGCTGTTGAAGACCAGCTTTATTCCATGGTGGTCTGATAAGATACAAGGTGTTATTTCAATTTTCTTGTATCTATTGAGACTATCTTTGTGTGCAATTATGTGGTCGATTTTGGAGAAGGTTCCGTGAGGTGCTGAGAAAAAGGTGTATTCCTTTGTGTTTGAGTGAAACGTTCTGTAGATATCTGTTAGGTCCATTTGGTTCATGATCTATGTTAGACTCAATATTTCTCTGTTTGGACTCAGTCTTGATGATCTCTCCATTGTTGTGTGTGGGGTGTTGAAGTCTCCCACTACTAATGTGTTGTGATTGATGTGCGATTTAAGTTTTAGAAGCATTTTTTTTACAAATGTATGTGCCTTTGTATTTGGGGCATAAATGTTCAATATTGAGATTTCCTCTTGATGAATATTCCCTTTAATGAGTATATAATGCCCTCCTCTTCCCACCCCTTTACTCTGAGGTAGTGTCTATCTTGGTTAGTGAATTGTGTTTCTTGTATGCAGCAAAAAGACGGGTCTTGCTTGTGGATCCACACTGTAAACCTGTGTCTTTTTATTGGGGAGTTGAGTCCATTGATGTTGATGGATATTAGTGACCTGGGGTTGTTATTTCCCATTAGTTTGGTATAGGTGATGGTCCTGTGCCTCTTTTGGTTTAGTTGCTGAGGGGTTTTCAATTCCCATTGTTTTTTTGGGTGTAGTTTTCTTCTCTGGGTTGGAATTTCCCTCTAGGATTTTCTGTAGGGCTGGGTTTGTGGGTAGATATTGTTTGAATTTGATTTTGTCGTGGATTATCTTGTTTTCTCCATCTACGTTGATAGAGAGTTTTGCTAGGTATAGTAGTCTGGCTGGGCACCTATGTTCTCTCAGGACTTGTAGGTTATCTGTCCAGGCCCTTCTAGCTTTTAACGTTTCTGAGGAGAAATCCCGTGTAATTCTGATCGGTCTGCCATTGTATGTGACTTGACCTTTTTCTCTTACAGCTTTTAATATTCTTTCTTTGCTCTGTACATTTGGGGTTTCAATTATTATGTGGCGAGAGGAGTTTCTTTTCTGATCTAATCTGTTCGGTGTCTGTAAGCCTGTTGGATTTTTATTGGCATCTCCTTTTTCAGGTTTGGGAAGTTTTCCTCTATGATTTTGTTGAAGATATTTCCTGGACCTTGGAGTCGGGAGTCTTCTCTTTCCTCTATGCCTATAATTCTTAGGTTCCATCTTTTCTTTGAGTCCTTGATTTCTTGTATGTTGTGGGTGAGAGATTTTTTAGCCTTCTCATTTTCTTTGGATGTTGTACTGATTTCTTCCATCGAATGTTCCATGCCTGAGATCCTGTCTTCCATCTCTTGCATCCTATTTTTGATACTCACATCCATAGTTCCTGTTCTCTTCCCTTGATTCTCCACTTCCTCTTTTAACTCTGACTGTGTTTTCTTTATTGTTTCTATTTCTATTTTCATGTCTTTTATGGTATTGTTCGTTTTGTACATTTCCTTCTCCAGTTTGCTTGTTTTTGTCTGAAAATCTTTCATTGCTTTGTCCTTTTCCTTTTCAAGCTCTGTCACCTTGGCTTGGAGCTCTTTAATGGTGTTATTCATTGTTTTGACTTGTAAAGTTGTGGCTTCTTTGAATTCCTTCATAGATTTAAGTTCTTCTTGAAGGGACTCTATCACTTTCTATAATGCAGAATTGTCATCGTTTTCATGTGTTTCTGATGGTGTGAGGTCATCTGAATTTGATGAGCTAGGATAGTTCTGCGTTGTTGGAATCATATTTCCTTGATTTCTATTTTTTCTTGGATCTTTGGCCATATGGATGTGTTTAGCTGTCTGCTCTCACCGTTTTCTGGCCTTGGATCCACAGGGGATGCTTTGGTGTAGGAGTCGAATTGCTTGGCTATCTGTCGTTGCTTACAGGGGGATCTCAGGGTCACTGTGATTCTAATAGCCTGAAGCACTGTGAGCTGGTGCAGCCTATTCCCCGGTAGTGAGAAATGGCCCGGGATTGTTTCACTGCTCCCAATTCAGACTTCTCTATGTTGCACACTGAGTGATCAGCCTGTAATGGTTCTGATGGTATGGACCTGTTTGCCCAGGCACAGATTCTGTGGACTTTGGTTATCGTCACGGAGACTGACAGGGCCCGGCTCCATGCCTAATATGTCTGGGTTTTCCAGAATATAGCTATGGTCCCCTGGCTTCTGGCTTCCCACTAGGCTCCTCTGCTGTGGGCGTGGCCCCTCAGCCCCGCCCGCCTGTGCCAGCTTCCCACCCCCAGCTCCTCCGCTGAGGGTGCGCAGAGCCTCAGCCTTGCCTGCCTGTGCAGATTCCCGCCCTGGCTGCTCTGCCGCAGGCATGGCGCTTCTGCCCTGCCCGCCAGCTTCTCGCTCGGATCTTCTGCGGCTCGAGCGGCTGCGGACCTCCCGCCGTGCTCCCTGTTTCTGCCTTGCTAAGACTTCAACTAGCCTGCAAAATTTCCTAAATAGCTATAAGGTCCTCCTGAGGTGTGGGGAGCCTAGTAGGCTAGTGAGTGATCGCCATGTGGGCTCTGATTCTGCCTGCTGTGTATTAGGGTCGATCTTACCAGGCACCTCTCCAAATGGGAGTTCCCGAGTCCCGGATTTAGTGGCTTCTGTGTCTGAGAGAGATGGAGGGAGAGCCTTACCCTGGGATTTTAACAGTCCCTTGGGAGCTGTGAGTATTCCCAGAGGGTCTAGCCCCTCCGGTTTTTGCACAGTGTCCAATAACTCTGTGCTTTTTATGGCTCTTTTCCCCCACGTTCAAAATGCGTCAGTGCGGGTCGCCGCCATCTTGGATCCCCCCCTACAGTTGCTTTTAAACTTAATTCCTGTTATTGCTGAATCCATTTTTTCAAATGTGAAAGTAGACCACTATCACTTATAAACTCATGTGACTTTCCATTGTCACATGTGAACGAAAACCCTGAAGGTGAAGTGGCAGGTGTTTGGTGGCTGACTGTAGATCTAAAACTCTTCAGCTCTGTGCCTGCAATTTTTTCCATGTTTTCACTGAAGGTTATTGGCAACTATACATTAATCTTTCCCTTTCAAAACTATCGTGGTCTTGTCAAAGACCAAGTCTATCTTTAAGGACATATTACAATTGTCATCGTTATCTTCGTTAGTAAGAAAATTTTAAGAGATCCTGTTTTGCTTCTTTATGCACTACCTCTGCAACCTATAGACATTGTGACATGATGCTGTCATCTACAAAGCTTGTGCTCAAGAAGTGCACAATTACATTACAAAAAGAAAAATACATGAAATACTTAATATTTTGGGTATGTTTACAATTTTGTATTGGGCTGCAGTCATGTCTACATTGGGGTGCATGTGGCCTGCAGGTAGCAGGTTGTATCTTTCTACTTCACAGCAAATAAATAATATTTGTATTCATATAACTTTTCTTTTTATACCAAACTATTATGAACTACTAAGTGATAAGCTTGGTGATGGTTACATGGGTGGCTGTTTCTGTTCTTGAAAAAATTTCATCCCTGAAAATCTTCAGGGCTATTAATGACTCCAGAATAGAACATTGTTAAAATTGAGATGGATTTTGAAATTTCATAAGTATTTCATTTTATTGCTGATATAATTAAGGTCCAGACAGATCAAGTTATTTGCCTCATTAACACTAATAAATAACATGAAATAGAAATGCAAACATTCTCTAACCTGAAAGATGGCTTTATGCACAATTCCAGCTATATAACATTTTGAGAAAGCCCAGGACCTGTGAAAAGAGGGTAAAACATTGTTGAGTCACCAAGAATGATTCAGCAATGACCATCTGTAGCATGGCACAAAGGTGAATCCACATCAAATATTCATCCAAACACATGGACCATAAATTTCCAAGAATGAAACTTACTATTAAGTGGGTTTGGGGTGATAATAACATATCAATGAAGGCTCAATTATAGCAAGCATACTGCTCCAGTGAGGGATGAAGATTTGGGAGAAGACTAGCTATTCATGCTCGTGTGTGTGTGTGTGTGTGTGTGTGTGTGTGTGTGTTTATAGGCGAAAATGTACGCATGTTTGTGCAGGTTCCTGCAGAAGACAGAGGAAGATGTCACATTCTCTAGAGCTGGAGTTACAGGAAGTTGTGAATTGCCTGAGATATGTTCTAGGAACTGAAATCAAACCTCAAATCCTCTAGAAATACAGTAAGTGTTCGTAACCACTAAGCCATCTCTCTAGCTTCAGTGTCTTTGAATTCTACTCTGGTGGCCTTTCCTTCTTTGATCATGTTCCTTTTAAATGGAGTTGGGTTTGCAATCCCTGCACACAAGAGAGAAGGAAGAGGTGACATGTTCTTGCCATTGTATCCTTCTTGTACCTGCTTCTACTGAACCAAAATTATTCATTTCTCATGAGAAGGAAATCTATTTCTGAAATGTATAGATACTCACTTAAATTTTATGATCTACAAAGAATATCCTTGATCATATAAGAAAAATTATCTTTCCTTACTTTTGTAATTCAATTTACATCATTCAAAGACTCTTTTCTGGTAGATTCACAACCAATATTGTCACCAGCCATGTTGATTTTCCAGGATAAAAGGACTCCCCAGGACCATGTACTGCCAGAGTTAAATCCAGAAAAGTTTTGGGCCAACTGGGATATGTTGACCTCCCTGAGGACATGTGTACAGGAAGGTCAAATGTCTCAGCCAAGGTTACACAGCAAGTTCATGACAGGGCTGGGTTAGTGGCCTAAGCTTCATGTAGCCTCTAACTAAATTGGTAAATTTGGTGGCCCAGGTTTGATACCTGACTTACTCTCACCTGCTGAAGGCTAATGGATAGTGGATCATTATCTTTTTTTTTAAGTGCCTTACAAATCTGTTTGATTTCACAGTGTGTCTCCAGGCTTTCTCATCTTAACGAAGGTGCTCTGATCCTAAGCTCCAACTGTGACAGGTGGCCACTTTATACACACCAGAAATTCACTGCCCTGTCTCTGTCTTGCCAGTTTTCTAGCTACTTCCCAGGTAAACAACCCAGACCCACACAACTTCATACACAAAGGACTGTGCAGTAGTAACATTTATCTTGTACATGTTCCATTTATCTTTGGTGAAAACATTAGGCCCCAAACTATCTTAAGTGATCTCAAAAAGACAGTGATAAGTACCTTCCCCCGTCATTATAGCTCCATTTCATCACTGTGGTGATAGCAATAATGGTGACTGTAACCCCCATCAAGTCCATTTAACATGGCTCATTTTCAAAAGCCACTCAATGTCTTGTGACAGTCTGGCTAGGCAGTATGAAAAGATCACTTAACCTCCATGATCTGAGGAAGACTTTTAGTGGGGAAAGAAGAGGCTACAGTCAGAGCCGAGGCAGTGAAAGAAGAGAAGGGATGAAAAAGACCATTGATTTTATGACAAGGGGCAGAGCCACTGTCAAAAGCGAGCTGCACAAATTGAAGGAATGTTTCAATTAGCTGTTTGCAAGAGAAATTCCTCAGAAGTTCCGGTTCACCCAGCTTCTGTTTACTGCTTCTTCGGTATATGCTCTGGCTTTTACATGTGTGTGTGTGTACCTGCTTGTTTTTAATATTAAGGAGGAACTCTAGAATTAGGACTTCTGTTAGCAATCACACGTATTAAAGCAGGAACATCACACTTTCAATAAGATGTTTTGTAGTGCCGAAGTGACCTCAGCAATGACAGCCAGGGTGGAAAGGGAGGTGGAAATTATGGGCTTGCCTGCCATTTATGCACCCTGACAGGAAACTGCTAAACCTGCTGCCTTTTCTACAATCTCTGTGTCACTGGAGTTCATCCGTAACCTTTTTGGGATTTATTTGGCAAGGGTTGAAATTGTTAGCAAAGCGTCCTGGTTTCTGGAGGACACGGACATGGAGCAGCATGAGGGATGGACAGACAGTGACTTGTGTGAGATAAATCAACTCTTCTCACTGTCTTGCAAATGCTACATTCTAAAGGCATCCTTAAAAGCTGCCATTGCCCAAGCATTATCAGACTAGGAACTTCTATAACACAGCTAGAAGGACAACTGACCATGGAGCCAGATTGCCTGGTTCAAAACCCACTTCTGTCCCTCATTGGTCATATGACCTTGAGTTTAAGAGTTTATCCATTCAATGACTTTGTCAATGCAATAGGAATAATAAGTACCACTACATAATGCCTTTGTAAAACTGAAGCAAGATAATTCACCTGCAGTGCCTACTACATTGTTACTCCTACAGGCAAGCGACGCTGATTCTGATTAATCCCTATAATATACATAATTTTAGCTCAACTTTCTGAAGTTCTTAGTAAATTAATTCCTTTCACCATTATACTGAAAGCATAACTGTTTCTATAATACAACCTAAGGTCACTTAGGCTTAAAAAATTTATATATATATATAGCCCTTGATGCCATTTTGCCATTTTTTAAAGTTCAGGCTCCATTACATAGGGACCTTGTGATCTTGATAAGCCATAATCACTATATTTAACATCAAGGATAATATTATATGATAGCTAGAAGTTCGAGGTTTAGAGGCATGATAACCTGGTTTTGAATATTCATTCTGCCACTTTCTAAAGATATGGTATTCCAAACACCCTCACCAACAGCACCCTGGTAACCATTCTTCGGATTTCAAATCAAGTGGCATTTCCTTCAGAATTCTTCTTTGATCTTTTATTCTACACTATTCCTGGGACACTTCCTAGAATGACTGTGAAATGATCATGTAATTTTTATCCTCATTTCTATAAGCTCCAAGAAGGCTAGAAAATTAGTATTTTTTTTCTCATACTAGTATCTTCTTGTCTGGTACCTAGCACATGATGATTCCCAAATGAATAAAGGTGTTCAGGCAGGAAAATATGGGATCCAAACTTCCTTTCAATAAGTTGCTATTTTATAAGACACTGTAAGAGGCAAAAAGCAGAAACCAGAAATTGAACTGGACAGGAACACAGTGATTTAATTGAGATGCTAGTGGCTTAGATGAGATGGAACTAATGAAAGCTATGAGAAGGAAGTTTACCGTAGATATCCTTTACAGTCTAGCCTGAAGGACCTTCTAATGAGTCAGATATAAGGTACAAAACAAACAAAAGAACCAAGATTGATTTCAGGGTGTTGGGCCCAAGCAAATTGAATAGATGGATAACCATGGCTCTAAACAGGGAAGCCGAAGAGTCAGATGTACTTCAGCAGCTCAAGAGTCTATTTTAGGAACATCTTTAATTATTATACCTATGAGACATCCAAGCAGACTTGTCAAGGAAGCCAGTGTTTGCTCACTCATGATTTTAATGGGGAGGTCAGAACTGGAGACAATGAATTCATAGTTAAGGCAGTGAGACAAGGTGAGATCACCAACAGCTGTGAGCCAAGGATGACTTGCTAGAGCATTCCCATACAAGAAGTCAGGGGTGATACTAAGTCAACAATAGAAAGCCACCCACGAGAAAGAGCAGTCACTAAAGGAAGAAGAGTAGGCCCTTCAAATGGAAGTAAATTATAAGCCATATGAAGTAACGAGTGAGCTTAGAATTTCCCAGTTGGTTTTCCAAGATGATGATCATTGCAAATCTTGACAAGAACTATTTTAGCATGTACTGGGAAGAAAAAGAAAAAGGAATATGATTTAAAAGTTCATTTAAAAGAGAATGAGAAATCATCAGGGAAGATCTGATGAGATAGCAAAATGAGATTGTTTTCATACTCAGTGGAATAGCTAAAATCAGCACACCAGCCTGTGCTCAGTGGTGGTGAAGCTGTGAGGCCCATGGAAGACTAACAGGGTCCCTGTTGGAATGTGGTGGGTTCCACACAATCACATTAGAGAATTGTTCAGCAGTTTCCTTGAAATGAAATATTTACTTCCTAAAATATCCAACATTGTTAGAGAAACTTAAGCATCTATGTATTCAGAGACTTGCACGAAGATCTTCAAAAAAGTCTCCTCAAGGTAACCTAAAGCCATGAACCACTAAAACAACCATCAACAGAATGGTCATTCAAATTAATATAATTAATACATTAATATAACTGAATGCTTCTCCTCAATATACCAGAATGCTAAACCCATAGTAATGATTTGTTGATTGATAAATTTAAAAAATATATAATGATCAAGAATATAAATTAGACTCAAAATAATGGTTATGATGTGATTCTGTTCAGATATGAATTCTCCAAACACGCTGTACTGCATAAAAATAATTCTTGGGGATGGGGAACACTAATTGTTGAGGAAAAGGATGTGAGGAGACACTCTGTTAAAATGATTCTGGATCTTTTAAAAAGATGCTTCTTATTTGATTATAAATACGTTTAAAATCACTGACCCGAACATCTCAGACCTGTGCATTTTATTAAAGATCGTACCTTAATTTATAAATTAAAAAGTCAAAGAAGACTGCGAAAAAATATGTTTTGTACAACTCTGCATGAAAATAAAATCTAGAAAGGATGTCAAAGGAATTAGAAGATTATTGCAGAGGTGAGAAGAGTTAAGAAAGATTCCTTTCATTTTGTAAAAGAGAACTTCATACTTTCATAATCATGTAAATGAGCCAATGGAGATAAAAGTAAGTGATGGTGCACTGGCTGGTAACACCTTCAGTTTCGAGTTTGTCACTAGGAGGAGTTAGTTGTGAAATACTTGACATAGAACCTGACATGTAGTTAGGGCCCCCACATTACAGCTCATAGTATCCTTACTCCACAGTGGTGTTATGAAATACTAAAAGTGAAGGATTCTCTGCCTCCAGTCCAGTCACAGTGCAAGAAAACCTTTTGCCCCCCCCCCTTACTTTTGCTTTGTGCTTTTTCTGATGGCTCCTCTCTATGAGATTGTCACCGTGCTACTTCACTGACACCATTGATGACAAGGCCATCCACCACTCTGTCTGTGAGTGTTAAATTTGCAATCCCAACAGCATTAAGCTGAGGAATTCAGATTCAAAATTACTAAACTCTTAGAATTGAATCTCTCATCAGGTAAATAAGCCCACACAGCCATTTCCTGTGGAGATTTTAGCTTATCCTTCTTCTTAATTAATGTGTTGGCCTGGTCAGTTACTGCGTGACCCTCAAAAGTATATTTAGATTTCATTTCCATGCTCCTAACCTAGATTACCTGTCTACTCAGAATTTTTTTCAGTTTTACTAGTGATGGCTCTAAAACTAAACTGAGCCCTTCAAGGGGTAGGAGAGCAGGGACTGATTCATACAATTTTAATGTTACAAAGGAAAATGTGGAGAGATATTATACAGTCAAATGTTAAACAACTTTGACTCTCTTAGCATCTCTTTCCCCATCTAATCTTTGTGTTGTCCCTTCTTCTGAAGGCCTCTGACAATTTCTTCCAAACTACTGGTGAAGATGAGAGGGTATTGATAAGACCTGGCAAGTTGAATGAAAGAAATACTTTACTCAACACACCCATTCTAGCATAGACAGCCTTTTTTTAGTTCAGATATGTTGAGGTATAGGGTACTATGGATGACCATCTGCCTGCATTAAAAGCAAGAAAATATGGTGAGCCACAGCTGTCGGTCATGAACTTACAGCAATAAATTCACTCTGAAATGTAACATGAATGGACTATATTCCAATACTAATGGAATGCCATTCTCATATCAAACCTCATGAACACAGCCTCTACTGTCTACATTTCTCTAAGTGTTTTGGTATTATATACTCCTCCAAAAGTCACATAATATAGCAGAATAAGAGTTTTAGAGCCAATAGCTACAATATTTTCCATATTACTCTCACAGAATAGTTCCAAATGCCTACAAACTACATGGTCAGACTTATCAGGGGAAAAATAAAATCCACTGTTAATACGAATTTTCTCTAATACTTACTTTTGTTGTCATTGTAACCAAAAGCCTGGCAGAAGCAACTTCAAGGAGAGGGTTTATTTAGGCCATGATTCTGAGGATATAGGTCACCGTAGCAAGGGGACAAGCTACTGTCCTTGGCAGCAGAAGCATTTGCCTCTGGCCCATGTCCTATCACATCAGGATGCAGAGAACAAGGCTGAAAGTAGAACAAGCCTATAAGCCTCAGTGACTCAATTCTTCTAGTTAGGTCTCACCTCCTAAAGATCTCAAAATCCTTCAAAGCAATATCCTCATTTGGAAGACAAATCCTTAAATTCGTGAGCCTGTCAGGATATTGCAAGCAAGCTATACATCAAATGTTATCTTGCCTGGAAAATAGTTGAGAATCAAGAAAATGCATGTTAATCTCACATGCTTTGAAAGCCCATGCAACCAAAGAAATAATCTTTCTTCCGATTAATTCACTATGTAGGCCTATTAAGTACCAGTGAATTGCTAGGTGCCAAGAATAAATGGTGAATGTTACCAAGTGCCTGACCTCAAATTATTTCCAAAGCAGCAGAAAAAAAAAAACAGTAAGCAAGCCAAACATCAAATATAATGTAAAGATTAAGTAAAATGCTAAAACTAGAGCCTAAAAGATAGCATTAACTAGATGGTAACACTGTACTGCAAGTTCTCAGTGAATTTTACTTAACTCACTGGCAGTTGCTGATCATGCTGGTAAGGTTTAAGTGGTTATAAGGTCTTAAGGTCAAGTAGAGATATGTGAAAATATAAGATACTGTCAGGGATAGTATGCAGGTAGAAATAGATGGACAGGCATCAAAAGCAGTCATGCTAATCATCAGAGGAATAAAAATATCAAATGATAACCAGGAGGTTTAGATCTACCACTTCAAAAACTGGCATGATCTATTCCTAACTTTACAGATCATAACAAGTTTGGGACCAACTCACACTTAACCAACTTAACAAGTGATTAAGGACTCTGGATGAAGACTGGGGTATTCCCTGAAAACACACACAGTAAAAATTCTATCAGTCTTTCTCCAAAACATCATATTGTATGATCAATGGAGGAAAAGAAACTACCTAGACATTTTAAAGACTGTTAAACATAGAATGGAGTTAAGATTAATGCATGCACAGAGACCTCAAGGATTACTGAAGTTTCCTATTGGAGTAGAGACATAGGGTGGCTAAATAATGGAATTTTGGCTGAGGACCATTCTACCATGTCTTTCGACTCACCAAGTAGTTGTTTACCGTTTTTGCATGCATATATGGGATCAGTATACTTGCAATTGGTTCTACTCAAACAGTAAATATTTCACTGGTAACTGCTAGCTTTTTTTTAATGTTTATTTATTACTTCAATTTACATCTCCATCACAGTCCCCTCCCTTCACCCATTCCAGACCTATCCTCCCACCCTCCCACTCTGTCCTCCTTCTCCCACTTATCCTACTCCTCCAGTGTGGGGTTCCTACATATCAGCCCCCTTCAGTTCAGCAGTCCTATGAAGGCTAAGAACTCTTGCACTGGGAGTCTACATGGAAGCTCCACTAGGGCAAAATGTCCAAAACAAGTAACAAAATCTATGTTCCTGTTCCTTTCAGTCTGTTGTTTGTAGGATAGTTATCCTGTACTATATAACTAAAATCCAGCTCACTCAGGATGAGCTTTCTAGTTCCATCCATTTGGCATCAAATTGCATGATTTTCTTGTTTCTAATGGCTGAGTAGTATTCCCTTGTGTATATGTACCACAGCTTTTTTATCCATTTCTCAGTTGAGGGACATCTGGGTTGTTTCCAGTTTCTAGCTATTACAAATAAGGCTGCTATGAACAGAGATGAGGATATGTCCTGGTGCTTTGCTGAGGAATTGTTTGGGTAGATACCCAGAAGTGGTATTATAGCTGGGTCTTGAGGCAGGGCTATTCCTAGTTGTCTAAGGTATCGCCAGACTGATTTCCATAGTGGTTGTACAAGTTTGCACTCCCACCAGCAATGGAGGAGTATCCCTCTTTCTTCACAACTTCACCAGCATGTGCTGTCATTTGAGTTTTTGATCTTAGCCATTTTGACAGGTGTAAGATGGAATCTCAGAGTCCTCTTGACTTGCATTTCTCTGATGATTAAGGATATTGAGCATTTCTCCAAGTGTCTCACTGCCATTAGAGATTCTTCCTTTGTGAATTCTTGGTTTATCTCTGTTTCCCATGTTTGGATTGGATTATTTGGTTTCTTGCTGTTTCTTGAGTTCTTCATAAATTTTGGATATTAGCCCTCTGTCAGAAGTGGGGTTGGTAAAGATCTTTTCCCAATCTGTAGGTTGCAGTTTTGTTCCAATGACAGTGTCCTTTGCCTTACAGAACCTCTTCAGTTTCATGAAGTCTTACTTATTGTTGGTCTTAGAGCCTGAGCTATTGGTATTCTGTTCAGGAAGTTGTCACCTGTGCCAATGAGTTTGAGGCTTTTCCCCACTTTCTCTTCTATTAGATTTAATGTGTCGGCCTTATGGTAAGGTCTTTGATCCACTTAAGATTTGTTCAAGGTGATAAATATGGGTCTGTTTGCAATCTTTTATATGTTGACATCCAGTTAGACAAGCACGATTTGTTGAGGATGCTGTCCTTTTCCCATTGTTCTAAGTTTTGGCTTCTCTGTCAAAAATTAAATGACCATATGTGTGGGTTTATTTCTGGGTCTTCGATTTGATTCCATTGATCATCTGGTCTGTTTCTATACCAGTACCATGCTGTTTTTATTACTAAACTTTATTAAAGTTGAGAATAGTTCTTTCAGGATCTGTAAAGAATTGGAATGGTGAGGAATCCAAGACAGCGGTGGCCCATACGGACCTGTTTTAATCTTGGGGAAAACCGCGAATGCTATAATACTCTGCACAAAAAATATCTAAGAAACCTGAACCCCCCCCCCCTTGGTCTCACCCAACTACCCAGGGACCATTAAAAGTCCCTGGGCAGGACGCTCCCTCCCACTCTCGGACACGCATGGAAGCCTCTGAATCCGGGAATCGGGATCCCCCTCCCCCACCAGGACAGACACGTCGGATAAGTTACAATCTAATACTGGGGGGGGGGGTCAGACTCAGACCCCACACAGAGATACTCTCCAGCTCCCCCCCCCCCAGGTCTCACAAAGACGGTCTGGCTATCTGGCAAAGGCTTGCACACTCGCGGGAGCGCACGTGGCTCTGTGGCAGAATACCCATCCGACTATAGATTGTAGTCCACTGCAGCTTACAGGAACGTGGTCGACCGTGATGCCACCCCCCAGTTTCCAGAGGCAGAATGGGGGGGGGAGGCAGATTTCACACACCATAGGATTCAATCCTGGGCAAACCGTGAAGTCTTTTCCATTATTATTGGTCTTTTTTTGCTCCTACGGACATGTCCGGCAGACATTTCTGGGAGCCAGAGTTTAAGTGTATGCCGCTCCGCCCCCTTGATAAGTGAAGCCTCCATCTGAGAGGCGGGGTGGAAAAACAAACCTTACAGAAGTAGAGTCAGGCAACTCAACTGCTACACTAAAGCGCCCCCTTTGGATCTAAGAATAGAAGACAACAGGAACAGATGGCTAAGAAATTGGCCAAGTGCCCCACAAAAAGCAGGATTCAAGGCAGAATGACTCTAACAAAAGTAAGTGATGCCATTTCAGCCAACCCTGATCACATCACCACAACTAAAACACATGAAAACGATAACAATTCTACATTATGGAAAGTGATAGAGTCCCTTCAAGAAGAACTTAAATTTATGAAGGAATTCAAAGAGGCCACGATTTCACAAACTAAAATTATGGAGAACACCATTAGAGAACTTCAAAACAAGGTGACTCAGCTTGAACATGAAAAGGACAGGGCAATAGAAGACTTTCAGGCAAAGATAAGCAATTTGGAGCAGGAAATGTACAAAACGAACAAAACCATTCAAGACATGAAAATGGAAATGAAAACAATAAAGAAAACACAGTCAGAGTTAAAAATGGAAATAGAGAGCCAAGGGAAGAGAACAGGAACTATGGATATCAGCACCAAAAATAGGATTCAAGAGATGGAAGACAGGATCTCAGGCATGGAACATTCGATGGAAGAAATCAGTACAACATCCAAAGAAAATGAGAAAGCTAAAAAAATCTCTCACCCACAACATCCAAGAAATCAAGGACTCAATGAAAAGAGGAACCTAAGAATTATAGGCGTAGAGGAAAGAGAAGACTCCCACCTCTAGGGTCCAGGATATATCTTCAAAAAAATCATAGAAGAAAACTTCCCAAACCTAAAGAAAGAGATGCCAATAAAATTCCAAGAGGCTTACAGATCACGAAACAGATGACATCAGAAAATGTCCTCTCGCCACATAATAATTGAAACTCCAAATGTAGAGAACAAAGAAAGAATATTAAAAGCTGTAAGAGAAAAAGGCCAAGTCACATACAATGACATACTCATCAGAATTACACCAGACTTCTCCTCAGAAATTTTAAAAGCAAGAAGGGCCTGGACAGATGTCCTACAAGCCCTGAGAGAACATAGGTGCCCAGCCAGACTACTATACCCAGCAAAACTCTCTATCAACATAGAGGGAGAAAACAAGATATTCCATGACAAAATCAAATTTAAATAATATCTACCCACAAACCCAGCCCTACAGAGGATCCTAGAAAGAAAATTCCAACCCAGAGAAGATAACTACACCCAAGAAAACAGAGGAAATAGAAATCTCCACAGCAACTAAACAAAAGAGAAACACAAGACAACCACCTATACCAAAATAATGGAAAATAACAACCCCTGGTCACAAATATCCATCAACATCAATGGACTCAACTCACCAATAAAAAGACACAGACTTACAGACTGGATCCGTAAACAAGACCCATCTTTTTGCTGCATAGAAGAAACACATCTCACTATTGAAGATAAACGCTACCTCAGAGTAAAGGGATGGGAAAAGGTCTTCCAAGCAAATGGACCCAGGAAGCAAGCTGAAGTAGCCATCCTAATATCGAACAAAATAGACTTCCAATTGAAGTTAATAAAAAAAAGACAGAGAAGGGCATTAAATACTCATTAAGGGAAATATCCATCAAGAGGACATCTCAATATTGATTATCTATGCCCCAAATACAAAAGCACCTATATTTGTAAAAGAAATGCTTCTAAAACTTAAATCACACATCGATCCCAACACTTTAGTAGTAGAAGACTTCAACACCCCACTCACAGCAATGGACAGATCATCAAGACAGAAGCCAAACAGAGAAATAATGAGTCTATCAGAGATCATGAACAAAATGGAACTAACAGATATCTACAGAACGTTTCACCCAAACACAAAAGGATACACCTTCTTCTCAGCATCACACGGAACCTTCTCCAAAATTGACCATATAGTTGGACACAAACATAGCCTCAACAAATACAAGAAAATTGAAATAACCCATTGTATCTTATCAGACCACCATGGAATAAAGCTGGACTTCAGCAGCAAAAGAATCAACAGAAAAGCTACATGCACAAGGAAATTAAACAACTCTTTACTAGATTACAATTGGGTCAGGGAAGAAATAAAGAAGGAAATCAAAGACGTCTTAAAATCCAATGAAAATGAAGACACAACATACCCAAACCTATGGGACACAATAAAAGTGGTGCTATGAGGAAAATTCATAGCATTAAGTGCCTTCAAAAAGAAAATTGTGACATGTCATATTAACGAATTAACAGCCAAACTGGGTGAATTGGAAAAAAAAGAAGCAAATACCCCCAAAAGGAGCAGAAGGCAGGAGATCATCAAACTTAGGGCTGAAATCAACAACTTAGAAACAAAAAGAACTACACAAAGAATCAATGAAACCAAGAGTAGGTTCTTTGAGAAAATCAACAAAAGAGACAGACCCTTAGCCAAAATAACTAAAAGACAGAGGGAAAAAACCCAAATCAACAAAATCAGAAATTAAAAGGGAGAAATAATAACAGACATTGAGGAAATCCAGAAAATATTTAGGTGGTACTTTAAAAATCTATATTCCACCAAATTTGAGAATTTAAGCAAAATGGGCAATTTTCTAAATAGAGCCCACCTACTGAAGCTAAATCTAGATCATATTAACAAATTAAACAGCCCTATAACTCCTAAGGAACTAGAAACAGTCATTAAAAATCTCCCAACCAAAAAAAGTCCAGGGCCAGATGGCCTTAGCACAGAATTCTACCAGACCTTCAAAGAAGAGCTAACACCAACACTCTTCAAACTCTTTCGCCAGATAGAATCTGAAAGAACATTGCCAAACTCATTCTATGAGGCCACAGTCACCCTGATTCCTAAACCACACAAAGACCCAACAAAAAAAGAGAACTTCAGACCAATCTCCCTCATGAACATAGATGCAAAAATACTTAATAAAATACCAGCAAACCGAATTCAAGAACACATTAAAAGTATCATACACCATGATCAAGTAGGCTTCATCCCAGGAATGCAGGGGTGGTTCAACATACGAAAGTCTGTCAACATCATTCACAATATAAACAAGATGAAGGAAATAAATCACATGATAATCTCGCTAGATGCAGAAAAAGCATTTGACAAAATCCAACACCCCTTCACGCTAAAAGTTCTGGAGAGAACAGGCATACAAGGACCATACCTAGAAATAATAAAGACAATATACAGCAAGCCAGTGTTCAACATCAAATTAAATGGCAAGAAGCTTGAAGCATTTCCTCTAAACTCAGGGAAAAGACAAGGATGTCCACTTTCACCATATCTCTTCAATATAGTACTTGAAGTTCTTGCTAGAGCAATAAGACAACTAACGGAGATCAAAGGGATAAACATTGGAAACGAAGAAGTAAAGTTATCCTAATTTGAAGACAATATTTTAGTATACATAAGCAACCCCAAAACTTCCACCAGAGAACTCTTACAGCTGATGAACAGCTTCAGCAAGGTGGCTGGATACAAAATTAATTCAAAACAATCAGAAGCCCTTCTTTATACAACAAACAAATGGGCTGAGAAAGAAATAAGGGAAACAACTCCCTTCACAATAGCCAAAAACAATATAAAATACCTGGGGGTAACTCTAACCAAGCAAGTAAATGACCTGTACAACAAGAATTTCAAGCCCTTGAAGAAAGAAATGGAAGAGGCCTTTAAAGATGGAAAGATCTCCCATGCTCATGGATAGGTAGGATCAACATAATAAAAATGGCCATCCTACCAAAAGCAATATATAGATTCCATGCAATCCCTATCAAAATACCAATACAATTCTTTATAGACTTGGAAAGAGCTATTCTCCCATCCAAGTACTAACCAGGCCCAACCCTGCTTAGCTTCCGAGATCAGACGAGATCGGGCGCGTTCAGGGTGGTATGGCCGTAGACAAGGAAAGAGCTATTCTCAATTTCATATGGAACAACAAAAAGCCCAGAATAGCTAAATCAATCCTTTACAATAAAAAAACATCTGGAGGTATCACCATCCCAGATTTCAGGCTCTACTACAGAGCAATAGTAGTAAAAACAGCATGGTATTGGTATAGAAACAGACCAGTAGATCAATGGAATCAAATTGAAGATCCAGAAATAGACCGACACACTTATGGCCACCTAATTTTTGACAAAGAAGCCAAAACGGCACAATGGAAGAAGGGCAGCATCTTCAACAAATGGTGCTGGTCCAACTGGATGTCCACTTGTAAAAGAATGAAATTAGACCCATACTTATCACCTTGTGCAAAACTTAAATCCAAGTGGATCAAAGACCTTAACATAAGGCCGGCCACCCTAAATCTACTAGAAGAAAAAGTGGGAAAAACCCTCGAACTCATTGGCACAGGTGACAACTTCCTGAACAGAACACCAACAGCTCAGGACCTGAGATCAACAATCAATAAATGGGACCTCATGAAACTGAAAAGCTTCTATAAGACAGAAGACACTGTCATTCGAACAAAATGGCAGCCTACAGACTGGGAGAAAATCTTCACCAACCCCACATCTGACAGAGGGCTGATATCCAAAATCTACAAAGAACTCAAGAAATTAAATGCCAAGAAACAAAATAATCCAATCAAAAAATGGGGGACAGAGCTAAATAGAGAATTCACAAAGGATGAATCCCCAATGGCTGAGAGACACTTGAAGAAATGCTCAACATTCTTAATCATCAGAGAAATGCAACTTAAGACGAATCTCAGATTCCATCTCACACCAGTCAGAATGGCTAAGATCAAAAGCTCAAATGACAGCACATGCTGGCGAGGGTGTGGAGAAAGGGGAACCCTCCTCCATTGCTGGTGGGAATGCAGGCTTGTGCAGCCACTATGGAGGTCAGTCTGGCAATATCTTAGAAAACTTGGAATAGCTTTGCCTCAGGATCCAGCCATACCACCCTGGGTATACACCCAAATGTTTCCTCACAGAATCATAAGGAAGTTTTCTCATCTATGTTCATAGCAGCCTCATTTTTAATAGCTAGAAACTGGAAACAATCCACATTTCCCTCGACCGAAGAATGGATTAAAAAACTGTGGTACATCTACACAGTGGAATATTATTCAGCTATCAGGAGCAATGAAATTATGCAATTTGCAGCCAAATGGATGGAACTAGAAAAGTTCATTCTGAGTGAGCTAACCCAGACTCAGAAGGATGAATATCGCATCTATTCACTTATAGTAGGATTTTAGCTATATAGTAGAGGATATCCATACTACAACCAATGACCAAAGGGAACATGGACATAGACTTTTTATTTTTTATTCTTTTATTTTTATTTTTTTATTCTTTTTTATCTGTTTGTTGGCTTATTTGTTTGGTTGGTTTTTTAGTTCTCTCTCCCTGGCAATGAGACACTTTTCACCGGTGATACTGCCTCGTAGACCTCCATTGTATGAGGAGGCTCCTGGCTCTCATATGACCTATGAACTGGGGTGAGGGACTGTTATATAGGGACATGCACTCCAGAGAAGCAGGATGGAAGGATCAGGGGATAAAGAAAAAAAATGAAATGTGAAGTTTTGTCCTTTGGCCACTAATTGTCATAAACTGTTTAGGATAATTAAGAAATGTAAACTAATAGTCATGCAAGTCGTTTTGTTAGGTGCTATGACAGTCTTCTATAGTTATTTTCTAAGCTAATCAGAAATCAAGTTGCAAAGAGACAAGCAACATTTGCTTATCCTAATATAAGAGATTGATAGGGCCTCTTCAAAAACCTCAAGAGATCTGCAGAATATGGCATTCAAAGATGTTTTCTTAACTTAAGATTTTTTTATATCAAGACATATCAACTCCTGACAGCACCCCCTATTCTACTCCAAGTAGAAGATGAGCATCGAAGAATCTCCAATGGTAGATGATTGAATTAGTGGCAAGCCTATCTCTTGGCAGAAAAAAAACCCTTGCTCCAAATGTAGACAGAATGCTGTCCAAAAAGGACAAAAATTGGAAGCAGGTAAGTCGACAACCTAGCTCTGCCAAGACTGAGTAGGCAAGTTCTTCATAATTCCTGCTCTACAATCAATGTCTGTCAGAGAAATGGGGCCAAACGACTGAAGATCGATGCTGTAATATATGGAGAGAAAATGGGAACTGTTCAGGCAGCCACTGGTATGTCATTTCTTAGTTTTGGAAGCTGCAGGCCCTGCACTTCCTATATAATCAGACATATTTATCCCTCTCAGGTCTCTGAGGTGGTTGAAGAATAGATAGCTAGAGTCTCATAATTAAAATTTGAGTTGTTTAGGAATCAAGAAGGTGCCCTGGATCTAAGAAGATGTTTCTAAAATTGTGATGCAAGTTAGTATGAAAACTGAGTTAGATATAGAACTTTAAACTCATGGAGATAGTTAGATAGTAGAATGTTAATGTCTGGTGCCAAATACATATGGACTGGACAATGGGAATGTATGCTAAGCCATATAACTCTTATAATTGTGGCCTAATTACCTCTGTTGTTGTGAATTGTATTTATTATTATAAGAGAAAGAGCCATTTATTGAACTGAAAGGGGGAGCTGTTGGGGGGAAAAAGATATTTCTTAAACTTAAAAAAAGGGATGGGGATGGGTGGGTTGAGGCGGAAGAGGGTGGGAGGATGGGACTGGATGGGGGAGTAAGGAGGGGATTGCGATTGACATGTAATTTGAAGAAAAAATTAATTAATTAATTAACAAAAAAGAATTGGAATGGTATTTTGATAGGAATTACATTGAATATATATATTTCTTTTGGTTGTGTCTCAATGATCTGTCCATTAGTGTGAGTGGGGTGTTGAAGTCTCCCGCTATTGATGTGTGGGGATCAATGTGTGGATTAAGGTTTAACCACAAACACTATGCCAGATGTTGTTACCTTTCCTAAACCAAAATATTACAAATTTCCATAAATCATATGTGACCATAACCTAATAAATAGACCCCATTTGTATCCCAAGCACAGTAGGAATTAAGATAATTTGCATTCATATGGAATATATAACATTACACACTTAAAATTTCCCCAATGACATGCTCTTATTTTTCCAATTCTGATGCAATCTAAAGATGATTGGAATGCTTTGATGTCCACAAATATTCATTTTGATCCATAGTGATAACCTTATACTCTTTGGATCAGATGAGCAAGAGGTGACCAGCACACTGGTGGCTTTAGGAAATCATATGAACTCTGGAATTTAGGAGATGTCAAAAGAATGTTTTAATATCCTTAAAGTTTGTAGCACTCTGGTATCTTAAGATAGACCAGAACATGCTCTTCACTGTAAAAACAATTCACTACTTCTTGTACTGCCTACCATGGTAATTTAAGATATTTTTGGCTCCTGGTGTCTACATATGCCACACCTAGAAAGGTGATAATGATACAAAGAATTACCAGCTGTGAGTGAGGCCCATGATAAGAGAATTCTCCCCAGCAAGTCCAGATTATGGAAGTGTCTTTTCACTTGAACTATGCACCTGTGATCTTAGAACACCAGAAGTAGAAACAGGGGCCATGCCATGTTTGGGGGGGGGGAACTTCTGTACAAACCTATGGAATTATAAATGAGAACATTGCCTTCTGAAGAAAATTAAAACCCTTTTGAAAAGCAAAACAATGCTAGTCTGCTATAGTAGAATGAATTCTGACTGTCTGACTGTGGAATATCGATGATCGCACAACTATAGGTTTACATAAGTGCTGGTTATTACCATACACACCACTTGATAAGATGAATGGATCCAGGGATATATGTGTGTGTGTGTGTGTGTGTGTGTGTGTGTGTGTGTGTGTGTGTGTGTGTGTGTGTAATATATATTGTATTATATCATTTATATTATATTATACTAATTATTATATTGGATGAAAATAGTCTTTGAGCTGGGCTCAACCAGAACTAAATGGTATGAGAAAGCTTCAGAGCCTTCTCACAGTCTCATGGTATCCCTGACTCCTGTACTGTCCCCTCCCCAGCTTACAGCATTGGTTCTTTGCAGGATCCAAGAACAAAGAAAGAGCCCAAGCTTAGTTTATGGAAGGGGAAACTCAGTAAATGGAAGAAAGCTTAGAAAATGCAGCAGCTCAGGAAAGGAATAAAACTACAATGTCAGGAGGAAGTCTCAATAGGTGAATATCTGAACAGAACACCTGCTCGTGTCTCTTGTGTGTTAAGACATATAAGGACCTAAAGGGAAGCACTGTAAAACAATGAAGACAAATGAATCTTGAATGTAACGTGGGAAAGGAAATGAGACTATTAGTTGTGAATATCTGCCACATTAGCATCTGCCAAAGAGCATTGGCCACAGAAAAGGTACTAAGTATCCATGACTACAGAGATGGACTCTATGCATAGACTCCGAAATCTTGACTCCAGTTACAAAGACTGCCATGTCTGCTCTTGTGCCTAAAGTGTCAAACTGACAGCTTAAAAAAAATTTCACTAACTTTATTGCTGACATGAGAATCAGCTTCTTTTACAAGTATTAATTTTGGCTCACAGGTTAAGTGCACACAGTCTGCTATGCTGGGGAAACTTGGGCAGATTGGGAATCAGAGTTGACCTGGGTCAGAATCTGGGAAATACTACTCTAGCCCTACTATTATAAGTCTAAGCCCTCTATCCCAAAGATCTCATGACCTCAGAACAGCACTACCATCTGAGAAATAAATTGTACAAACAAATGGGCATCTGAGAAGCATTTCATGCTCAAGTTACAACAGAGATTAAAAGCCAAAAACTTCAGTATAGCACAATTTCTCTAAGACATCATGTGGTCACTTAGGAACAGGTAGAGTACTTATATCCCCAAATGTATAACAATCAGTTCTCTCAGGGACTCTTATTACAAATGAGGATTTGTCTGTCTGTTTACAGATCCTCAGCACCTATCTGGGGGTTAACCACAGGGAGGAATCATTTTATATTTTCTTCAGTAGAAGAGTAATCACATGAATATACAATGTGATGATATCACATATCAGAGTGCCTGGGAGCAGCTGGTCTTGCAGATACTAGAATGCCTACTAAAACACAGCTGCTTTCCAGCTCAGAGTGGGTACTCCTGAGCAGGGGTTGGCAAACCATCCAGACACCTGTTTGTATAATAAAAGATTTACTAGAACACTGTGTCTTTATTCATTTGTGTAGTGTCTATGGCTGATTTGGCATTACAGTGTTGGAGCTACTTTACTGTCTGAGCACACACACGGCCCACAAATTCTAAAACAAGATAGAGTGGATAATGTCCACCAACAGGAATAAGACACTGTTTCAGGAAAGAGAACAAGTCTCCTTATCCCATCTGGAAACATGCTTGACTTCATGTTTTGTACCTCAACGATTCTGAGCTGTGCAAGGCACATTTGCAAGTCTGGATCCCCAAATAGCATGCCTTTTAGGAAACATTAAAAAAAAAAGCCCTACTGAATTATACAGAACTATGTGATGATACAAAAAAAAAAGTTTTAGTGGCGCATGGAGCAGGGTACAGTCGCAAGAGAAACATGTTACTGATATTCCCATGAAGAGAAAGCAGCTGCCTCACACTGAAAGAAATGCATGCAGCCAAAAGGTCCCCCAGGTTCTGTCTCAAGTTTGGAGGGTGATGCCACCCAAGGCTTATATCTTCAATATGTTGAATGTTGTAGTGATTACAAAAAATACCCTGACAGAAGCAACCTAAGGACCTCGCTTAATTTGTTCATGGTCCTGTGGTGCAGTTCTTTATATTTGGGAGGCAGAGTTAGACATGGTAGCAAAGCCCTAAGCAGATGGTCAGATTATGCCTGTAGTCCAAAAGAGTAGTGAGTTTCCCTCCTCAGTTAGCTTCTTCCTGTTTATTCAGTACAGGACTCTAGCCTAGGGAATGTTGTTGCCTTCCTTTAGTTTGGGTCTTTCCACCCCAATCAACCTACTGAAGATAGTCCCTCATAGGCATTCCCAGTACCTAATTTGATCTGTTCAATTCCACACACGTATGCCTGGAGGCTTGTCTCATGGGTGATTCCAGACCCTGTCAAGTTGCAAGTCAGCATTAACTATCACAGTGTGTCTCACAGAACATCCCACATCTCATGTGTGTGCAAAGAAAGGACATGACCAACTAGATGTAATATGGCTTATGGTGTGTTCCAGCCATTTAATAGCATCTTGTACATGACAGTTGTAATTCCATGTAATTCCAAATGCCTTTACAGACATCAATTCAGAAGCTTGAACTCAGACTTGGTAGGAGTATTTTTGCTGCGGAATACAATGAGTGGCAGAATATTTTCACTATAGCACTGAGGCACCTTGCTAAGCAGTACTCACTCCATATCTCACTGCCATGTTGGCAGAGTCTTTCTCAGGGATAGTATAGTTCTTTTACCTGTTTCCAGTGTTGCTTGCCTATCTCTAAGTATCAATACCCATTAAACAAATAGAAACTCTAAATTTACCTCAGTTATCTGCTTCCAGAGAGTCCAGCCTGCAACATGAAATTTCTTTTTTTGCATTTTATGTATGTATGTATGTATTTTTATTATGTATTTACTTTACATCCCAATCACAGCTATACCTCCCTCCTCTCTTCCCAGTCATTCCCTCTCCCTTCCCCTCCACCCCTTCTCCTCAGAAAAGGGGAGTCCTTCCATGGATATCAACCAACCTTGCCATATCAAGTTGCAGTAAGACTAAGCACATCTTCTATTGAGGCTAGACAAGGCAGCCCAATTAGGGGATAGGGATCCAAAGGCAGGCAATGTAGTCAGAGACAACCCTTATTCCTGCTTTAGGAGTCCCACATGAAGACCCAACTGCATAACTGTTACATATGTGTAGAGGGACTAGGTCTGTTTCATGCATGCTTTCTGACAACACAAAATTTCTAACATAAATGCTATCAGTAGCCCCTCTACATACAGAGAAAAAATAATGTTATATTCAGTGTAATTGACACTATAGAATTGTTTAATATCCTGATCAACAGTGAGTAGCAAAATTAATGATAAAAAATTTCAAGTACTTTCTGATAGGCACATCCTTAGGAACATACACCAGAACAAAATGTCCATCAGAAGACTGCCACAGTACCCTTACAGATCAAAGGTGAATATTGCCATTCAAAATGATGACAGGAATTCTCTGTGTTGATCGCTCAGCTACTTCAATACATGAAAACTGCTACAGTAAGAATTTGTCAACAATGATTTAGATTTTAAAATAGATAATCACTGATTTAACAAAATAGTAAAGATGGATTAAAATCCCTAAATTCCCTTAAGTTTTGAAAAAGCATGTTGTTTCCTCATGAACATAATCAGTAATTCTTGGTGACTCTACAGAAATGTAATCTAACTATTTCGGTGAGGATAAGCTAGCTGTGATCAGGAATCCAAAGAAAGAACTAAGCCAAGACTCTGAAGCTAAATTGTCACATACATACATACACACATGCATTAACCATTGATTCAAGAAAGCTTTCTAGATAGTTCTTTCTGAACATATCTTCTTATCCTATATGTTTAATTTGGCTTCCTTGTTTTGAGCAGTTTTCTCCTAACTCCATATCCATCATTTTGAACATGATCCCTGACTTGTCTTTGGCCTCCAGGCTCCCTGGTTCTGTGAAGTAAGATTCTCTCCAGAATCACTTCCAGGTCTGCCCTAACCTTGCCCAGGACTGAGATCTCCGCTTTGAACTGGTATATGACAGCTCATCCACTTCCAAAACTGACTCCTGAGAGCTCAAGCTGAGAAGGGATAGGGACCCTCTCACATTCCATTCCCCCATCCTACCATAACAGAAGATCAGGGAGCCAGCGGTTCCTGTTGGTTTGGGGAACAAGAAGAAGGGCACATTCCTGGAACAAGACAGAAAGATGTTTTACCCACAAGTTGAATTTTACTTATCTTAATTCCAGTAAGGCTGATTATTGTGATAACAGCTGTCATTTCGAAAATCAGACCACATTTCCCAAAGGGTCTTCCCAGCAGGGGGAGGCTGTGTGTCAGGACATAGTGTTTGAAGATGAAGCTTCGATATGGAAAAAGTGGACAGTGAACTTTTGGTGACAGTGAGGTTTGGATGAGGAATAAGTTAAGCAAACAGTGAAAGAATCATACCTAATACAGTGAAAAGATACAATTAAAAATGACTATGAACGACTTTTTTATGGGTTGTGAATACCTTGCTTCTCATTTTCTTTGAGACTAGGAGTAAAGATTTCGAAATTCTTCAAGGTCTCTGAATGCAGTTTGCAATCTCCATAAAATGTGATATTGCTATTACTATAAGGCTGGGAAATCAGACAGGTTTGGATATTGAGTTATTTCTCTTTCTTACTAATACACATGGCGACCAAACATCTAGGAGTAAAATCAAGTCAGTAGAAATTCAGATCTCACACATTGGAGTACTGTGTGATGTCAAAACACTTGACATGTAATGAGATGGTATGTTATATATAATATTCCAGTAAATATTTCCTTTTCTGGAAATATTTTTTAAATGTTCTAGAAATCAGGGCAGGACCTCAAAGCAGGATCTGAAGCAGAAGCCATGGAGAAGTTCAACTTACTAGATTACCTTTCAAGTACTCCTCAACCTGGTTTCTATGACATCCAGGACCATGGACAGGATCCTACTATATCAATGAAGAAAATGCCCCCACAGACGACAAGGGCAACTGTGGTTCCTCATCCCAGATGATGCTAACTTGTGTCATGTTGACAAAGAAAACTAACCAGGACACCTGTCCAATCTTCTCTTCAGACATAAGATGTTAGAATTTCATCTTTTTGAACAAATAACTCATATTTTGATAAACAATATTTTGCAGAAATGGAGAAAAGAAAGATGAAAATGTTAATATTGAGTAATTAGCTACTCACTGACCTCCTATACTTTAGACACAATAAAGGTTCACTATGTCCCCAGACTGGAAACACTTCTGATTCTGCCACTACCCAGTATCAGGTATTTGAAAATCAACTCTCCTTATAGAGTATATATTATCATATAGAATATATATATTCTGTAGTGTTCTCAATCTTTTTCTGTATTTCTTACATTTATTTATGGTCCCATTTCCTCCTTCATCATTGATGACAGAGTGTTTCATTTATATATCTCTTTAAAAAATCCAAGACCATGTCATGTATTCACTTATAACTGGGTTTTAGACATATAGTACAAGACAACGATCCTACAATCCTCTGACCCAAAGGAACAGTAACCTAGCATAACTATCCTATGAGAAATTCCACCCATCAGCACATCAATAAGATGCTGAGACACACACTCAAACATTAGGAGGAGCTCTGAGAGCCCTATATAAGAGAGGGAGGAAGAATAGAGAGGCAGGAGGAGTCAAGAACAACACATAAAGATCAATAGAACCAAGCCATCTAGGACCCTAGAAGCTTATAGAGACTAAAATGCTAACCAGAAGGAGAAGAAAAGGAGGAGGAGGAGGAGGAGGAGGAGGAGGAGGAGGAGGAGGAGGAGGAAGAAGAAGCAGAAGAAGAAGAAGAAGAAGAAGAAGAAGAAGAAGAAGAAGAAGAAGAAGAAGAAGAAATCTGAGATTGGACCTAGTCCCCCTTATACAAATGTAGATGATAGATAACTTTGTCGTCATACAGGTGCCTTAGCAAGTGGGGGGGGCAGTCTCAATGATGGATTATGTTATCTTTTAGTGGGACACTACCTTAACTGAGCTGCCATGTTGGGCCCCAGAACAAGAGGAAGCTCTTAGCCCTCATGAGACTGATGAACTGAGGGGGGGCTGATATGTGGGGCACCCCACACTGGAGAAGAAGGATAGATGGGAGAGGGAGTAGAGGGTGGGAAGGTAGCACAGGGAGGGAAGGAGGGAGGGGGCTTCAATCATGATGTAACTTGAATTAATAAATAAATAGGAAAAAACAAAAACATTTTAACATGTGTGCTATTTATCTCCTTCCAATAAAGGAAAGAGAGATCTACCCACAGCAAGTCTTAAAGATTTTACTTTTTTAAATTCATGTGTACAGAGGGAGGTATATATATGTGTGTAGGTGACCATAGAAGACAAAATACGGTGTTGGCTTTCCAGAACTGGAGTTACACATGGTTGTGAACTATCTGACACAGGTGCTGGTGATCAATCTCTGATCCTCTGGAAGAGCAGCAAATACTCTTAACCAGTGACCCATCTCTCCACGATTCCCCATCCCCCATTAGATCTTTAATAGTTTTCAACCACATCAGAGACCTGAGAAAGATAAATATATCTTAATATACAGGAAGTACAGAGTCAGTAGCTTCCAAAATTAAGAAATGACAGCAACTGGCTGCCTGGACAGTCCCCAATTTCTCTCAGTATTGAAGCATCTTTCTTCAGCCTTTTGGCCTAGTATCTCTGACAGACATTGATTGTAGAGCAGGGGTTATGAAGGACTTTCCTACCCTGTTTTGGCAGAACTAGGCTATCGACTTACCTGCTTCCAAGTTTTGTCCTTTTTTAGATAGCATTCTGTCCACAGTTGAAACAAGAGATTTTTCTTGCCCAGTGACAAGCTTGCCACTAATGCAGCCATCTCCAAGTGGATATTCTTTGATACTTACCAGTCTCAGTTAAATTTTAAGTGGTTTAGAAATTAAAAGGATGTTCTAGGTCTAAAAAAATGTTTTTTAAGTTGATAATGCAAGTTATGATGGAAACTGAATTAGGTATAGAAATTTAAACCCATTGAGATAGATAGACAACAGAATATTAATAACAGTTACCAAATATGTGTGGACTAGACATTGGGAATGTTTGTTATACCCTATAATTTTCATAATTGTTACCCAATTGTTCTTATTGTTTTGTATTGTATTTATTGTTATGAGAAAAAGAGCCTTTTATTGAACTAAAAGTGGGAACTGTTGTGGGGGAAAACATACACCTTAAATAAAAAAAAAGCAGATAGAAGGGTGAGGGGAAGAGGATAGAAGGGTGGGACTGGGAGGAAGAGGAGGGGGGACTATGATTGAGATGTTGAGATGTAACTTGAAGAAATAAATAAATGTTTTTTAACAAGGGAAATAGTTGTCCTACTCTAGACTGGAAAACTCACATAACCCAGTCTTTACTTGCCTATTTCAAGATTGGTCACTTGAGAATTTCAGGTGACAGTATTCAAAGGTTTTTTTTTTTTTTTTAACCTGTCTTTTCTGAGTGGGCAGGACATATTAGCACAAACAATGGCCAAATGCAGCAAAGTGAGGGGAGCAGTGGGCAAGGAGACATAATGTGAGTCCAGCTTTTCCAGGTACCACGGGCAAAAAGCAACCAGCATGACTCCAATTTCATTAAGATAAGAACCAAACTGGCCACTGGCCAACAATGATGGGGATGCTTATGAGGGGTGTATTGTTTGATGAAAGAGTGGTTCAATATTAGATAAAATGTTCAATTGAGAACCATCTTGGGATTCCAGATCCTGATACCACACAGTAACAATGAAGGTGGTGAAGGGACAGGAAAGTTAGGCCCAAATCTAATTTTCAAGTGGGAGCTAAATTCAAAGAGTGAATTGTAGTAATCACAGAAGATGGAAACAGTCTCACTTGTAACTAACTCACTTGTCTGCAATTCTTGGTGAAGTCATGGTAAACAATGGCCCAGGAAGTCTCCATGATCTGAGAGGCCCTTTAAAGTAGCCAAATCCTTCTTTCAATGTACTAAATTTGCTTGATTTATTGGTGTTGTTTCTTTCTTTCTTTTTTATAATAATAGGCTAAAATATCAGTAATAGAAATTCTTTCTCTCTGGTGTCTGTGGCTGCTCTCTGTATCCCGTCTTTATTTCCACACTAATACAAGCACCAAAACCACACAAGCCAATCTGCAGTTCACCTTTGCCCATTGGGGACTCCACTGCACCGTGCAGGGCCAGCATACTGCACTGTAGTCTGGCTGCTCATATGAGTTGTTTCACATGCCCACCCGTGAAATGTCCATGTTAATAGTGTACCTTCACAAAGCACAGTAAATAAGCCACTGCCTGAATTTGCATCATTTATTTCTGTCTTGCTTGGAAAGCTGGGTATCTGAAGCAATCTATGGGACTATTAGCAAACGCATAGTAAACACTACGCGCACAATGTCTGCTGTTGACCAGCAGCACCACCAGAGGCACTTCTCTTTAATAAAGCAGTCCATCAGCTTTATAATTCTTCTTTCATGTACACTTTATCCCATATGCTTTGTGGTTACTACGTACAGCGCTCTAAAGTAGTGGATGAAAGGGACAACGAACAGCTTACATTCTTATTGTTGCCTCCAATGTAGTTTTGCTGAACTCTACTGGAAGAATCATAAACTTATGCATTTTCCCAATCAGCAGGTAAAATATAAGATATTCTTTTCTACGTGAAAAATGAACATACGTTGGATTTTATGTTTGACAAATATCTTTTTATGGTTATTTTTATATTATGCTTCTGTATTTGATCATGTGTGTAATGCAAGTAATGGTCTCACCGTGATTGTTTGGGGTCTGACTATTGTAAATAAAGCAGAATCTCCTTCAGTTCCCTCCTCTCTCTTATATAGGAAGCAATTGTCTGAAAGGACTCAGAGACAGGGTGTAAGTAGATCATCATGATGAAAACAGCAATGATCATTTCTGGAAGTATATTAAGAAGAAGATGAAAGAAAGGGTTCCTTCAGCCACAGTCACGAGGTGCAGAAACTGAGACATCTGTAGAAAAGCTAGAATACAGCTAGATGAGCAAGGGTCCCCCCCCAGATAAATAGTTAAAACATAAGACTCTGTTGATTTTAAATTAATTATGTATTTGAATTTCAAAATTTTATAGAGAAAACATATCAATAATATGATTGATCAACAGAATAGGAGAATTAACTTCAAGAGCCACCTTGAAATATACTCAGATTAAGGCTCACAGAGTGGAGAAGACTGTAGCCCTAGACATGTGAAATTAAAGCTGGGGTTGTAAAACAAATTTGGAGTGGAAAATGTCTCAGATACATTCTTGATTGCTCTTCCCCTTATGATATCCCAACTCTGATTCTATGAACTTTTTTGGGTCTACAACAAAAATATACCACTTTCTTCCCACTACTCCATCTTAGACAAACCGCAGTCATCTCTTCTCTACACAATAGTGATTTTTCTCCTCTCTGTTTTAACATTTGTATCTAACTTCAGTTCTCATCCAGAAAAAGATGACTAAAATCCTGTCACTCTTCTACTTAAACCCTCCCCAGTCCTCACAGATTTTGAAAGGTTTACCTCCCCTTTGCCCTTGAGGACTCATCTTTTTCTCCCACACTCCCTCAGCTAGAGTTTCATCACTAAACTGGATGGATCTTCTACCTATTTCACATAGCAGGCCATGTTCTGTTTCATCCCAAGGCTTTCTGCTCTTTGTCCTTCTCTTCAACACTCCATCATTCATCTGAATTTCCTTGTGGTCCTCGTCTTCTTGTCTCTAAGGTCACATCTAGAGGTCACCATCTTTTTTTTTTTAAATACTTTATTTTTTTTTCTTCAAGTTACATCTCAGTAACAAACCCCTCCCTATTCCCCCTTCCTAACCCGCCCTTCCACTCTCTTATCCCCAGAAGTTTCCCCTTTCAGTCCAACAGCTGGTTCCTTCTCTTATAACAGTATTATACAAAACAATAGATATAAATATGCCACATTTATGAGAGTAAATTGGCCCAGTACACCTTCCCAATGTCCAGTTTATACATATTTGGCCCCTGACTTTAACATTCTACTATCTAAACAACTCCATGAGTTTAAAGGTCTATATGTGACTCAACATTCATACTATCTTGCAACACACTTTTAAGAGTATCTTCTTAGATCTATAACACCCTCTTGATTCCTAAACAGTTCAAAATTTAACTATGAGACTCTAGCTGTCTATTCTTTCTTCAACCACCTCAGAGACCTGAGAGGGATAAATATATTTGCTTATATAGGAAGTGCAGGGCCTGCAGCTTCCAAAACTAAGAAAGAACATACCAATGACTGCCTGGACAGTTCCCATTTTCTCTCCATACATTCCAGCATCAATCTTCAGCCTTTGGGTCCTGTTTCTCTGACAGACATTTGTTGTAGAGCAGGGGTTATGAAGGACTTACCTACCCTGTCTTGGCAGAGTTAGGCTGTCGACTTCCCTGCTACCAAGTTTTGTCCTTTTTGGACAGCAGCCTGTCTGCAGTTGGTGCAAGAGGTTTTTTCATGCCAAGAGAAAGGCTTGCCACTAATTCAACCATCTTACAGTGGAGGTTCTTCGATGCTTATCTTCTACTTGGAGTAGAATAGGGGGTGCTGTCAGGCGCTGATATGTCTCGATATAAAAAAAAATCTTGATTTAAGATAACATCTTTGAATACCATATTCTGCAGATCTCTAGGGGTTTTTGAAGATGCCCTATCCATCTCTTGTATTTAGATAAGCAAATGTTGCTTGTCTCTTAGCAACTTGATTACTGGGTAGTTTAGAGAATATCTGTGATAGATTGTCATAGTAGCTAACAAAGTGACATGTTTGCATGACTAGGAGTTTGTTTTAAATATCCTAGATCATTTTAGACGGTTGGTATCAAGAGGTCAGAGCTTCACATTTTATTTTTAAGTATCTCTAGGTATGATACCATTAGGAAGCGTTACCTTTAAATTTGTATCAATATACAAAGATCTATTCAATTGTGGTTAAATATACTCTTAATTATGTATCAATATACCAAGATCAATGCCTATGTAGCCCAATATAATCTTAATATTACGTCCATATGCAAGGGTCAATACCATTGTGGCCAACTATAATCTTAATTTTGTATCAATATACAAAGATCAATACCGATGTAATCCAATACAATCTTATTTTTGCACAATAAACAATGGTCAATACCACTTTCACCAAATAAACTACTAATTTTGTATCAATATACAAAGGTATAAGGGCATATTCAATAATCTGCCCCTTCTTCTTGGACCTTCCTGTGCTATGACTATATTTGATTTTTCTCAAGCCCATGCACTCCTACATAGGAGAGGAAGAAGGATACAGAAAAGGAAAAGTAGGAATTCCCTGGGGCTAACCTCCAAAACCCATTAAGACAGGACCATTTATCAGTTGTAGTCTCTTCCTCTACATAACAGAGTTTTCAGTTATCCTTCAAATAACCAAAAAGAAGGGTGGAGAAACACCCTCCCCACCCTCTGGGCATGGGACTTCGCTCTCTTAAAGTGACTTCCTGCTGATTTGGGTCGTAGTAGACCTGTTTGGGGCCCGAACCCAAATGGGAAAAATGATTAAAAATGTTAGTACACTCCTTTTATGTTCAGTCCTTCTGTTCTCAGCTGTTTAGATGACCTAAGGGGTTTGTAGGCAGAAGCTGATCCTGCAGGTTTCATTGAGGTTCCTGCCGGGGCATTGTGTAGAGATGAGCGGTCCTAGTGACATTGGATTGCTGTGGTGGTTGCAGGCCCCGATGGAGACAGCTATTGAGGAAGTCTGCCAGGCAGAATCAACTGGGTCACTCGTCCTCCTTGGTGCCTGATTCTGTTCTCTGCTGAGGATTCCGCTGTCCAGCCGTCCCCGGGCTCCCCTAATGGACGCTTCGATTCTCCTGGAACGATAAGAACAGAGCCCTGCCCCAATCCCAACCCTAGGACAATTGCCCTCTTTTTTTTGGAGGGGGGGATGGGGGTGCTAGGTAGTACTTCTCCTGAAGCTAATTTGGCCTTCTGACAACATACAAAGCGTTGTCTTTCAATCCGGATTAAAGAAGAAATCATTCTGTCACCTTGGAGCTAAACCAGCTCTAGTGTATATATTTTGAGATCCCAAAGGACAATCTGCCTGCATCGAGAAGGCCTTTTGTAAGTAGCCTCCAAACCTAGGTCCCTCCAAAACCCATGTGTGTGTCTCTGAGCTCTAATTATTGGTATCAGAGACCTGTGTTTCCCATCTGAAGGGATCAAAGATGTGTTCCACCACTCCTGGATCGAAGTCTTTCTCTATTTAGAGTTTGCCCTGCATCAGGCTGACCCTGAGCTCCGGGATCTGCCCGTTTCTGTCTCCAGTGTGCTGGGAGCTGGGACCAAGGGTGTACTCTTCTTGAGTGGTGGGACCAAGAGTATGCACCCTCACCACCCCGCTCAGTATGACTCCAGAATACATAAGACCACCAACTCTATGGTGCTCTCCCCCCCCCCACCGTCTCCGCTGAAGTCAAAGGCATGGGCCAATACCACAATTCTCTTGTATTTTACCTTAGATCCACATCTTCTCTACACCTGGAGGTCTGCAAAACCAGGCCGAATGGCTGTATCCTCTGTTCCATTCACAGTGTTTCAGCCCTGCCCGCTGCGTTTTTTTGTTTGTTTGGTTTTTTTTGTTTTGTTTTGTTTTTTTAGTTAATAAATTTATTTGTTGCTTCAGGTTACATCCTTATCATATTGTCCTCTTTTCCTGCTTCCCAGCCCCACCCTCCCATGCTCTACCCCCTGACCCTTCCGTCTTGTTCCTCTGGGGTGGAGTGTCCCTGCCTAACATTCTCTCACCACAGATCAGGAGTCATATGAGGGCCAAGAGCCTCTTCATTCACCGGGGGCCTACGAGGCAGTACTGCCAGTGAATGGTGTCTCATTGCTACTGGGGGAATACTAAAAAAAAGACCAACAAAACACAAACCCACAAAAACAAAGAATATCAACAAAAAAAGAGAGGAAAAAGAGAAGGGAAAAGGAAAAAGAAAAAAGAAAAAAAAGAAGGAAAAAGAAAAAGATAAAAAAAAAATTATGTCCTTGTTCCTTTTGATGTGTTGGTTGTAGTACAGATATCCTGTACGATATAGTTAAAATCCTACTATAAGTGAATAGATGCCATGTGCATCCTTCTGAGACTGGGTTAGCTCACTCAGGATGAGCTCCTCTAGATCCATCCATTTGGTTGCAAATTGCATGATTTCATTGTTTCTGATAGCTGAGTAATATTCCATTGTATAGATGTACCACAATTTTTTAATCCATTCTTCAGTTGAGGGACATCTGGGTTGTTTCCAATTTCTAGCTATTACAAATAAGGCTGCTATGAACATAGATGAGGAGACTTCCCTATGTCTCCGTGAGAGGTCCTTTGGGTGTATACCCAGAAGTGGTATGGCTGGGTCCTGAGGCAAGGTTATTCCTAGATTTCTAAGATATCGCCAGACAGACCTCCATAGTGGTTGCACAAGCCTGCACTCCCACCAGCAATGGAGTAGGGTTCCCCTTTCTCCACACCCTCGCCAGCATGCGCTATCATTTGAGCTCTTTATCTTAGCCATTCTAACAGGTGTTAAGTGGAATCTCAGGGTCGTCTTGACTTGGATTTCTCTGATGATTAAGGATGTTGAACATTACTTTAGGTGTCTCTCAGCCCTTAGGGATTCCTCCTTTGTGAATTCTCTATTTAGCTCCATCTCCCATTTTTTGATTGGATTATTTGATTTCTTGGCATTTAGTTTCTTGAGTTCTTTGTAGATTTTAGATAATAGCCCTCTATCAGATGTGGGGTTGGTGAAGATTTTCTCCCAGTCTGTTGGTTGCCGTTTTGTTCGAATGACAGTGTCCTTTGCTTTACAGAAGCTTTTCAGTTTCATGAGGTCCCATTTATTGATTGTTGATCTCAGGTCCTGAGCTGATGGTGTTCTGTTCAGGAAGTTGTCACCTGTGTCAATGAGTTCGAGGGTTTCTCCTACTTTTTCTTCTAGTATCTTAATATGGCTGGCCTTATGTTAAGGTCTTTGATCCACTTGGAATTAAGTTTTGTACAAGGTGATAGGTATGGGTCTAATTTCATTCTTTTGCAAGTGGACATCCAGTTGGACCAGCACCATTTGTTGAAGATGCTGCCCTTCTTTCATTGTGCGTTTTTGGCTTCTTTGTCAAAGATTAGTTGGCCATAGGTGTGTGGATCCATGTTTGGGTCTTCAATTCGATTCCATTGATCCACTGGTCTGTTTCTATACCAGTACCATGCTGTTTTTATCACTGTTGCTCTGTAGTACAGCTTGAAATCTGGGATGGTGATACCTCCAGATGTTTTTTCATTGGACAGGATTGATTTAGCTGTTCTGGACTTTTTGTTGTTCCATATGAAGTTGAGAATAGCTTTTCCAGGTCTATAAAGAATTGTGTTGGTATTTTGATAGGAATTGCATTAAATCTATATATTGCTTTTGGTAGGATAGCCATTTTTATTATGTTGATCTTACCTATCCATGAGAATGGGAGATCTTTCCATCTTCTAAATGCCTCTTCCATTTCTTTCTTCAGGGGCTTGAAGTTCTTGTTATATAGGTCCTTTACATGCTTGGTTAGAGTTACCCCCATGTATTTCATGTTGTTTGTGGCTATTGTGAAGGGGGTTGTTTCCCTTATTTCTTTCTCGGTATATTTGTTTGTTGTATAAAGAAGGGCTTCTGATTTTTGTGAGTTAATTTTGTATCCAGCCACCTTGCTGAAGTTGTTTATCAGCTGTAAGAGTTCTTTGGTGGAGTTTTGGGGATTGCTTATGTATACTAACATATCATCTGCAAATAGGGATAATTTGACTTCTTCATTTCCAATTTTTATCCCTTTGATCTCCTTTAGTTGTCTTATTGCTCTAGCAAGGACTTCAAGTACTATATTGAAGAGATATGGTGAAAGTGGACATCCTTGTCTTGTCCCTGAGTTTAGAGGAAATGCTTCAAGCTTCTCTCCATTTATTTTGATGTTGGCCACTGGCTTGCTGTATATTGCCTTTATTATTTCTAAGTATGGTCCTTGTATGCCCGTTCTCTCCAGAACTTTTAGCATGAAGGGGTGTTGGATTTTGTCAAATGCTTTTTCTGCATCTAGCGAGATTATCATGTGGTTTTTTTCTTTCATCTTGTTTATGTGGTGAATTACATTGATAGACTTTCGTATATTGAACCATCCCTGCATTCCAGGGATGAAGCCTAATTGATGATGGTGTATGATACTTTTGATGTGTTCTTGAATTCGGTTTGCTAGTATTTTATTAAGTATTTTTGCATCTATGTTCATGAGGGAGATTGGTCTGAAGTTCTCTTTGTTTGTTGGGTCTTTGTGTGGTTTAGGAATCAGAATGACAGTGGCCTCATAGAATGAGTTTGGCAGTGATCTTTCTGTTTCTATGTGGTGGAACAGTGTGAAAAGTAATGGTGTTAGTTCCTCTCTGAAGGTCCGGTAAAATTCCGTGCTAAAGCCATCTGGCCCTGGGCTTTTTTTGGTTGGGAGATTATTAATGACTGTTTCTATTTCCTTAGGTGTTATTGGGATGTTTAAGCTCTTAATCTGATTTTGATTTAGTTTTGGTAGGTGGAATTTATCGAGGAAATTGTCCATTTCGCTTAGGTTTTCAAATTTAGTGGAATATAGATTTTTAAAGTAATGCCCGAATATTTTCTGGATCTCCTCAATGTCTGTTGTTATTTCTCCCTTTTCATTTCTGATTTTGTTGATTTGTGTTCTTTCCCTTTGCCTTTTAGTTAATTTGGCTAGGGGTCTGTCTATTTTGTTGATTTTATCAAAGAACCAACTCTTGCTTTCATTGATTCTTTGTATAGTTCTTTTTGATTCTAAGTTGTTGATTTCAGCTCTAAGCTTGATGATCTCCTGTCTTCTGCTCTTCTTGGGAGTGTTTGTTTCTTTTTTTTCCAGTTCACCCAGCATAGCTGTTCACTAATATGAGCTGTCACAATTTTCTTTTTGAAAGCACTTAGTGCTATGAATGTTCCTCATAGCACAGCTTTCAGTGTATCCCATAGGTTTGGGTATGTTGTGTCTTCATTGTCGTTGGATTTTAAGAAGTCTTTGATTTCCTTCTTTATTTCTTCCCTGACCCAGTGGTCATCCAGTAAGGAGCTGTTCAATTTCCATGTGTGTGTAGGCTTTCTGTTGATTCTTTTGCTGTGGAAGACCAGCTTTATTCCGTGGTGGTCTGATAAGATACAAGGTGTTATTTCAATTTTCTTGTATCTATTGAGACTATCCTTGTGACCAATTATGCGGTCGATTTTGGAGAAGGTTCCGTGGGGTGCTGAGAAAAAGGTGTATTCCTTTGTGTTTGGGTGAAACGTTCTGTAGATATCTGTTAGGTCCATTTGTTTCATGATCTCTGTTAGACTCAATATTTCTCTGTTTGTCTTCTGTCTTGATGATCTGTCCTTTGTTGTGAGTCGGGTGTTGAAGTCTCCCACTACTAATGTGTTGTGATCGACGTGCGCTTTAAGTTTTAGAAGTGTTTCTTTTACGAAAGTAGGTGCCTTTGTATTTGGGGCATAGATGTTCAGTATTGAAATTTCCTCTTGATGAATATTCCCTTTAATGATTATATAGTGCCCTTCTTTGTCTTTCTTCATTAACTTCAGTTAGAAGTCTGTTTTGTTTGATATTATGATAGCTACTCCAGCTTGCTTCCTGGGTCCATTTGCTTGGAAAACCTTTTCCCAGCCTTTTACTCTGAGGCAGTGTCTATCTTTCATAGTTAGATGTGTCTCTTGTATACAGCATAAGGAAGGGTCTTGCTTGTGAATCCACTCTGTAAACCTATGTCTTTTTATTGGGGAGTTGAGTCCATTGATGTTGATGGATATTAGTGACCTGGGGTTGTTATTTCCCATTAGTTTGGTATAGGTGGTGGTCCTGTGCCTCTTTTGGTTTAGTTGCTGAGGGGTTTTCTATTCTTTTTGTTTTCTTGGGTGGAGTTTTCTTCTCTGGGTTGGGATTTTCCTTCTAGGATTTTCTGTAGGGCTGGGTTTGTGGGTAGATATTGTTTAAATTTGATTTTGTCGTGGAATATCTTGTTTTCTCCATCTATGTTGATAGAGAGTTTTGCTGGGTAAAGTAGTCTTGCTGGGCACCTATGATCTCTCAGGACTTGTAGTATATCTGACCAGGCCCTTCTAGCTTTTAACGTTTCTGGGGAGAAGTCAGGTGTAATTCTGATGGGTCTGCCATTGTATGTGACTTGACCTTTTTCTCTTACAGCTTTTAATATTCTTTCTTTGTACTGTACATTTGGGATTTCAATTATTATGTGGAGAGAGAAGTTTCTTTTCTGGTCTAATCTGTTTGGTGTTCTGTAAGCCTCTTGGATTTTTATTGGCATCTCTTTTTTCAGGTTTCAGAAGTTTTCCTCTATGATTTTTTTGAAGATATTTCCTGGACCTTGGAGTCGGGAGTCCTCTCTTTCCTCTATACCTATAATTCTTAGGTTCCGTCTTTTCATTGAGTCCCTGATTTCTTGGATGTTGTGGGTGAGAGATTTTTTAGCCTTCTCATTTTCTTTGGATGATGTACTGATTTCTTCCACTGAATCTTCCATGCCTGAGATCCTGTCTTCCATCTCTTGTATCCTATTGTTGATACTCACATCCGCAGTTCCTGTTCTCTTCCCTTGGTTCTCCACTTCCTCTTTTAACTCTGACTGTGTTTTCTTTATTGTTTCTATTTCTATTTTCATGTCTTGTATGGTTTTGTTCGTTTTGTATATTTCCTTCTCCAGCTTGCTTGTTTTTGTATGAAAATCTTTCATGGCTTTTTCCTTTTCCTGTTCAAGCTCTGTCACCTTGGCTTGGAGCTCTTTAATGGTGTTGTTCCTTGTTTTGATTTGTAGAATTGTGGCTTCTTTGAATTCCTTCATAGATTTAAGTTCTTCTTGCAGGGACTCTATCACTTTCCATATTGCAGAATTGTCAATGTTTTCATGTGTTTCTGTTGGTGAGTGGTCATCCGAATTGGATGAGCTAGGATCATTCTGCTTTGTTGGAGTCATAATTCCTTGATTTCTATTTTTTTTTTTTTGACCTATCGCCATTGGATGCATTTAGCTGTCTCTTTTCTGTGCTTGGAACCACAGTGGATGATTTGGTGCAGGGGACGAGTTACTTGGCTATCTGTCGTTGCTTACAGGGGGATTTCAAGGTCACTGTGGTTTTAATCGCCTGAGGCACTGTGAGCTGGTGCAGCCTATTCCCAGGTTGTGAGTAATGGACCAGGATTGTTTCACTGCTCCCAATTCAGACTTCCCTATGTTGCACTCTGAGTTATCAGCCTGTAATGGTTCTGATGGTATGGGCCTGTTTGCCCAGGCACAGATTCTGTGGGCTTTGTTTGTCGTCATGGAGGCTGACAGGGTCTGGCTCCACACCTAATATGTCTGGATTTTCCAGGATACAGCTATGGACCGGATTTCTGGTTTCTCTCTAGGCTTCTCACCACAGGGCTGGACTCTGTGCCTGATTCCCTTCCTGTCTGCGCCGCCACAGGTCCTGTGGGTACCCCAAGTCCCGGATCCTCCGGCTGCCTGAGTGGACCTCTCGTCCCAGCAGCTCAGCTGTGGGTGCATGGATCCCTGGCCCCGCCCACGCCTGTCTCTCTCCCCAGATGACCTGCTGTGGGTTCGGGGGGATTTGGCCCTGCCAGACGTGCTCCTCCCCCAGCTGTGCTACCGTAAGTGTGCGGGATTCAGCCCCTTCCTCCCGCCCTTGTGTTCCCAGCTTCCCGCGCTCTCTCAGAACCTCCTGCCCTCCGCTTCACGAGCGGCTGCGGACCACCCGTTGAGCCCCCTGTTTGTTCCTTGCTAAGCCTTCCACTATCTCGCAAAGTTTTTTAAGTCGGTATAAGTTCAACCTGATGTGTGGGGAGCCCAATAGGCCAGCGATCTATGGCCAAGTGGACCCTGATTCTGCCTGCTGTAAGTTGGGATCGATCTTACCAGTTGCCTCTCCAAATGGGAGTTCCCGAATCCCGGGTTTAGTGTCTGCGAGAGATGGGGAGAGAGCTTTGCCCTGGGACTTTTAACAGTCCCTTGGACGCTGTGAGTGTTCCGGGGGGGGGGGTCTAGCCCCTCCGGTTTTTGCACAGTGCCCAATAACTCTGTGTTTTTTATGGCTCTTTTTTCCCCGTGTTCAAAATGCGTCAGTGTAGGTCGCCGCCATCTTCCTATGTTCCTTTTTTTTTTAACATGTCATGTTTTTAAATGGCATGAATGGAGACTTACAAATGTCTTTCTGCTATTCAAACAAAGAACAGAAGATATTCCTTAATTGATTTGTGCATCCTGAACATCCAAGGCATTTTGGTAATTGCAGAACTATATGTTACTTTTGAGAAATTATATATTTTCAGAACTGGACCAGAGTCCAAAGAAGACAAGACAAGTAACCCAGATGACCCAGCCTCATAGACTGCCTCAATAGCTGTTTCCTCAAAAATCTGCATCCAGAAGAACTTCAAACAGCTTGCTGAGATGGCCTAGCCTCAAAGACTGTTCCAGACAAGAGAGCAATAAACCCCTGAACTTTCCTACCCAAAGTCCAGACGACAAACTGCTCAGGACATTCAAATTGTTGAGCACATAGAGACTGGACAACAAACGTTACAAATTACTTGCTTAACCATTTTTTTCCATTTTATTTGGGCCCCTAAACAGGTTTTCTGCTACCCAGTTCAGCAGGAAACAGTTTTAAGAGAGCCACATCCCATTCCCAAAAAGTGGGGCAGATGATTCTTTGGACATTTAATGTGTGGTAAATGTTGTTTAAGGGTAATTGTTACAAATTGTTAAATGGTCTTGTTAAGCAAGATATAGGAGATTAGATTCAAGGACTTTTCTAATTCTTTTTCTTTTTTGTATCCTTCTTTCTTATATAGGGGGGAAAAGACTTGAAAAGAAGAAGAGGGGGATATATGTATATAATATAGAAATGATAAGATATAAGGATAGATTATTGAATCTGCTCTGAAACTCAAAACTATTGTTATTCCTCAAATAAGGTTATCTTTTCATACATTGGTATAAAATTTTGTATATTGATAAAAAATAAGGTTAAATTTTGATTCATTAATATAGAATTTTATATTTTGACACATAATAAGTATATTTCAACTCTTATATAAGGTATTGTGCCTATACAATTCATTTAAAAGAACAGATTTACCTCCAATCTTTTCATGGGTTGCTATTGCAATCTATTTAGGAGTCTGGATAATGCAAGTTGACTGGCCAGTCAAGCTTCTGGTCATGTCAAATACTAGTTTTAATTTTTCACAAAATAGACTTAATGGGTTAAACAGATAGTAAATGGTTAAAATATTCAGTTTGTTCAAAGATAGAAGATAGATGATAGATAGATTTATAAATAAAATAGATGTCTTCAAAACCCTCAGAGGCATACAGAAAATGGCATTTAAATATGTTTTTATTTTTTTAAGAGTTGTTTGACTTAAGACAGTCAGCTCCTGACAGCTCCCATTTGACTCAGAAGAAGACAATGAGCATCAAAAAGAAATCTCCCATCGGGAGATAATTCCTATTGGGCAAAAATACCCCTGTTCTCTCCACAGACTATATACAGTCCAAAGATGGAGCAGAGCTTAAATGCAGGTAAGTCGATGCCCTAATTCTGCAGAGACAGAATGGGAAAATCCTTCTTATTTCCTGCTGCACAATTTAGTGTGAAAAATGCTTGGCCAGAAGGTGGAAGATGATGCTCCAATGATATCAAGAGATATTTGGGACTGTCTAGGCAACAAACTGTCATATTTCTTTTTGGAAGCCACTCTCCTAGGCTTCCTACTCACTCAAATAATAACTTTATTCCTTCTTATGTCTTTGATGGGGTTGAAGACATAATAGTTATAAGATTTCAATTGAACTTGAGTTGCTTAGGATTTAAAAGGATATTTTCAAATCTAAATAAAATCTTAAGGTTTAAAAATATAGGATATTCCTTGAATGGATGCTTTAAATCTCCTGGAAAGATAAGAACAGAGCCCTGCCCTAATCCTAACTCTGGGACAATTACCTTTTTTTTTGGGGGGGGGGGTCAGGTAATATTTTTCCTGGAGCAAATTTGGTTTTTTTGATAATATATAAAGTATTACCTTTCAATCCGGATTAAAGAAGAAATTATTTTGATATTTTGGAGCTAAACAAACCTTTAGTGTATATATTTTGAGATCTCAAAGGACAATTTGTTTGAATTGCAGCCTGTCTTTTGTAAGTAGCTTTTAAACTTAAATCTTTCCAAATCCTATGTGCCTGTCTCTGCATTCTAAGTTTTGGGATCAAAGACATGTGGTTCCCAACTGATGGGATTAAAGATGTGCTCCTCCACTCCTGGATCAAAGTTTTTCTCTGTTTAGAGCTTGTTTTGTATCAGGTGGCCTTGAGCTCTGAGATCTGCCTGTTTCTGTCTCTAGTGTGTTGGGATTAAGGGTGTATACTTCCCCAATGATGTGACTAAGGGTGTGCACCATCACCACCCTGTTTCTTGTAACTCTAGAATTTATAAGACAACTAACTCTATAGTGATCCTCCTGTCTCTACTGGAGGTAATGGCATGGGCTAACACCATGCATTATTTTACCTTAGCTCTAAGTTTTTTCAACTCTTGGAGGTTTGTAAAACCAGGTTGAACAGCTGTCACCTTTAATTTATTTACAGTGTTTTAAACCTGTTACCTGCTTTTTAATGCCAAACCATGAAATAGCCTATACCTCTACAAAAACAAAAACAAAAACAAAAAACAAAAACAAAAACAAAAACAAACAAAACAAAAACAAACAAAAAAAAAGCAGAAAACAGATCAAACACCAAAGAAGACTAGTGGCCCAGATGATCTAGCCTGGCAGACTTTTTCAATAGCAGTTTCCTCAAAAGTCTACAACCACAACAACTCAAAATCGCTAAGATCGTTCAGCTCCACAGACTACTCCAGCCAGATCTTCAGTAAAGCTCTGAAGATCAGCTTCTGTCTATGAACTTCTTAGGACATCTAAATAGCTGAGCACAAAAGGACTGAACATCAAATGATTCTACTAACATTTTTAACCATTTTTCCATTCTTATTTGGGCCCCAAACAGGTTTACTACGTCCCAAATCAGCAGGAAGTCATTTTAAGAGAACAACCTCCCCACCTTCTGGGGATGGGACGTTGTTCTCTTAAAATGACTTCCTGCTGATTTGGGACGTAGTAA
>CAJQZJ010005154.1:389171-418810 GCA_907164525.1 Lophiomys imhausi
ATTTCCTTCTCCAGCTTGCTTGTTTTTGTATGAAAATCTTTCATGGCTTTTTCCTTTTCCTGTTCAAGCTCTGTCACCTTGGCTTGGAGCTCTTTAATGGTGTTGTTCCTTGTTTTGATTTGTAGAATTGTGGCTTCTTTGAATTCCTTCATAGATTTAAGTTCTTCTTGCAGGGACTCTATCACTTTCCATATTGCAGAATTGTCAATGTTTTCATGTGTTTCTGTTGGTGAGTGGTCATCCGAATTGGATGAGCTAGGATGATTCTGCTTTGTTGGAGTCCTAATTCCTTGATTTCTATTTTTTTTTTTACCTTTCGCCATTGGATGCATTTAGCTGTCTGTTTTCTGTGCTTGGAACCACAGTGGATGATGTGGTGCAGGGGACGAGTTACTTGGCTATCTGTCATTGCTTACAGGGGGATTTCAAGGTCACTGTGGTTTTAATCGCCTGAGGCACTGTGAGATGGTGCAGCCTATTCCCAGGTTGTGAGTAATGGACCAGGATTGTTTCACTGCTCCCAATTCAGACTTCCCTATGTTGCACTCTGAGTTATCAGCCTGTAATGGTTCTGATAGTATGGGCCTGTTTGCCCAGGCACAGATTCTGTGGGCTTTGTTTGTCGTCACGGAGGCTGACAGGGTCTGGCTCCACACCTAATATGTCTGGATTTTCCAGGATACAGCTATGGACCCGATTTCTGGTTTCTCTCTAGGCTTCTCGCCACAGGGCTGGACTCTGTGCCTGATTCCCTTCCTGTCTGCGCCGCCAAGGGTCCTGTGGGTACCCCAAGCCCCGGATCCTCCGGCTGCCTGAGTGGACCTCTCGTCCCAGCAGCTCAGCCCTGGGTGCACGGATCCCTGGCCCCGCCCACGCCTGTCTCTCTCCCCAGATGACCTGCCGTGGGTTCGCGGGGATTTGGCCCTGCCAGCCGTGCTCCTTCCCCAGCAGCGCTACCGTGAGTGTGCGGGATTCAGCCCCTCCCTCCCGCCTTTGTGTTCCCAGCTTCCCGCGCTCTCTCAGAACCTCCCGCCCTCTGCTTCATGAGCGGCTGCGGACCACCCTTTGAGACCCCTGTTTGTTCCTTGCTAAGCCTTCCACTATCTCGCAAAGTTTTTTAAGTGTGTATAAGTTCAACCTGATGTGTGGTGAGCCCAATAGGCCAGCGATCTATGGCCAAGTGGACCCTGATTCTGCCTGATGTAAGTTGGGATCGATCTTACCAGGCGCCTCTCCAAATGGGAGTTCCCGAATCCCGGGTTTAGTGTCTGCAAGAGATGGGGAGAGAGCTTTGCCCTGGGACTTTAACAGTCCCTTGGACGCTGTGAGTGTTCCTGGGGGGGGGGGGTTCTAGCCCCTCCGGTTTTTGCACAGTGCCCTATAACTCTGTGTATTTTATGGCTCTTCCCCCCCCCCCCCGCGTTCAAAATGCGTCAGTGTAGGTCGCCGTCGCCGCCATCTTCCTCCTAGAGATCACCATCTTAAAGACAACTCTCTTATGCTTGCCATCTCTTCCCCCCTCACTTTTAGTCACATGGTCATGCTTCCTCAATGCCGGTCCATCTGAAATATTATTATATTTTTATTCCCTTGATTTTTCTCTTAACCCCTCTTTCCCATAAGAATATTATTTTTCAGAGAAGAGAGACACTCCTAGTATTTTAATCTCCTCTAAATACCCAAGTTGTAGTATAATCTCTTGCACAAGGCACAAGACTGTCCTCAGAAAATAATATATAAATCTACTTACAAAAACGTAAAGGGAAGCATTTGGTGGTGTTGGTATTTTTTTTTTCAGTGCCCAAGGATGATCTCTAGGCCTCAGAGATACAAGATCTTTGGCCTTATTGAAAAATACAAATTTTTAAGGTCTTTGCTCATTTGATTCAAACTCAAGCAAACACATTCTGGATATATGAAAATGATAGCACTCAGTACATGTGCACAGAAATGGGGCAGATACTATAGATAAGTGATTTCTTCTTTTATGATTCTATATTAGCTGATTTTCTTGTTACTGTGGTCAAGTACCTGAAAAGATGCAAATGAAGGGAAGAAAGGTTTACTTTGATTCACAGTTTGAGGGAAACCACCCTTCATGGTAAGGAAGACATAGTGACAGTCACCTCCATGGTGATTAGAGTGAGAAACTGGGATACTTAACCTACCCAAACCTTTATGGATCAGGAAGCAGAGGAGAGATAGGAAGTGGGGCTGGACTATAAAACCTCAAAATCTTCCTATATTTATGCCTTTCCTCCAAAACCTTCTAAGAGATATCACCACCAGTGGGGACTAAGTTATCGAATGCCTGAGCCTATGGGGGATGTTTCCTATTCAAACCACAACAGGTTTACTCTGGAACTAAGCAGGTGTGTGTAAAAAGAAAAATATGGCTAATTAAACTATTTAAATGGTATTTATATTATTGTTAATTGGCTCGGCAGTTGTTAATCTTTAGGCAGCCATTACAAATGAGTACACAGACACCATGTGGATTTTAACAAGCCTTGGCCTGAATTGTGCAATCCTAGCCCATCTATGCTAGCTCTTAATTCTATTACCCAAATATGACCCCATATATACATACGTCCCCTTGGACTTCCATTCTCCACAATATGCCGATGTTCCTGGCCATGTGGAATGAGGTTCTTTTTTCTAACCCATGGCGTGTGTCTTCCTTCCTGCTGCTCGTGGCTGGAATGCCTTCTTCTTCCTGCTCCTGGTTGGAATCCCTTCTCCCTGCTACTGGCTGGAATGCATTAATCTTCTGTCTAAAGCCCAGGCTTCCTGCTCTGATCCCAGGAAGTCCCACCTTTCTCTGTCTTTGCCCAATCTCAGGCCTCGGCATTTTATTTAACCAATCAGAGTCAATGTAAGTAACAGACAGCAAGCAGGACCAATTAATTAACATTTAGAATGCTTAGCACTACCCCAACAATTCCCTCCTTTTGTCTAAAAACAAAAGGCTAAATTTTTTAACTCATATAGTAAAAACAATAAGAACAAATATAAAAGTTATACACATAATGTTTAGCCTATTTGTATCAGGCAATCTTGAAGAAGAAGAAAAATCATCTATCTATCTTGCTGTATCTAAAGTTCTGAACCTAAATTATTTCTATCATATCCTATATTTATAAACCTAGATTTTATTTAGACTTGAAAATATCCTTTTACATCCTAAACAACTCAAGTTCAATTGAAATTTTGTAACTATTATGCCTTCAACCCCAACAAAGACATAAGAAGGGATAAAGTTATTATTTGAGTGAGTAGGAAGCATAGGAGAGCAGCTTCCAAAAAGAAATTTGACAGTTTGTTGCCCAGACAGTCCCAAATATCACTTGATATCATTGGAGCATCATCTTCAGCCTTCTGGTCAAGCATTTTTCACAGACTAAATTGTGCAGCAGGAAATAATAAGGATTTTCCCATTCTGTCTCTGCAGAATCAGGACATTGACTTACCTGCATTTAAGCTCTGGTCCATCTTTGGACTGTATATAGTCTGTTGAGAGAGCAGGGGCATTTTTGCCCAATAAGAATTATCTCCTGATGGGAGATTTCTTTTTGAGGAATTATCTGCTGATGGGAGATTTCTTTTTGAGGAATTATCTCCTGATGGGAGATTTCTTTTTGATGCTCATTGTATTCTTCCAAGTCAAATGGGAACTGTCAGAAACTGTCTTAAGTCAAACAATTCTTAAAATAATAAAAAACATCTTTAAATGCCATTTTCTGTATGCCTCTGAGGGTTTTGAAGACATCTATCAATTTATTTATAAATCTATCATCTATCTTCTATATATCTATGAACAAACAAACTGTATATTTTAACCATTTATTATCTGTTTAACCTATTAAGTCTATTTTGTGATAAATTAACACTAGTATTTGATATGACCAGAAGCTCAACTGGCCAGTCAACTTGTATTACCCAGACTCCTAAATAGATTGCTATAGCAACCCATAAAAGGATTAGAAGTAAACCTGTACTTTTAAATGAGTTGTATAGGCACACTACCTCATACAAGAGTTGAAATATACTTATTATGTGTTAAACTATAAAATTCTATACTAATGAATCAAACTTAATCTTATTTTTGTATCAATATACAAAATTCTATACCAATGTATCAAAAGATAACCTTATTTAAAGAATAACAATAATTTTGAGTTTCATAGCAGATTCAATAATCTATCCTTATATCTTATCATTTCTATATTATATATATAATATATATATATCCCACTCTTTTTCTTTTCAAGTCTTTTCCCACTATATAAGAGAGAAAGAAAAGAAAAGAGTTCTCCAAGTCTAACATCCTATACCTTGCTTAACAAGACCATATAACAATTTGTAACCATTCTCTCTAAACAATATTTATAACACATCAAATGACCAAAGAATCATCCACACCACTTTTTGGGAATGGGACGTCGCTCTCTTAAAACTTCTTCCTGCTGAATTGGGTCGCAGAAAACCTGTTTAGGGGCCCAAATAAAATGAAAAAAAAAAGTTAAGCAAGTAAATTGTAACATTTGTTTTCCAGTCTCTATGTGCTCAGCAATTTGAATGTCCTGAGCGGTTTGTACTTCAAAGCTGGACTTTGGTAGGAAAGTTCAGTCCTAGAGGCCCATAGTCTAGGGACTCTGTAGGAAGAGAGGAGGATTGATGTCAGAGCACCTACTTTCAGCAATGCTCTCTACTGCTATATTTCTTTTTATCTCTGTTCAAGTCACCATGATAGATTGTCTTGTATATAAGAGCAAGTTTGTCCAAATTAACTAAAAGGAAGATATAGAATATCTAAATTAACAATATTAGGAATGAAAAAGGAGATATAACAAATATTGAGTAAATTCAGAGAATAATAAGAACATACTGTAAAAGCCTGTACTCTACTGAATTGTAAAATTGAAAATAAACAAATGATCTTCTCCATACATACCTCTTTCCAAAGATAAATCAAGATCAGGCAAACAATTTAACCAAGCATATAATCCCTAGTGAAATAGAAGCAATAATTAAAAGTAAGAAGAGTTAATGCCAATATTCTTCAAATTATTCTACAAAATAGAAACAGAAGGAAAATTGCCCAAATCATTTTATGAGGCCAAAGTTACTGTGATATCCAAACCATATAAAGATCAAACAAAGGAACAGAAATGCATATCAACTCCCTCCATGAACATTGATGCAAAACTGCTCAACAAAATGCTTGCAAACTGAGACCAAGAAATTAATAAATGTTGCTTCATGAAACTGAGATATTTCTGTGCAGCAAAGAACACTTTTATTTGGATAAAGTAGCAGCCTACAACATGGGAAAAATTTTCACCAACTACACATCCAATAGACGACTAATGTCCAAAATACATAATGAATTCAAAAACCAAATATCAAGAGAAAAAAATAACCCGATTAAAATAATAAGTTATGGATATAAATAGAAAATTCTCAAAAGAGGATACTCAAATGCTTTATAAACAATTAAAAATTTTTCAAGATCCTTAGCCATCTGGGAAATACAAATAAAAACTACTTTGAAATTTCATCTTACACCAATCAGAGTGGCTAAGATCAATAAAACAAGTGAAAGCTCATGCTAGTGAGGATGAGGAGTAAGAATACTCACCCATTGGTGGTGGGAAGACAAACTTATATGGCCACTATGGAAATCAGTGTGGTGCTTCCTCAGGAAGATGGGAAACAATCTACCTCAATATCCACCTAGACTACTCTTTAGCATACAGTCAAAAAGGCTTTATCCTACCACAGAGAAACTTGCTCTGCCATGTTCATTACTGTTGTATTCATAATAGGCAGAAATTAGAAATACCTAAATGTCCTTCAACAGATGACTGATTAAAGAAAATGATACATTCAAACAATGAAACTACCCAACCACTAAAAAATTAAATAATGAAAATTTTAGGTAAATATATGGAACTAGAAAACAATCATCCTGAATGAGATAACCCTGACCACAAAAGACAAATATGGTATGCATTCATTTACATGTGAATATTAGCTATTGAGTCAATGATAACCAAGCTAAAATCCATAGAACCACAGAGGTTAGGTATGGAGTCCTTCCTGGGAGGGGTTAGATGGGTTTCACTAAGAAAGCTGAATAGAATAGATAGTTATGGATGAATGGGAGGGGTCTGGAATAGGAGTAGAGTAGGAAAGGAGAAGGAAACAAAGAATTGAATATGGAGAGTGACAGTTAAAATTAAAGGCCATTTGAAGAGTAGTATGGAAATCTAATACAATAGAAGTGTTCTAAAACATATACATAAATGAAGGTGATCTAAATGAAATTTCCAAATGATGGAGGAGACAGAACCCCATTGGACATCTCTTGTCACCAGATGAAGCTTTCAAAACTGAGATTGGGTTACATATAATTGAGTTATTGGCCAAATGGTACTATGGGAACCCCCAAACAACCCAGGGTGTTATCAAGACTACCAGTTGTTCTCCATAAATTGACAGTAAAGCCCTACTGCTGAAAACAACACCTGCACAACTCAATGAACTTGGACAAGTTGAGCTGGGGCTTACATAGAGCCTTCAACCAACCCTATGTTCTAGTGTCTTTAGTACAGGAAGGTACTCTGCGTGCTACGAAAGAAACATAAACACCAACCCAGCCCCAAACTCTTTGCTCTAAAATGGTGTCCTGTCTGCAAAATATGCTAGGGAAATGGCACAGTGTCAAAATATGACATGGCATAAAGCTTATGGGAGTAATCAATCAATATCTGGTTTGACTTAAAGCCCACTCCATGATCTGGAACCCTTACTCAATACTATCTGGTGATCAAGAACCTGAGATTTGATAGCTCAGGAACCTAGGGTAAAACCAAATGCTACTGTTCTAAACAGCAGCAACAAACAAACAAACACCAACAAAAATAAACCAGAAAAGAAGCAATAGAATAACTACCCATGGCATTCAGCTGTGCTCATAGATCAGGGCCTTGCTTAGCCATCGTCAGAGAAGCTTCCTCCTACAGAAGATGAGACAAATACAGAGACCCACAGCCAGACATTGTGTAAAAAGAGAGAGACCTTGGAACGCTCAGCCCTAAAAGGAATATCTCCATCAAATTCCTTCTGTCAGGGATCTGGGAACCTCTCAAAGGAGGAAGCAGAAATAGTGTAAGAGCCAAAAGGATTGTAAGAAACCAAGAGAACAAGACCCTTTAAATCAACCGAATCTACATACATGTGAACTCACAGAGACTGAAACAGCATGCAGACTGTACAGGACTGCACCAGATGGAGTCTTAGAGCTGAAAGAACACATGCCCCCATCCCTGACTCAGAAGCAATATCCACCAACAACCACTTGCAAATAAAACTTTAAATTTATCCAAGGGAGCACCACTGAGATAACAAACTGCTTTAAGGGTAGCCCAGCCACAGATGGCCAACAGAACCTAAACTCAAGGGAATCTTTGCAGGGTCCTTGTCTCATAATGTCACGTCAGCGTGTTTCTTTTATTTATCTCGATATTTTTCATTTCATTTTATTCTATTAATATCTGTTTCTTCCTTCTCTCTTTTTAACCCTACAGGTCCTTTCCATGTATGCTATAGCTCATTATAGCTTCTAGTTTATTGTTTTATAGGATTTCTGAATTTACATATAACTGGGAATCTGTTTCTTGTGCTTTCTCTTGGGGGTTTTTTTCTTTTGTTTGTTTGTTTTGTTCTATTGCAATGTGCTACTCTTCATTTTATCTTAGTTTATTTTATTTAATTATTGTCATCACTTAGAAGTCTGTTTCCAATGACAGACAGGATGGTAGTGAATCCAGACCCTTGAGGAGAGGTGGGAGGAACTGGGAGGAGTAGAGGGAGGGGAAAATGTAATCAGGATATATAATGTGAGAAAAAAGTGCATTTTTAATTAAAAAAAGTAGTCAAACTTTTTTTTTAGAAGATAAATAAATGTACAAAAAATAGTGCTGTAGAAACACACTCATTTGGTGATCATATGGTTTTCTTGAAAGCTGTCTTCCATCCAATGGCTGAATTCTATATTTTGCTTTTAATCTCTGTACACTTTGAAATACTTTATCACATTTTGGTAATAATGCATTGTTAATTCTACTTTCATTTCTATCTTGTCTTATTATTTTCTTAACATGGATACAATGTTTCTCCTGTTCCTTCATCCTTGGGATGAAGGAGTTATATGTAAATATAACTTGGGATTCGCAGTTATATGTAAATTCAGAAATCCTATAAAACAATAAACTAGAAACTATAATGAGCTATATCATACATGGAAAGGACCTGTAGGGTTAAAAAGAGAGAAGGAAGAAACACATATTAATAGAATAAAATGAAATGAAATGAACGCATCTTGGCAGCATCCAATATACATTATCACTTTTTAAAAATGCTTTATTCATTTTTATGATATGTGTTTGAGTGTTTGCCTGCTTGCATATACATATAACATGCATTTGCCAAGCCCAGAAGCCAGAAGTGTGTGTTGGATCCTCTGGATCTGGAGTTACAGATAGTTGTGAGTTATCATATAGGTGCTGGGAACTGAATCCCAGCTCCTCTGCAAAAGCAGCAAAAACTCTTAAGCAATGAGCCATCTCTCCAGACCTCGCTTTCTATTTCTTCATGGAGCCTGTTGACAAATCTTCCTCCACCCATCTTGCTGTGTGAATGATCCTGTTCACTGCTCCATCAATTACTAAGTTATTAGATTCGTTAATGATTTCACTCCATCCATTCTTCCAGCAGGCGCTTACAGTTTCTGGTTGTAATTCATCTGTTGCACCTTGATAAATGTCATTTCATCAGCAATAATGAAGGATTTCCAGTATTGTGCTATTCACAGATTAGAAATGGCCTCAGTTGTTAAGCTGACGTAATCAAATACCAAGCATAGGTTTGATATGCCAAGCTAACAGGCCCTAAACAATGAAACTGTACTTGGAGATAAAAAGGCAATGTCAGTATTTTCACTCCCATGGTAACATATTTTGGATGGCCAGGTGTCTTGTCAATCTTTAACGGGTCTTTGAATTCCAACCTTTCCTCTTCCAAGTAGTTCCTCACATCTGGGATAGAGCTTTGATAGAGCTATTTCATAAACAAGATGACTGTTAGCCATGCTTCCTGATTAATTTGCCAGAATATAGGCAAATAATTTTGTTTTAAAGAGGGGGTGCACAGTACATCTGTAGACATCACCTCACTTTATCTTGTGCCCCACAACATTACCATACAGCACCAAAGTTCACCTGCAATTCTTCTTTTGCACTTTTGTGAACATAGGTCCCTCTGGACATCTTCTACCAGCCATGACTGGCTTTATTGCAGTTGAGGGTGGTGTCTTTTCTTTGGATTGCATCCTTTCTCCTTAGTCAATGTCCATCATGCAGCCAGGACTATGACAACAGCTTCCTCATTGGCAGACATGAAGTGATTTTTAAAAATATGTTTCTGTCCAAACTCATTCCTGTATCTGTACCATTCTCTACCTGTAGTAAATGGCTTGGTGTTACTGATTACTGGGGACTCATTGCTAAAGATTTTGCATCATTCTAGGGCTCTCTGGTGCTACATATTATCATCACTTGGAACACATTTTCTCTCCTCATACAAAGTTAAGGAAATTTCATCTTAACCAAGCACTTATCAAATACACTGTGTCTGTAACTTTTGTGATTTGAGGTGTGATGGGGAAACTAGTTTGAATTTATTTTTCTTCTTCACAGCTTTACACATAGAATATTTACTCTTGGATCTTAGCAACTTAAGCATATGCTTTTATTCCCCTTCTTTATACTGTTGAGAAATCAACAAAGTATTTTTCAGTTTATGGCTTTTTTGTCATATATATCTTGTTACCATCTGAAGCTTTGGAGCCATCAATAAACATCAAATAAAGATTTCTTAAAGACATCAGGAACTTGAATAGTTATGCTTAAAACCAAGAAGTGACTATCAGAAAGGTGTCATATATTGCATGAATACGTTGAACAAATAGATGATATACATTCTAAACAGGACAAGGTAGGGCATTGTGAACTTTTAAAACACTTCTTAAAGCTGAGTACAATTTTAATTATACTTTTATTTAACAGATAAATAACATTGACAATCACATGCACATTTAATATCTGCAGTAGAAGGATCATAGTATAATTTATTACTTCATATACAAATGTATGATCCTTACAATACTATGTTACAGAATCTCTCCTCTTGTCTTTTATACTGTTATTGACTAACATTTCAGATTTACAAGTTAGACTCTTACAAAATTATTGATATTACAATTTGTTTGAATACCTGCACATATGAGACAAGATTTTATATTCATTACTTTTATTATTGCTGCAACAGAGAACCTGACACACCTACTTAATGAAGAAAGGGTTGATTTGACTTCATTGGTTGAAGGGATACAGTCTATCATAGTGGGAACATTTGGTAACAGAAGCATGAGGTGGCTGATCTCATCACTTCTGGATCCAGGAAGGAAAGAGTAATGATTTCCCTTGGGGTGGTGCTGACTACATACCAGGTAGCTCTTCTCTACTCAATTAAGCCTCACCAGAAACATCCTCACAAACACGCCCAGGGGTATATCTTGGGTGATTTTGAATCCAGTCGAGTTCACAGTGATGATTAATTGTCACAGACCCTTATATGTTTACCCCAAATCAGAGCTGTTTCTAGTGTTTGTTCTTTCCTTCTTTTGGTTCAGATAGTCATCTGCTATCATTTTGTTCTTCCCCCCAGAAGCTTCCTTTAAGTTCTTTTATCTGATGACTGTACTAACACTTTCAACTACTGTCAGCAGACAAAAAAAATTATTTTGTCTTCATGTTTGAGTGACATTTTATAAAATATATACTTAGATGATAGCTTTTTACTTTCAGTATCTCAAAGTTCTTGTTCCATTGTATCATTGATATATATAATTGTAAGTTTAGGAAAGCCTGGCAAATTTTTTGCCATTGCTTTCTCAAATATGTTCCTGTACCAAGAACTCAATTTATATGTATATTAGGTCTCTCGCAGATTTTCCACAGTTCACTAATGATTGTATTGTTGTTTCAGTTCCTGCATTTAACTTCGGGAAGTTTCTATTAGTCTATTGTTACATTTACTGATGCTTTCTTCTGAAATACTGAACTTACTGCTAAGCCATATGTGATATATATATATATATATATGATACATATTTAATACATAAAAGATACATATAAAAATTTTAGCTCAACATTTTTGATTTGGGAAATTTTCATGTCTTCTCAGTCTCCACTTACTATTTCAAGTATCAAGGCTATCATTTAAAGAACTGCTTTAGTTTTATTCTCTGTTTTTGCATCTGTGTCAGTTCTGTGTTGACTTTGATATTTGTTTCTTCATTATATGTTCAAACCTTTCAGCCCATTTAATTATACTGAGGGTCTTATTATGAACTGAGTGGCTTATAGTCTACAAGAGTCAAAGTGGCAGCATATGTGGTCCATGGAGATGGTCCATCCTCTCTGAATGGCTTTTTGCACAGTGTCCTCCCATAGAACTGGCAGGGCAGTTCTCTGGATCTTTTAAAAGATCACTAATCCTGATCAGGCTCAGTGATCCAGACTTTAATCCCAGGTGGATCTCTGTGAGTTCAAGGCCAGCCCAGTCTGCTAAGTGACAGTTTGCTACACAGAGAAACCCTGTATTGAAAAACAACAAAAAGAGATCACTAATCCTATTTGTTGCTGTGAATCACATAATCACATCCACAATGGCCCTACCTCATAATGCCATCTCTTTAGGGATTCAAATTTAAACATGAATTGGAAGTGGATCAAGAATGTGAACATCCACCTGCCCCTAGAGGCATTGCAGATGTGGCTGTTGTGTCATGTGTGAATCAGTAGGTGGCAGAGAGGAGAGATGGTATGTCTATATTCAGTGTTCTGACCTATGAACATCTGAATGAATAGTAGCCCAACGCTCCCTGAAAAAAGCAAGCCAAGACAACCACCAATTCGGTGCCAGTGGGCCCAGACAGAGAGCTAGCCTCTGACAACCACCAGTCCAGCACCAGTTGGGCTCCCAGGACAGGAAGCAAGCCAGAGACTAGAAAAATCCTGCCTGGCACCATGCCTGACAGATGGCCACTCAGGAGAGCAGGGCAAGGAGGGAGTCCAAGACAACCACCTGACTGGGGCCTGGACAGAAAGCTAGCCTAAGATGAACACCAGTCTGGTGCCACACAGACATTGGGGTCAGACCATACTGGAGATGACCCCTGCCAGGCACCATACCACACAATGCACAAGTGGGGCATAACACTCCTGAGACCACTCTTGAGACAAGCCCAGACACTCAGAGACTCCAGACACCACTAAGAGGAAGAAGTAAATGGTGGAGAAATGGAAGAGAAAGAGAAACAGAAGGATGTGGGCACAATGAAGAGAGGCAGAACTGAAGACTTGAGGGTAGTGAGTAACAACCTGATGTGAGTAGCTGGTGATGCCACCTAGGACCATGTTGGGGTCCTGGCCTCTGTTGCCAACAAGAGCCATATCTGGGTCCATGGCCCTGCAGTAGGGGTCTGTTACCAGAAGACTCACGTGAACATCCATGATCTGGGCTGTCATTTGGGGACATGTTGATGTCTGAGGGTTGTTCAGAATTGGCTCATCCCCTACCTAGCCATCATTAGAAAACTGGCCCTAGAGACATTGTAGCAGGAGAACTGACCCTGCCCCTAGCTAGGTGCAGTACTTGGGAGAGTAGGCCTTGCACATTTCAGGATTTTTGAGTGAGCTGGCTCCAAGGATGCAAACTATGGAGAGCTGGCTCTACTACTCAAAGACCTGTGGTGGCATGGACAAGGGAGAGATACCTTGCTCTCCCTCATCTCTCATAACCCCTAGCATGTGGGAGACCTGGCCCTGGGGTCATGACAGCAGGACAGCTATCCCTGGCCCTCACAAGCTGCAGCACTCAGGAGAGCAGGCTCTACACCTTGCATAGGCAGAACAATAGCTGGCCCTGGATATAGGGGTTGTAGGTGAGGTGGTCCGAGGGTGTGAGTGTGGGAGAGTCAGTCCTGCCTTTTCTCTGCTTTGCAGTGGTGTTGGTAGGGAGAGAGTCTTTCCCCTCCCTTTTTCCCTCACCACCAGTGGCAGACAGGAGATCTAGCCCTGATGGGGTCACAAGATCAGGATAACTGTCCCTGCCCCTCACATGCTCTCACTCAGAAGAAAAGCCCTGCACCTCATCTTGGCAGCAGAGTAGAGCTAGCCCTGAATGTAGAGGTTACATACAGGTGAACCAGCCTCAAAGGTGTGAGCCTAGGAGAGCTGGTCCTGACTCTTGTCCACTGAGTGGTGACATTAGTAAGGGAAAGATCTCTCTACTCACTTTTGCCCTTGCCACAGGTAGCAGGCAGGAGATTTGGCCCTGATGGAGTCATGACAGCAGAAGAGCTGCCTCAGCCACTTACCTGCTGCAGCACTGTGAACAACAGGCCCTGCACTATACCTTGGTAGCACATTAGAGCTGGGCCTGGATGTGGGGGTTGCAGGCCCAGAATCAGGACTTTGAATTGGCCCACCCCAACATCTACCCTGTGGATGAATTGCTGGAGTGCATGAAGAGGCCAGTTCTACAGAACCAAAACTAAGGATCTCCTGGACACAAGGCAACAACAGGATATCTGAGAGGTGTCCCAGTGAAGTTCCAGTATTAATAAAGGAACAGAAGCCAGAGGCCTCATACCAGTCCAAGGAATAATTGCAATGAACATTTCCAAGCAATATGTGTGGACAAAAGGGAATATTGTTGGACACACTGTGCCACGCTACAGCTTCCACAATGAGATTTTTTTTTCTTGTTAGGAGAGGTTGCAAGGGTGGTGTGCAGTTCTGAGGGGAGGTGGGAGATGAGTGGGATCAAGATGCATAATGTGAAATTCACACACACACAAACACACACACACACACACCAATAAAAAGAATTTTAAAATGTAAACATCCAGACCATAACATCTTCTGTAAAAGTACTTTTATTTGTCTGATGTAATTGTTGTCTGAGAAGCTTACTGCCTCTGTCTGTTAAAATAGGACAAGTCCTGAAAGATTCTAGTCTCTGTACAATCTAATCTAGGACTAGAATGTTTTCAGCCTCTGAGACTTTCTGCTGAATAAGTTCACCCTTTCTAGCTCTTTCTGAACTCTGGCTGGCTGGTTCAACTCAGCTGTTCTGGCTCAAACTCCTCTCCCAGCTGACTGATTAAAAGTAGTTTCTCTCAACTTCTGACTTTTTGCTCTGCTTGGCCTCAGACTAACCCTAGCAATCTGTTCTAATATTCTGGCTCCTTCACATTTTCTGGCTCATCTCTCTTCACTTGTGTCTAGCTTATTTTCCCTTCAACCGGTCTGTGTAAAATTCTCCTAGTAAAACTGTTCTCTCGTAAGTCAGTTCTTTCCTCTCTGTTCCCATGAGAGTTTGGCATATCCTATTCTGTCAAATCTTTCTCTGATTCATCACTTTGTCTGCCACTCAATTAGACATCATTGTTTGAGATTAAAGGTGTGTACTAAAATCCAGCCAGAAGGATTAAGGGTGTGTATTCTACCCAGAGGGATTAAATGTGTGTACTAAGGACTTCTCTGTATTCCAGTGAGATCATACAGACCTAGATTGTTGGATATGATCCCTTACCAGAGCAGCCATGTTGCTGAATTAGAGTTCCTCTACAATTTTCCATTGGCAGTTATAACTATGTATTATGCCTTCCTAAGCAACAGATATTTTTTTATTTTCCTATGAATGTTCTCAAGCTTTGTATTGAGATGTAATTTTATTACTGGAAGCAATTAAATCTTTTAAGTGTCTTGCTTCTAAGAGTTGTTAAGCATCTCATTGTGTACAATCTATGAATAATGATTTTACATCATCAAGGTTATACGCTTCTGGTTTCAACCCTATGTTTTCATGAAACATGAGGCTATAGACCTGTATGAGCTCTAAATATACTAATTTTAATTCTTTCAGCTAGTTATGCCTGAATATTTAATAGTTTCCTATAAAAGAACAGGATGATTTATATAGTAAGCCTCTACAGATCTCTGGATACTCCCCCTCATCTTGTCTGATGTTCTGTCCTTTGAACACTAGGTGCTTCCTCCTTCTTGTCTTCTCAATATTTTCTTTCATTTTATCTCAATTCCCCATCCTTACGTCATAGCCCAGGCAATTTCTGTACAATATCATGAGCCTCATTTGGTTCATCATCTTGAAAATAATTGTTTCATATGATTTATTCGTTTTAGTTGTGTTATGTAGGAAGTCCTGTTCTTCTGTTTTGTTTATAATTGTAAGTATGCAATTATTTTTATTTCAATGCTGAGTTTGAGTAAACACTAGTTTAAGTATGCTGAGTGCACAGGATAAAAATGAACCAGACACGAGAGATGCAGTGAGTATCTAAGGAAATGGATTAGGAGTTGGGGCAGGAAGATGCCACTTGCCAGGAGTTGACTAATGAGTAGAGGAGTAAGAAAAGAAAGAATACGAAGTATAAAAATTATAGAAATAAAGTGTCTTTGTTTTGGTTCACTTGAACATTTTAAGCAATGCAATTAAATTTGACTTTTTTACACAATACTTTCATATTGGCTTGTGTTGGATATTATACCTTATATAAACTTCACCACTGGTTTCTATGCAGTTGAAAATTCTGCCATGAAGTCTACCTTTTACCATATGTTTTTTCTGATATTTGAAATGTGACTCTACTTTGACCTCACCAAAGTCTTCATGTCCTTTTCTATTTAGCAGAAGGGCATTTTCCAATTCGCCTTCCACCTCTGCTCAATAAATAAACCTATTTTTGTGTCTTCCAAGTTTGCATAGCTCTTTGTGTATGCACCAAATTCAGCATATAGTGAATGCATACCACTTCCCTCTGTCTGATGTTGATTTCACAGACTGAGAACATATGAGAACAGGAAGCACAATACTTTTAATTGAGCTTGACTGCACCAAGCACTGTGCCTCCTTGCTCTCCTGTGCACTAAAATAATCTTGTCTGTTTTCTATGTGGCTTATGCCTCACTTCCCGCTACATGGTTAATCCCTCAAGCAAATTAAAATTATCCATTGATATTCTCACATATGACTATTTAAATAGTGAGTTACCTGTATCAATTTAACATTGCCGGAGCTATGTGATTTCCACTCTAGTTCCAAATATCCGTATTTATTGGGATACTCCTCTTTGAGCTAGGAAACCAAACTTTCAGAGATAGTCCAGGAATGTATGTTCTTATATAGTCACAAGAGAGAGCCTGATTATTGGCAGACATCTGACTTTGTTCCTACTTAGTTGGGGGAAAATTGGAACTTGCCTTTCTGCCTGAAAATTATTACAAGAATTCAGTTCCTTTGTCAAATTGACTTGATAATAAATCGTGGTAGAAAAGGGACTGAAGGTGTGGATAGACATGTGAGAATTAATACCCATACCTCTATTCTTGTCTACAAAGTTGGGTACAGTCAGTAAATGTATTTATTAAAGGAATAAACAGCTGAATGTTTGGAAAATCTAGCATTTGAAAAAGTGTTCCTAGTGAGAATTAAAGATGAAATGTGTGCTCACCTGCCTTTTATTTATCTTTCTACTTATTTATTTATTTACTTTGTTATTTATTATTTGTTTGTTTATTCCTCCTTTGCTATTTTCTAGGTCGCACATCCCATAATTGGGATGTAATAGAATATGACTGCTTGGGCAGTGGTCACAGGGTTGGCATTCATTTGCATGCTGCTGCCATTTCAGCCCAGGGCACGCTCTCATTCTTCCTGGTCTTCCTGCCTCCCCCACTCCAGTTTCCTCAGAAGAGCATTGATAAGATGTGACAATGGAAAACACAAATGCGTTTCCTGGAGATTTACCAACATCCAGAAGGAAAGCTCCAAGGAAAAGGAACAATAGAAAAAGCAGAATTGTGGAGGGAAGGAAGTTTGTAAGGCTATCATTTGCAAATGTCAGCTCCATTCTCTAGGAACTCTAGAGACTGTTAAGCAAACCTGTTTCTAATGAATACTGTTTGAATCCTCTAGACTTCAGCCAGTCACATTTAACAGATCACCCAGTCTATCTTCCATTATCCTCAGAGGCAGTGTGGGCCTCATAGCCTCTTTTCAATTGCAGTTTCAAATGACCCAAGCTATAGGCTGTCTTGGGCTTCAGTGACATTCACTGGAAACAATGTCAGAGGGTTAATATATGTTCCTTATGATATTATATAATTGCTATGTACTTCACCCATCCTATTCTCTTAGCATAAGGGGTTTCAGCAGCCAATTAGTCTTCATTACTTATCGATAGGATAAAGACGGCAGCACTGAAATGTGTAAAGCTAGGGGAGAAGATATGCCCTCTACTGTAGCACTCATCGCTGCTCCCCTCTGGTGAAATGCCTCTTTCTCATGCCTCAGTTTCTGAAACTGTGAAAATGAGATAGAATTTCTTTTTATTGTTTGCTTAAAAAATTAAAAAAGACACATTTGAAAAGTATAAAGTATTGTAAAATTAAGCTAATAGATTTACGGGACATGATGATCTCCAAGCTCGTGAGACTGTCTTTTTTATGTCATTATGGTTTTTATTGAGTTGCATTCTTTGTAGCAGTGTATTCTGTTCTTCAGCATCACTTGGCTGAGCATGCTCATCATTTCTTCTGTTGACTGCTTCCATTCGCAAATCATTCTTGTCATCCCGAATCCTCTCTTCTTTGCTACTATATATCTGATCTGGAGGGGTCCATTGAGCAAGAATATTAAATAGAGCACAGTGCTGATAAGACTCTCCATCACCTTGTTCCAAGGTCGTTACTTTTGTTGGATTCAGTTCATATACACTTCATCCTATGTAATTATTAGTTCCATTATGATCTTCCTCTAATGCAGAAATTCTTATCAGGACCAAAATATTTAGGTTTTTAATAAATGAATGATATTTTAATGCACTAGTTACTAGTAGTCATTTTTATGCTTTTTCTCTGTGAAACTAATTACATGTATTAATAACAATGCATGTTATATTGTAATAAACAAGTTGGAAGTGAATGATTTACTCAGGGTGCTATGTAAGTAAGGATCCAGGTAAGTAAATACACCAGACTTAAACCACATCATTTGGATTTCTTCAGAATCTCATGAATATCTATCGTTCTGAACAGGACTCAGCAGAATCTGGTGTGATGAAGTTCATGTTAAATCACAGGACAAAACATCATCAGTGGTCAGAGAGAAGGAAGGGGAAAGTAAAGAAAGAAGACAATGAACAAATTACAAGATAGGAGGAAGAGGTAGAAGAAGAGAGAGGATAGAGGTATGAAGAAGAGACACAGTGAAATGTAGGCAGAACAATGTGAAGATTGTGAGGAGCATGTTTGTATGTTTTAAATAAAATACGTTAACAGCATTAAGACCTGCCTTCCTTTGTCCCTTTTCAACTCCCACAGGCAATACCTGAGCTGTGAAAAAAGAATCAGGAGCCAGAGATTTCACAGTCAACCCCAAATGGTGAGAAAGCAGACACGGATGTGAGAGAAGCTTGTTATAAAATAGATACAAGGGCAAAGCTAAAAATGAACTCCAGTAAAGCTTTCCTGTTGCAGAAAACAAAACTACCATTATTCAGTTTTTAAGCATCTCCTGTTTCCATGTTCCTAATAAACCTTATAAAAGGAACCAATTGTTATTTTCCTTGAGAAGTGGCTGGTATCCCTTCTCATTCTTGCTCCAGCTAGTGTGCAGTGAAGTTATTTGCACACAAACCAACTTCATCTACATTCAGACTAACTAACTGTGTGCTTCCGTGAAACAGCCAGAACTGACGAATTGTCTATGGTAAAATGGGAGGCATACAGCAGAGGTGGAACAGCAATTGATATCTATCTGTAAACTCATCTTTCTTCACTGACTGATGTTTCTTTCTTTCTTTCTTTTCCTTTGGATTTTCGAGACAGGGTTTCTCTGTGTATCCTTGACTGTCCTGGACTCACTCTGTAGACCAGGCTGACCTTGAACTCACAGAGATCCCCCTTGCCTCTGCCTCCCAAGTTGCTGGGAATAAAGGCGTGCGCCGCCATGCCCCGCCATTACAGACAGCTGTGAAGTGCCAGGAGGTGCAATGATTTGAACCCGGGTCCTCTGGAAGAGCAGCCAGTGCTCGTAACCCCTGAGCCACCTTCTCCAGCCCCATGCTTATTTCTTGTCGGTAAAGAATTATGAAAATATATCTCTCACTCTTGTGACACCAAGCTAACTCTGGGTCTCTGCTGATTCAAAATTGAACCACAATCCCAGGAATCTGGTCTCTTCTGTAGTATGGGGAAGAATTGTTTTTTCTTGTTTACTTTATTTTCTAAAAGTCACTTTCTGTACCTACCCTGGCTAATGTCTTCTTCACATCCCTTCTGAGCTTGGTTACCTGAAACCCAGATTTTGATAAGCATCTGGGAACAGTTTTCTTCCAATCCGCCCATGATGTCATCTGCTGCTGCATCAGCTCCTTGAATGTCACGAGGTAACCCACTGACGCTGGTTCAAATCTCTACTATGCCTTCTTATTAAAAAAAAAAAAAGGCATGCCAAGTGTCATTTTTCTTGATTTCCCTTTATGCAATATATCAAAGTGTACATTTTTCCTGTACTCCCACACTTCACAGCCAAGCCACAGGGCATACCTTGTCACAGGACACATCTCAGGTTTCAAATCATCTGATATTCTTGTAAGACTACAGCAATTAATATGCAAGTCCAGCACCATGGGAATGGTTGGAAACTTTAGGAAACAGTGCACAAACTATTTCAGAGCTGTTATTGTGAGATGTTGTATCTGGAAATCTGTTTTTTTAGCATGAAGTTTAATGTACACACACACACACACACTAATCTATTTATTTTAGATAGGAAATCATAATTTTATTTTAACTGTAACATGACAAAAAAATTGTTGGACCAGTACATTCATGAGTGAGAATGAGAAAGTAGGAACAATGAAAATGGAAACACAAACATATAATGGACTTCTAGTTTATGACATAAGTGGCCAGAGTCTTTAGAAGTATGCTGTTAGAAGCCAGATCAGTACATTCAAAATCTGCTTGGACTGCATTTAATAATTGGTTTGATGGTATTGTATCTTTTCCAATGCCTAAGAGCAAGTCCTGAAGTAGTGGGTCTATCGTATCCATGATGATATTCCCCAGTAAAGCTAGTTTGTAATATTGGAAAAGGTAAGTATGCAACACATTCTAAACCACACTGTGGGGAAAGAGGTCTTTGTCTTCATTGTATAGAATGAAATTCTCAGTGACAGCTGTAACTACTATCTGACCACCTCTTACAGTCCTGGAAAAACTTTAAGGACAAGGAAATTTCATGGCTTTTTGAAATTAAATAATACCAAATTACACCTTTTTTTAAGACTCCCTCTCTCACAGTCACAGAATTTGTGTATTTGCTGTGGCCCACCAAGCTTTGTTGTCATCTACCAATATGATCTTCAGGTACTATTATTGCAAGTTTCTTCCCTTGCTTTCCTACCTTTACTGGAAAATATAAAACTAACTACACAAGGGTCACAGGGTAAACATGAGGGCATAGAATAGCAAACGCCTGAGCTTGTCTCTCTAAGTCTATCTTTACAGGTATAAAACAGAACTCATTGTTGTCAGTAGGATTGCTCAGGAATCATTTGCAATTTTTTTTTTTTTTTTGAGACAGGGTTTCTCTGTGTAACAGCTCTGGTTGTCCTGGACTCGCTTTGGAGACCAGGCTGGCCTCGAACTCACAGAGATCCACCTGCCTCTGCCTCCCAAGTGCTGGGATTAAAGGCGTGCGCCACCACCGCCTGGCCAATTCATTTTTTCTTAACACTAGAAAAAAAAAAAAAGCTCTTCTCCCTATTAAGAATATACTTACCGAGCAAAGTCTTCTGTGCTTATCATTTTGTGTATTTTTACTTTACTTTACACTGTATCTTGGATTTTGAAAATCTAGCTGAGTGAAGGCTTAGAAAAAACAAGGGATGCTTTTGTATATATGGCTTGCTGGGTGCTTAAAAGTCAAATGATTGTGACCCTTGTATAAGCACTATCTTTACAATAAGGCTATGATATGTAGATTTCAGTGTCCAACATGACCCCTTAGTAATATTTAGGAGTAGAAAACCTGACAGCCTGGCTTTTCTGTGGTCTCTACTCATTTCACCATTGGATGGGGATTCAAGCAGATATGTATCTCCCTTCACAGTTGAACAGAGTCCTTTATCTGTATGGTTCTAATGATGTTTCCAACAGCCTTATGTTACTCATAAGGTTTCTATAAACTACTCTTCTCTCAATAAGAAAATGTTTTCCTTATGACTCCAATTGTTGGTTTTAGATTATAATAAAATATAATGTGACATGAAAAAAAAAACTAAGCCATTGGAATTGGACAAAACAAACAGAGGGAAAGGATCCTAAGAGGAGGCACAAAAATAACAAATGCACTCATTTGCATACTCAGGAACCCGATAAAAACAATAAACCGGAAGCCATAGCATGAGTGAATAGGTCCTGGTACAGACCTGTGCAAGCCTTGTGCTTGCTGTCTCAGTCTCTGTGAGTTCATCTGAGCTTTGTTTTTGTGGATTCATGGGGCCTTGTTTTCTGGGTGTCCTCCGTCCCCTCTACTCTTGCATTCTTTCAGTCTTCTCTCCCACAGAGTTCCCTGAGGCCTGAGTGGGGTCTTTAATGGACACATTCCTTTTAGACCTGGGTGTTCCAAGGTTTCTATATAATGTCTGGCTGGAGATATCTGTATTTGTTCCCATCTACTTCAGGAGAAAGCTTCTTTGATAAGGGCTGAGCAAGGCACTAATGTATGAGTATAGTAGAGTGACATTAGGAGTCATTATATGGCTACATTTATTTTAGACACAGCAGTATGCTGAGAGGGGGGTACTTATTCATCCCTGGGTTTTCCTCTAGGTCCCAATGCTATTTAATCTTAGGCTCTCGGTCACTCAAGCAGTGTCACATATGAGTTCTATCTTGTGGAGGGACTTTAAGTCAAATCAGACATTGGTTGGTTACTTCCATAAGCTATATTTCTCTTTTCTTGTCAATGCAATTTTAAAACAAAGTGTTGTTTTGTTATTGGCTATAGCTTTTCTGAACCAATATTGTGCCTAGTAAATATTATACAATTAATTGATTGCATAGGATATCTATTACTATGAAAATCAATCTACAAGGAAAATATCTTTAATCACTGTGGAAGAGACTAGAAAAATATTTTCTCATTAGCATTTGGAATCAAGAAAATATCATCAGGAAACATCTCTATTTTGTAAAAGAAGACAAGAACATGAGAGTGTGGCAAAGGAAATGTATTAAAGCAAATTCTGTTGAAGGAAACTTGTATAGGAACCCTGACACAACATAAAGAAATATCTGAATATAGCTGAGAACAAAAGGGAAATAAGATGGTCGGTAATAGGAGAAGAGTAGGAAAATAAGAAAAAGTTAATACTCAGAAAAGCTAATAAGGATATGGAGGGTCGATGATTTACATTTACAAATTTAAAAAAATGAGAGATGACCAGGCCCAACCAAGAAAAGTAGATATTTTACAGAAAACTGTGAACCAAAATACTGAGAACAATTGATTATGAGATTCCCAGACCCACTGGATACATCTATAGCACAACTCCTGGATTTAAGGCTCAGGTAACATCACAGAAGAGAAGATGGACATATTGTATGAGCCAGGGGATCAGGAAAGCTGCTGTGAGATTGTGTATCCTAGAAATGACAAGTGTTGTCCCCACTCCAGTGCCCCTCCATTAATGGAGTGATTTCCTGTGATCAGACTGGTGGCCTGAGAGGGAAAGCAAGGTGGGAACAGCTGGGGGATAATGGAGACCCATCCAAAGGCAAACTTCAGTGAGACAGCTCCTTTAAGAGGGGAAAGCAAAGGCTATTTAAACCTTTGGGGAATGGGTAGAGGCTTTCGGGTGAGTGTACATAATTGTCCAGGGCCAAGGTGCTGGGAATCCCTTCTTTGCATTAAAAGGAATTCCAGGTTCTTGCTGGGCATGACCTTATAAAGAGATTGGAAGTTTGACCTGTACCCTGGCAGCCAGACTACATGACCACCTCAAGGTTGGCAGAGGTGGGAGCCATAAGGTTATGTGCACTAGGAAATACAGGCCCAGGGGAGGGAGGGAGGATCCCTACTCCCGACAGCCTCAAGATGAGACTTCAGATATTTGGATGCACCTCAACCTCACTCTTGCTCCAAGCCAATTCCCCCAGTCACATGGCTCCTCAACCTCACAGATAAGGTCACTTCACATATGACAAGTCAACAATGCTGCATAAACAAGACCTGAGCAAGGAAAACACCAATAGTCATGCTAACATTAAAGGGAAAAGTGTTTTTTCCTCAGGACGCTTGTACTCTAGACAAGAGCTACCAGAAACTATGGAATGCTAAGAGAAGAGCAATTAGTCACCCCTGAAATCATGTACAAACAAGCAATACTAGGTGGACTCCACAGGTTATATTTGTATATTTATGCATATGGAATAACTTGCATTTACAAAAAGAGTGTGTTGGAGTATAAGTCCATACTAGTTAGTGAAAACTGATTTTCCTCACTTCTTTCCAATACCAAGACATGACCCCAGTGAGTAGCTTGAAATAATTTATGATGGGAATGTTTATGAAAACTAACAGATGCCATGAAAAGGAATTTCTCTCACTCCTACCTAAAAATTTCCTTCCAGTAGGTTGTGAGAAATATACTAGTTGATCATTGTATCATGTAGAAATTTTATAACTGTTTATTGGTTAAAAATAGCAGCTAAAACTTAGAGGTGTCAGCAGCAGACAGGGAACCCACCTGAGATGTTCATAGTTCGGGTATTGAGAAGTTCAGCCAGTAACCTCCCACTCATGTCCCCCTGATGATTCTCTGTCCTCACAGATTCAGAACACTGTTAAATACTTTGGGAAACCTTTCTTACCAGCCTCCACCAGCAGCAACTGGTATAGTCCTATACACTCTAGACCATGACAAGTTGTAGATCAATCACTGGACCTGCCTTTCCTTACTGGGATGGCTAACCTTTTCAAACTGATGGAATTTAGAATCCCCATGAACCAACTTCTGGGCATGTCTGCAAGGGATTTCTAAATTAGACTGAGGAATGAAGATTCATTCTAAATGTAGGTGTCATCAATTTGTGGTCTGACCTCCTAGCCTGCATAAAAAGAAAAAAGTACATTGAACACAGCATTCATCTCCCTCTGCTTCCTGACTACAGACATAATGATGTGACCAGCCACCTCAAGCTATTGCTGCCATTATCCCCTACTCTTGGTCTCTGATCTAAAATAAACTGTTTTGTCCTAGCAACACAGAAAGTAACTAACGTATCTATCCAATACCAGTCTATGACTGCTCATGTTTCAAGGCAATAACAGAGAGACTGAGAACCCCACTGCAAAGGAATTGCCTCTTTTTAGAAACTTATACTGGTCTACGAAATAACACCCCTTCATTCAAATGAAATCAATGTGGATATGGCTCATTAAACAAAATCCCATATAAGAAAAGGTAAATTTGGTAACAAGTATTTATTATAATAAAGAACTCACCATAGGACAGCATTAAGTAACTAGTTTCCTGAGTGCACTTACATAAACTCTTTTTAAGAGCACTGCCATTACAGAAAGTGAGCTAATATTTAAGCTGAACGTACAATGACTCTTTAGGGGAAAGAGTGCTTAACTACGGAGAGTAATTGTGGAGTTGCTTTAAATTTAGGAGCTCTCTGGTTTCTATGGGGCCAGTTGTAATAATTCCTCCATCCTGGGCTATAGCTGGCTCATCAGAAAGGACACAACTGGAAGAGAAGATAGTGTCTTCAAGGGGTGTAGGGACTGTGAATACCTGCCAGCCAGATTCCATTACTTTGACAACATAACTGGAATTTTATTTATGCATCAACTGAAATGGTCACTAGACACATTTGTAACCACTCAGCAAACACTAGGAAATACTGAAATTGGAATTCTATCTATATATTGTCACTGAAAATGTGAAGGTTGGCTAACTATGGTGATGTAAGTCCTGTTGAGTTTTTAGTTGAGCAATTTTGTTCTACTGCTCATGAAATTTGGTTAAGCATGTTCATTTTATATTTTCCTTTGAAATTTAGCCAGCTATTACAAAACTAGTGTAATTTTTTCCTTCCATGTCTGTAGCAGGGAGGAACAATAAAATGAAGGAGAAAAGATGCAAAATTTAAAGCCTTACTTTACTTGCAGTTAGCAACATTATGAAATTTTCCAAGTTTAAAGTACCCAAAACTAAACTTGGCGGTATTAATAATCTGTTTTTTAAATGTGTAAATAAATTGCAAGATCTTAAATTATCAGAATATATAGATCATAACAATAGCATATGTTATAAAAAAACCGACCTTTGAAACTATTTAATTTGTAAGTCTGGTATCTTGGCAAGTATTGTTCATGTCCTCAGAGTAGTAACATACACAATTTACAAAATTAGAAAACAATATAAATACGTAAAATTAAATAAAAACAAAGACAAATTTTTCAACCTGGAGATACACATGGTTCGTATACAGTCATTGTTTTTCCAGTCTTTTAAAATGTGTATTAGTCACTTTTATGATATTCTTTCCATTCTACAAAAGAATGCATCTTCACTGGAGAAAGTACAGAAATATACAGGGAAGATAAAACACTGCTATCATTCATTATTTTCTTGATATTTGACACAAAACGGGCCAGAACCAACACTATGTTTTCCTTTTTAAAATAAATTTATTTATTTGTTGCTTCAGGTTATATCTCCATCATATTGTCCTCTTTCTCCCCTTCCCAGCCCAGCCTTCCCACCCTCTACCCCCTAACCCTTCCATCCCACTCCTCTGGAATGGAGTGTCCCTACAGAACAGTTCCTTGCCCCAGTTCAGAAGTCATATGAGGGCCAAAAGCCTCCTCATACACTGGGGGTCTACAAGGTAGCACCATCAGTGAAAAGTGTCTCATTGACAGGGAGAGAAAACTAAAACAAAACAAAAGTCTATGTCCATGTTCCCTTTGGTGCGTTGGTTGTAGTATAGATATCCTGTACTATGTAGCTAAAATCCGACTATAAGTGAATAGATGCCACATGCATCCTTCTGAGTCTGAGTTGTTCACTCAGGATGAGCTTCTCTAGTTCCATCCATTTGGCTGCAAATTGCATAATTTCATTGTTTCTGATAACTGAGTGATATTCCATTGTGTAGATGTACCACAGTTTTTTTTTAATCCATTCTTCGGTTGAGGGACATCTGGATTGTTTCCAGCTTCTAGCTATTACGAATAAAGCTGCTATGAACATAGATGAGGAAACTTCCTTGTGATTCGGTGCGGAGTCATTTGGATGTATACCCAGAAGTGGGATGGCTGGGTCCTGAGGCAAAGCTATTCCAAGTTTTCTAAGATATCGCCATACTGACCTCCATAGTGGTTGCACAAGCCTGCACTCCCACCAGCTATGGAGGAGGGTTCCCCGTTCACCCTCGCCAGCATGTGCTGTCATCTGAGCTTTTGATCTTAGCCATTCTAACAGGTGTGAGATGGAATCTCAGAGTCCGTCTTGAGTTGCATTTCTCTGATGATTAAAGATGCTGAGCATTTCTTCAAGTGTCTCTCAGCCATTAGGGATTCCTCCTTTGTGAATTCTCTATTTAGCTCTGTTCCCCATTTTTTGATTGGATTATTTGGTTTCTTGGCATTTAATTTCTTGAGTTCTTTGTAAATTTTTGATATTAGCCCTCTATGTTTTCCTTTTTTAATTACAAGCAGATGGGAAGAATTTGTGATCGCGTAAAGGAGAATGAGAAGAATTCGCAGAAGACTTGAAGGTTTCTATTGATGATAATTTACCCTAAATTGTGCGACCATTCATTTCATTATGAATTGAAATCACTTCCACTGTTCTCCATATTAAGTAAGGCTGCTGCTGTCCCTATGATGGCTCCTACGTCTTTAGCACCATTTAAAATTATTTTCTTAAGAGAAATTCTTAATAACTGAATCATTGGGTTAAAGCACCTGAGAGTTTTTGTAAGGTTTTTATGGACCAAATTGCTTTCCAAAATAATTGTACCAATTTACCAACCCACCTGCAGGGCCCACGACTGTTTCCGGCTATAATAAGGTCTTTATGTTGATGAAAATGTATCCCTGCTTGTTATTTCTTCCAAGGACGCTGCTCTTTCCTTTGCAACACTTAACAAAATTTGAAGTAAGTAGCTTTTCTTATTTAATGCACATTTCTCTTATTAACTGTTACCCTGTTCTTAAAAAAAAGAAAAAGAAAAATATAAATTTTCACCATTAATATAACCATTAATATGGTCCTGGGAGAGAAATACCATCTCTGTTGAGTGAATGGAGAAATTAGCTCCTTAGAGGGTGTTTTTCTAAGTGTCAAGTAACATAAATAGCCAAACAGAGATCCTTGAGATGATTTTTTATCGTTACCCATTTTGTAAAAAATCATAATAATCGAACTGTTTTCTGTGGTGTTCAACATATGGCCTGACACCAGACTCTAGAGAGGAAAATGGTGATTTCAGAGTAGCAGCTGAAATCATGCCCGATGCACAAGGTTGCACAAAGTTTCACAGCATTCTCATGGTAGAGAAAGATGGTAGCACCAGGAATCTGAGGTATAGACAACTAGTTTACATGGTGATGTGTGCCTTGTCTTTAAAATACAGAGCAAGGCTTTTTTTGCTCCCTGGAGAACCAGCCTCATCAAAGTAGCTTGAAAAGAAACAACATGAAAAATCACTGAAGTATAAAAGGGCTTTTGCAAATGAAGGAGAAAAGAAACAAAACTCTTGGGATGTTCCCACACAGAAGTCATTCCCTTCTCCCACAGAATCTTCATCTGTAGATCTTTAAAAATGTGTTTATCTATGCGTGAAGACCTTGGCTGATCCATCTTTGCTGTGATACTTTGTGACACTACTGAGTCACTTAAATTGAGCATAGTGATCCAACCACTTTAAGTTGTATGACCTCATATTAATTTGCAAAACTTGGTCTAGATCCAGAAATAAGAAAGTCCTGTCCACTGGATATCATAGCACATTCTTCAGTTTTCCTTGCTATGAAGTCGATTGTGAGGGAGGGAATTTGGATTACTGTCTCCCTAAAACCTGTTGCTTAATTTCATGTGGCTTATTTTGATCCCTTGTGCGATCTCTATGGCTCTGGGATTTGGGGTACAGGCAGATGTATGAAGCCTTACTTTCATCCTACAATCTTGTTGAGATTTGCTTTGATGGCCATTCTCACTGCACTATATGACACAGGCGAAACCTGCATTTCTGTGCTGTTCTATGCCACAAGGACTCACTCCAAGTCCCATTTACCTTCCTGGAAATAGTCTGTGGCCAGATTTAAATGGCTTTAGTCAGTTCTCCCTGCTCCCGACATTCATTTAATTTATGAAAAACTATTACAAATCTTTCACTCCCACTAACTGGAGGCATGCAGCAGACTTTCCCTGAAGTCCCACAGTGAGGAGACCTGCCTCCCCCACTGCTCCCTTCAGGGCTTGGCATTCTGTCATCAATGCCACAGAAGACTTCGCTCTTTGATCAAGGAGGGGAACAGGCTTATCTATCCACTCAGCGTCTTTCCAAAGGGACTCAAATTTATTTTACTAAACTTCAGTGGGAAAATAAGTGAGATAGATCTGTTGGATAAAGTCAACAACAAAAACCAATAGCTAGGCAACTAAATCTACCAAATTATCCAACTATTTGGAATGGAGGGACAAAATGTGGGTGGGGAGATGATGCCAAACGAGAAAGATTAAAAACTTGTCTGTAATTCTAACACAAGAGGCTGAAGCAGGATGGGTTGGAGTTCAAGACCTTCCAGACTACATAGTGAATTCTCTGCTAGTCTGGATTAAAGAGCAACGCCCACATGGTGGAAGCAGGTGCTGGCATAACCCACCTATCAGATTTATGTATTTAGTTAAGCCTGAAGAAGTAAATACCCCATGTCAAGTGATGTAAAGAAGTAAAGGGACCAGCAATTGCACAGAGGACATTTGGATAAATAAGAGACAGCAGCATCAACTTTAAACAGGTAGGCACCATTACCTTTAAAGAGAAATGAACAGTTAGGGGGCAGAGGTCAACTCAACTTCAGAATTGATTTTTATTTTAAAATTGGACACAATAAACAGACATAGTTATTTAAATGATGCTCTCGAATATATCTCTATCCAGTCTTTTCACTAACAGAGCATTTCTAGGGTGTAAATTTAGATTTATTTTTCAATATACACCCTTCACTAGGCCATTTTCCAGTCCATACAAGTATCATCATCTCCTGTAAGTCTGTAGCATGATCCTCTCAGGTTCCCATACCTGGGCCAAAATGAACTTGTAAGTATAGGGTGGCGGCGTGCGTGTGTGTGTGTGTGTGTGTGTGTGTGTGTGTGTGTGTGTGTGTGTGTG